>JAKSZT010053779.1:11003650-11045389 GCA_026826555.1 Tolypeutes matacus | reverse complement strand
AAAAAACACATATATTATAAAATATTAATAAAACAAACACCTGTGCACCCAACCTAGCCCAACAAATAGAACATTATCTAACTCTTGAAGGCTATATGAACAAATCCTCTTTTCTTTCCAGAGGTAATACTGCTCTGATTTTCATATTTATAATTTTTATCATTCCCTTTCTTGTCATTATAGTTTTATTACATATATCTTATCCCAAAATATATATTGACTATAGATGATACCACACTATGTACATTCTCTTGTGAGTTACTTTATCATCAATATTTCTATTTGTGAGGCTCATCCATTTTGAGATATGTAGTCCATTGTATAAATTTAACATAATGTACATTTTGAATCATTACATTAAGTAAAGAACCCTGACCAACTGAAGTGCAGCCAAGGGCAAGGGGAATGTAAAATCGATATTAGAGAAAGAAGTTATAAATACAAATTTTAGTGTTATGATTAGTTGCAGAAATGTGGACTATAGTAGTTATCCAAATTTCATCTTGATTTATTATCTATATACTTTGTGTATATGTAACCAATTATATTTTTTCTCCCTTTCTTCCTTCCCCCTATTGTTTAATAGCATGGTTGAGAGTGGTTAATTTTATAAATTAATGTATGTGGTATAGGGTATCAATATGTGATTGTGAATGAAAATAGTGGAAGAATGAACTTTCAAAAACTATGAAGGGTATGAGATTTACCCTACTTATAAGCTAACAGGTTAACTTGCCACAGTTTCATGGATGCTGGTAGAAGACACAAGATTCCTGGGTCAGAGATGAAGGACAGTTTATTACTCACACCAATAGCAGTAGCCAGAGTATCGGCAGTTTTTTGTATTGGTTCCCCAAACCCCAATTACCACAAGGTGACTCAAAGAGGGTCAGATAACCAGCTGCACAAGCAATGGGTTATGGTACAGAAAAGAAATCCTGTGCTTAGAGAACCTGGATCTTTTAGAATGAGTAGCAGGCATGCTTGCCCTTTGCTTTGGAAGAGACAATATCTCTGTTTTCCAAAGCTGTTCACTAACAAACATTCTTAAAAAGAATGAACATCAAAGATTAGAGCTAAATGCTAAATGCTGAACCACACTGCACTAAATGGTGAACCACACTGGTGGCATATGTCAATTAAGTTTGGGTACTCCTGAGGAAGTGTTACTAATGTGTATTGGAGGTGTTGTCATTTGAATGTGAATGAATTTGATTCTCAGGGCCAGTGGTAAGGCAAAGGAGGTATTAGTAATGTCCAAGACAGCCTATCAAGTGCCATCAGTCTGTCTACTGGATTCAATTACAGTCACAATGTCTGGAACAGCTGGGTTATAGGAGCAACAATTGAATTTAGCTGTAATAACCCACTGTAAGCCTCCAGCTCCTGCTAGCCTTTTTAATTGGCAATACAGGAATATTGCATTGAGATATTGCATCTATTTTACCCTTTCTGCCTTTAAATCCTTAATCAAGTTTTTGACTTCCCTTTTTTCTCCAGGGATTTTGAACTGTATCTGTTGACCACAAGGGTGGAGATACATACGCAATTTATGGAACAATTTATGTGTCCCGCTAGCACATCTCTCCATGTGTGGCTATTCTCAATTGGAAAAGTCCCCTCTGGCACTTAAGGGATGTGCAATTAAAAACTTATAGCACATCAATTCCTACTGTATGTTCATACATAGAAGCAGCACAAATAGTACATTGAGCCAAAGAACCCCACCCACAAGGTTCACAAAGGAAGCTATTAGCTTCCTTCATAGCAGCCAGAATCCACTGTAAACATCTCCAAGTGTGTCTAAGGTTGGCTTGACAGACTGCAGGATTTGATGATTTATAAGATAGCCCAGTTATTGACATTTTTCCTTAACAAGCATTATGCATCCTGCCCCCTCATCTTCAAAGTATACCTGCCAAAGTTCTCATAATTCTTTTGGTTTCTGCCCATAGGAGTCACAAATTTCCCTTCTTAAACACTCAGTATAGATGCTTGTCTGTAACTGTTGTTTGAAATGGGGTGAAACTTATGACTACTCAGAATGAATTTGAGTGCTAGCTGTTACAGTGGGACAGATCTGAGTTTGATAAGATTGGTAAGGAAGTATTCTTGTTCAAAGGAGAACATACTTCCCAGTACTCAGCCTGTAACCACCTCCCGAATTCCCACTTATTAACAGGCAATAAAGGGGAGACCCTTTATTGCCCAACTGAACATATAATTTAGTCACCTGCTTCCCTCAAATCCTATCAATGGGCCTATGAGTGCCTCATCCTTTCTCTTCCAGAAAACCATATCTTTATCATCATCTCATCCTCATTGCCAGAACCATCAAGAGCTGTGAAGGGTCTGAGACACAGGACATCCTTGAAAAGATAGTCTAGAATAAAGGTCAGTCAGTGTCTCACTCTTGAGATGTGCAAAACGTGAGAGACTTGTAAGAACTGTCTCTTAACACATACAATACCCAAATACAATTACAGAGACTGATGGGTCATTATTTCTCTGCTTTTGGTGAGAACATGGGCATGGGTTCATTTTACGTAGGAAAATTTTTATCATATTAAGTGGAAGCATATTATTATTATTGTTGGTATTGCTTGCAAGCTTAAGTATGGAGTGAAAGGTGTGTATGATATTCAAAGGGGTAGACTCTGGCAAATGTGGATTCCCCTGCTCAACATCAATGTCAACTTTTTTCTAGTGTTTGCTTACACTTGGGTTTCAACTTCTAGTTAATAATTTTGGGGCAGTGAGGCTAGTGGGACTAGTGCCAAGGTCATTGGCATCATCAGTGAAGTTGGGGCCAAGGATTTGGCTGATACACATATCCTGTTTGGTAGAGATGAGCTGTGCTGAGGAGGTAACTACATAATCAGAACAGTGGGGCTGGATGAGAAGGCAGCCTGTGTGGTTAGGAAGAGTGATAACAAACAGCAAGATTGAGAAAATAAGTAAATATATGGAGATAATGGGAACCAGTCTTCTCACTATTGGAGAAGAGGGTCACAAATATGGAAAGGGGGAAGGCTAGAATAAACCTTAAGGTATTGTATGGGAAATGGAGAAATAGATTTAAATGTGTGTATGTTGTGTATCAATTGGGTATCCATATGTGAAAAAAAGCAAGAATGAAAAAGCAAATGTATAAAATGCTAGCAATTGGGGAATTAAAGCAAAATATATATGGGAGCTCTTTATACTAGATTTGCAACTTTCTTGTAAGTTTTATATTATTTAAAAAATCAAAAAACTTAAAAAAATGTTTGTTGTTAAGTTATCCAGCATTTATATGGATTTTCTACTCTTCCATAGAGCTAGAACGATATCTATGCTCCTTTCACTACAACACATTACCTCATAATAATTCTAGGACCTCATCCTAAGCATTGTTTTCTAAACCAGGCATTAATATTTATTATAAAGCCATGTCATTTAAGATAGTGGGCGAATTGTCATATGGATGGAAAAAAATGCTTACTAGAATAGAATACAGAGCCTGGAAATAAATCTTTTCATATGTGCACCCTCAATATATTACATATGTGCCATTATATAGCAGGGAGGATGGCCTTTTCAGTATGCAAGTACTTTCTATCAAGTGGACATCCAAACTAAAAAAAATAAAATTGCCCCTCCATAACACCATGCACAAAACCCAGATGCTTTTAGAAAATATGAGACTATCTTCATGATGTCAGAGTAGGAAAGATTTCTTAAATAAGCACCAAGTCACAAACTATGAGGAAAAAGACTGGCACTTTGAAAAAAATCTAAAACTTAAAAAAAATTACAAGCTCAGTAAAGAGACTATCATTGTCTAATAAAGTCATTTATAGTAAAAAATGTAGCCCAGAATCAAATGTTGCATTTGGTCATTATGTCTCTTTTGTCTCCTTTAATCTGGAAAAATCCCTAATCTTTTCTTGACTTTCATGACCTTGACACTTTTGACTACTACTGCCAATTATTTTTTAGACTGTCCCTTATTTAGGGTATTTTATTTCTTCCTGATTTAATTCAGACATTTTTTTTGCAAGATTATTTCAAAAGTGGTGCTTTGGTCTTTTTATGGGAAGGGAAGGGAAGAAGAAGGGGTAATCATTATTTTTGTAAAGTTTGATAGGTAGAGAATGTATTCCCTGAGACAAGGAGTTCTAGGTAAACTTCCATTCGTGCAGCTGCTAAGTGCTAGTTCTGACTTCTCCAATTAAGAAATAACTCCATGTGACCTTGGACAAATTATTTCACTTATTTGGAATATACTTTACAAAATAGCAAATTATTAATTTCTCAAAGTATTTATTAGGTAACAGGTATGAAAAGTTCTTATAGCCAATATGAATTGGCTTTAATTTCATAAATTACATAAAACCAATTTATTTATTATAAAAAAACTAATTTGTAAAAACAGTAACAACCACAGCCACTTTATATTTCCTCCTTAGGAAGTTTAGAATTGAACATAAACCCTTTATTTTTCTGTGTACACATGCATGAACAAGGAGCCTTATACCAACTTGTTTTGTCTGATTTATTCAAATAAGAAGAGATCCACAGAGCTAAATTCTTACATTCAGGGATATAAGGGAGGTTTTAGTCTCTCTTCTTCCAAAAGGAAAATAAAGGTTCAAATACATGTAAAGTGAAGATAAAACATGGTGACCCTCATTGCTGTGAGTCACTCTCAAGCCTCTGTTTTATTGGCAAGAAAGATTTTCACCATGTAAAAATAGGCTGATCCAGCTCTCCTAGAAATAGTGCTGAAGATATAGGGTGATAAAAATGCTGAGACAAAAACTGCCAGCTCTTATAACCTCTCCTCTTGAGTGACAAACAATACGATATTTAATTATGTCTAAGTTCTGCCAGGCTGAATTACTTTTAGAGGCCAGTAAAAATGAGCCACTTCTATTTTTAAATGAAGCAGAAAGGAATGTTTTTTCCTTCAGAAGGGAAATGTATTGGTGAAGTAAAATTCTCAACCACTGAGACATCATTTATTTAAAAAAACAACAACTTGGAAACCTACTTGGGTGGAAATATGATGTCTGATTATATTGACTCATAAAGATAGGATTTTGAGTTATTGTCTATTCTCCCCCTTTGTTACTCTGCAACTCTACAGTGCACTCATTCCCAGCAGATGGTAAATCACTTTAAATTCTTAAGAGATATCCAGGGAAGGAGATTCTACAATGCCTATCAGGAATTTGTTCAGTATTTTACAATCCTTGTTGCCAGGAAACTATTCTTTATATTTAACCCAAATCCCACAAGCCAAAGTTTAGACGTATTTCCTTTGGTTCAGGGCTCAGTGGAGATGGAGAACAGCTGGTCGCCATCTGTATAATATTCCTTTATAAATTCAAAGACTGAGGTCATCCTACAATCTTCTCTTCTACTGGATAATGGTCCCAATTCACTTAACCTGTCTTCATATTGCCTATTTTTGAAACTTAATCATTTTAATTCATGCCTGTGAATTCTAAGTTTTTCATGTCTCATAAATTGTGTACAAGAAATTCTTCAAAAAAAAAAAAAAAAAAAAAGGGGGTCGGATGTGGCTCAACTTGTTGGGCGTCCATCTCCCACATGGAGGGACCCGGGTTTGATCCCCGGGACCTCCCGGTAACAAAAAAAAAAAAAAAAAAAAAAAAGAAATTCTTATATTCGTACAAGGGTTGAGACTAATTTCTTCTATCTCTTACATGTATGTCCATAACATCCTGGTATCATATCCACATTAAACAATATTATGCATTTCTTAAGTAATATTATGCATTATCTATTTTCTCTGTGATTGCTATTTTCTTTTTAGTGAAGCCACACATTCTTGAATTTAATTATAAGTATTTTTCCTTCTGTTTTTGCAACACTTTCTGAATATGAAACTTACTGTAAAATTGAATTAAACAGAGTTCCATTTTTTTCTGGCTAGGCCCCAAACCCATTGTACAGTGGTTAATATCTTATTCTTCTAATTCCAAATTACCCATGATTTTAAAGTGCATATTCTCCATTCCATTAATGTGATCAACAAATGAAACATGAAATAACAACTACATTCAACATAAACCCTACAAAATATGTGGCTTTCAGGAAAAAAAAACTGCTGTTTTTTTTTTGTTGTTGTTGTTGTTTGTTCGTTTGTTTTTTTAAGAGGAAACACACATCACATAAACTCCGTTTTGGGTGTTGATTTTCATTGTCGCTGCACTGAGTTTGTTCCTAAAGCGTCATTTTCGCTGCTTTCTGTAGGCAGAACAAAAATGGCCTTTGGTGAGCTTGTGCCATTTGGCTTCAGTGCATGCTGGCCAGTTCTGCAGCATGGTTTTGTGGGAGTATCTCACTGATTCTTTGGATGCCACCAAACTGTGGCTGCAAGCTGTCTCCAGCAAAATTCTTCTCATAACCACAAAGAGTGGTATGTACAGAAGGCTCACTTATAGTCTGATTGGAAAATGACTAAAGGTAGGGGCTGATACTCATGCCAAATCATATTTTTCTGGGGTCATGATTTCCATTCTTCACAGTGATCCTATTTGAGGCAAGATAAATTATACCCATTCTAACCAGTTTTGTCATTCTGGTCTGCAAAAAAGTTGGATTGTTCTCACGGTGTATTTTTTCACAAAGGCATGCTGCTTATTATTCTGTTTTTCCTTAGGTGGTTGCCAATAGATTTTCTAATGATTAACTTTAGCTATTTGGAGGGAAGAGAAATTAAACTTTTAAGCCTACAATTTCTGAGGAATATTTGGAACAGGAGCTAAACTCTTAACTTTACAATTTTAAACGACCCCTTCCTTTTTAAAAAAGACAGGCATTACATTGGCTCTAACTGATAGAATTTACAGTTAATGAAGAAAAATTAAAATGAATATTGGTATTAAAAAACAAAGGCAATAAATCAATTCCTGATTTTGTCTTTTTAAAGAAGTATAACCACATAATATGAAATTTTCCAGTGTAATTTTCCATTCTCTTCCAAAAGCAGACTTACAGAGAATGTCCTATTTCAAGTTGTTCATTAATTAGGTAATAGTTCCTCATTATTCTGATTCTAAAAATAATCTGTATCTTTTTATGTTCATTGAGAATTGCATTTTTGAAAATGACTTAAATCAGCTTCCCAATTTAGCACTGTTGAATTTTTAAAAATTGAAACCATAAGTTTTAGTTAGAAGACTTTCCTTTAAACATGTCTAATTTAAAGCTATAGTTCCTGTATGAAACTGGGAATCACTCATATCAGTGGTTTGCATATCCCCTAAATAATTTTTCATTCATTCAAAAATATTTTTGAGTGCCTTTTATGAATAAATGCTCTTCTATGTTCTTGAGATGCTACAATAAGTAAAATAGATGAAGATCTCTGCATTCAAAGAGTTTACATCCTAGTGAGAAGAAACAAACAATGAACATAATAAATAACTAAATTAAATAGTATGTTAGAAAGTGGTATGTGCCATGGAAAAAAAGTTAAAAGTAGAAGAAGGAAATGGAGACTAGGAATGCAAAGATGGTGAAAGAGGGTTGGGCAACTTAAAGTATAAATAAGATTTGAGCAATGGCTTAAAACAAGGGATAATTTGGCGAAGTGGGAGAAGAGTGTTCCAGGCAAAAAGAATAGACAACAGAAAGGCCCTAATATATTAGGGAGCTTTTGTGGCATGTGTCTGGAGTGTAGTGAGTGAGGGGAAGTAGTAGAAGAGAACATCAGATGGGAAGTGGGAGGCCAGATCATGAAGGAGACTGGTGGCCTTTGTAAAGACTTTGGTTTTAACTCTGAGTGAAATAGGGAGAGCCGTTGGAAGGTTTTAAGCAGAGGAGTAATATGATCTAACTACATTTGAAAGGATCATTCTGGTTGCTTTGTTGAGAATAGCATGTACAGAGGCAAAGGTAGAAGTAGGGAGACCACTAAGGAGGCTACTGCATAATTCAAGGAAGAAAGATGATGGGGTCTTGGAACTGGGTGGTGATAAGTGGTCTGATTGTGAATTTTTAAAAAAGTGTCACAAGATTTCTAGATGCATTGGATATGAAGCATGAGAGAAAGAGAGATGTAGAAGGAAATTCAGGGCATTTGATACAAGTAAATAGAAGACTGGTGCTTCCATTAACAGGGATGTTAGCATGAGATGCCTTTTAGAGACACAAGCGGAAACGTTGAATAGGCTATTGAGTGTAGAAGCCTGAAGTTCAGGAGAGTGGACTGGGCTGGAAATATAAATTTCAGAGTCATTGGCATTTGGACTATGTTATTTAAAAACCATGAGTTTGGATGATATCTCAAAGGGAATGAGTGTCGGGAAGAGTAGAGGATCAAGGACTGAGCCACATGACAACTAACATTTTTAAGGTTAGAGTAACAGGAAGGAAAAAAATTAAAGTGTGATGGTTTGAAGCTATATGTACCTCAGAAAAACATGTTCCTAAATTTAATCCATTCCTGTGGGTGTGAACCCATTATAAGTAGGATTTTTGATGAAGCTACTGCAGTTAAGGTATGGCCCACCTCAATCAGGATGAGTCTTAATCTTATTCCTGGAGTCCTTTATAAGAGAATGAAATTCAGACACAGAGAAAAAGCCATGGACAGCCAAAAGCTGAACACCAGCAGATCCCAGAGACACTGTTATGTGCTATGTGACTAAAATAAGGCTCAAGGATTGCCTGCAGCCAGCCCCAGAAGCCACAATCTTCAGGGAGAAAGCACCTTGATGACAACTTGATTCAGACTTTCTTTTAGCCTCAATATCTCATAGTATTTGCTTCAGCAGCCTAGGAAACTAAAACAAAAGGAGACTGAGAAGGAGAAACAATGAGGGAGGAGGAAAACCAAGAGTGTAGCCAAGTGGAAAATGTATGTTAAGAAGGAAAGATTGATCAACTTTATTAAATCCTGCTGATAGGTCAAATAAAATGAAGACTATGAATTGATCATTGGATTTAGTAACTATGAAAGTAATTGATGAACTTTATAATGAACTTTTGGTGAAGTGATGGGGTCAAAGTCTAGTTGTATAACTCCTAGTGAATTAAAAAGAGAATGAGAGAAGAGGACTTAGTGAAAGCAAGTATAGACAATTCTTTTGAGAAGTTTTGTTACAAATGAGAAAAAAAAAGGGGGGGGGATGGTAATTTTCAAAATAAGTGAGGTTAAGAAAGTATATTATTAAGATAGGAAAAATAATAGCACATTTGGATACTGATGGGAAATATTCAGTAGAGAGTGAAAAATTAATGACCAGGAAAGGGTGGAATTACTGGATTCAGTTCTTGAGAAGGGAGAACGAGGATGGTGTCTGTGCTCAAGTGGAGGACTTGGCTTTAGAGTTAATGGATAGTTATCTATGCTAACAGGTGGGAAGCCCGAGTATATAAGTTACACATTTGGTGAGAGGGGTACCTGTGGTGATGGGAGACTGTGGTGTGTTGCAGTTATTAGAAATGACAAGGTCTAGGTCATTGGAGGAGAGTAGTTGAAAAATCTGGATTTGCTGACTGAATGAAATACGGTGCTGTCACCTTTAGTATACATTACTGATGCTCTCCTTGCTTTGCTCTCATTACACTCTCCCCCAGATAGCATATATATATTCAGTTGCCTATAATTAGGGGCAGGAAAAGGAATGACTGTTAAACAAATATAGTCATCACTCTTGCTACCCCCAATCTACAATGTACCTGAATTCAGAACATCCCTACATGAGCCCAAACACTTCATTTCTAACACCATGCACAGACAACAGGGGGATATACAAAGTCCTACTGTGGATTTATGGTGCCTTACTTAAATGAGGTTTCACTGATGGCAGTATTTTGAATTTTTTCTATATTTGGCTCTCCCTGGCTCAATGTACATAATACGATTTGGGATAAATGAGGTGTTTACCTCACTTTTATAAAGTGAAAGGGAAGGCTAAAGAGAAAAATTAGCATGACTCCTCAACCACAAATTTATTTTCAGGAAGATATATGAAAGCTGAGAATAAGGAAATTGATTCCTTTAAAATTTTCCATCCTCACATCCACCATAAAAAGTCTTTGTGTGCCAATTTTGAAGACTACTGATAAAAATAGTTGAAAACTTAAAACAATCAATTCATTTATATTCTGTGTGGGAGAAAGCCTATAACATTTCCACATGTTCAATATGAATGCTTAGTGTGAATATTGCAAAGGACAAATGAAAAAAAAAAGAAGGTTGGATCTCTCCAGAAAGGAAAGGACATTCTTTTTCTAAATGAAGGAATGGTGTCCATTCCTGTACTTTTATGACACTGTAATGGCACTTGATTGACTGGGATATACATCCACCAGAGCAGGACAGACCCAAGAAAATGGAACCCAATTGTAGCAGTTTTTTTTTTTTTTTTTTTTTTAAAGATTTTATTTATTTATTCATTTATCCCCCCCTTGCTGCTTGTGCTCGCTGGGTCAGCTAACCACGCCACGCAGGCGGGCTTGCCTTCACCAGGAGGCCCCGGGAACCGAACCCGGGGCCTCCCATATGGTAAACGGGAGCCCTACTGATTGAGCCACAGCCACTTCCCGAATTGTAGCAGTTGACAACCAAGATTTAGTGTTGCAGGAAAGCCTGGTACCAAAGGGTTTCAATTGTCTTCAAACACAGTTCAAACTAAAACCAACAAGGACATTAGTATAAGCCCAAGCACCTGGATGTCCCATCAAGTTGATGGAACTTACGACAGGGACAGAAGAAAGGCTATTTAGAATTTGAGTCATGCAGATAATCACCATCAGGAAAGTCCGTCCATGGATAGTAGGGTCTACACTCAACAAAACAAACAGCCTGTAACGAGACTGAGAACTTAACTCTGCAGCAATTGCTAAGATATGTTGGTCAGTAGTTCCCCTGTCAGCTAATTACAGGAAGGGGGGTGGAATTTTAAAAATAAAAACAAGAAAATAGCATATAGAAAAGGGACGGCTCTTTCCCAAGAAGAGAGGTTTCCTAGGAACACTCTATCCAGAAACACCTCTTAATGTTGGTGGAGAAGTAACAGCTTCCAGCAGACCAGTCAATGTGACAGAGCATACTAAAAGGCAAAAGCAGAGCAATCAATATTTCAAGAAATTCTAATAGCCATTTTGAGATCGATATTAGTCATAAAGCTAGACTTGGTATTTTGGGGTCAGCATTTATCCAGGGGCATTGAAGTCATCAGCAGTATCGATAGAACCATAGATGAACACTTGGTTAGTCAGAGTCTAATCAAGAGAACAAACTCCACACCAGTTATTTTAACAAGGAGAATTTAAGAAAAATAAATATTAACTAAGTATTGGAAGACCGAAAAGGCAAAAAGATTACTTTAAAATTTCATGGAGATAGTATATGCAGGAAGAAGTTATCACCCCTGGACCTGGAGGAATAAAGGGAAAGAGGTTGAAGTTATTTAAATTGATAAGCTTGGAAAAGATGCCCCATGGAGCTGAGGTTCAGAGCCTCAGGAGGGGACCATGGCGCTGGGGTCCAGACCTTGGAGGAGGGCGCCAGGCAGCTGGTGTTAGTGTCCCTGGGAGTGCACGGTGAGGCTAATTCTGTGAGTACTGGAAAAATTGAAAATGGGAATCAAGGGCTACTATTGTAATGAACTACCACTGCCAGGGTGAAGAAGAGTTGTTGGGGGGGGGGTGACACTCAGAGGAACAGGAAACAACAGGAAAGAACAAGTCCCTTCTTCCTCCTCTGGCCTTGAAATCTCCCTCTTGAGCTCCTTAAAGGCAGCGCCTAACAGGAACTAGTTGGCCAAGGAAAAATGTAGTTAGCAGAGTCCCAGTTCAGTCCCAGGTGTGTACTGGAAGGTGATCTAGATTAGAGAAGTGATCTCCAAAATGGGGTACTTAAACTCACAGGGCGTGCACGAGACAATCCACTGGGGAATAGGAAGAAATCTGTTTTATATTTTCTCTAAAAGAGTAAGAGAGAAAATGAACTTCATTGACATCTAACATGCAGATTGATAGTGAAAACTCTGTTTCCAAAAATGGAAATGTAGCCAAAAGAACAAAACAAAACGACAGCAGGAGAGAAACTGATCTCAGGATAATACAATGTTTACATGTGCATCAACAAAGAATAATTAGCAGCGGGATCCTAGAACCTTTTGTACAAGTGAAGAACACATTTGTACTAGTGGACATCAAAGGAATATGATTAGAGTCTCTGAATTACTTTTCTGATTTAAGAATCATATGACATTCCCAGGCTCAGATTTGTTAGCTGTACTCTAATCTGATGCAGTATCTGCAATAGCGGCAGTTTGTTAAAAATTAAGGGATAAAAAGAGGGAAAGACAACTGGCTGTTAAGGATATAAAGAAAGTCTTCCTTAAGAAAGGGACCTTTGAGTTAAGTTTAGTATTGATCAGGTACAGAATTCTAGAGTTTTCTCTTTTAGAGTTTAGATTTAATCCAATTAATATACCTTTATTGAACATTGATGATGTAATCCTTAAAACAAGATAAGGTGAAGAGGCTTGGTGTGGATGAAAAGAATTAGGCAGGGAGAAAAGCTTGAGTAAGACAGAAAAGGAAGAGTGAGCAAGTTGTTTAATAGTTAAAGCATGGCAGCTTGTCCAGAGTAGAGGGGTAGAGGTGGGGTGGGGCGGCAGGCTCAGGTCTTATGGGGCCTAACTGACCAAAGGAAATGCTAGGGAGAAATCACTGAAGAATTTTAAGAAAGGAAGTGAGAGGGGCCTTTTTTTTTAAATTTAAGAATCACTCTAACCAGTATGGATTTGGGAAAAAGAGAGCTAATGTAGGAAACCATTGAAATTGCACTAAGATATCATAGAAAGCTAGACAGAATTATTAAGCCTCTTCTATATTACCATGCCAACATATAAATCTATGTGGGCCTACATTAATGGCATTAGCATGACTTGTTCTTTAAGTTTTATTTAGGCAGTGGCTTCAGAGAGACTACTCTTCAAAAGAAACCCCAAGTTATACAGGCCTAAGGAAAAAAGGACTTTCAGTGGTTCATAGGTAGTTCTGCTTGAGGTACCGCAAGCAGAGATTGTATGACCAGATCAAGCTCCCAAATCTGCTTCCTCTAGGTTAGCTCTATTCTCACGCTCTTCATAATGCCTCACAGCTGCTCTCAGCTTTCTCCTTGTGTATGAAAATGTCTAGGGCAGGTGAAGGTTTCAAAGCCTTTGGCCACCAGATCCAGCAGAATAGAGAGCTTCTATTTCCCAGAAACCTCAGCAAACAACAGATTCTCATAGGCTGAGTGCAGGGGCAATTCATTCATTACCTGCAGTAGACACAGTCCGAAGAGCCACAATAACTTTAGCAGCCCATGAAAATGTTTTAATTTCTTTTAAAAAAATCAAATAAAAATGTTTTTTTTAGTTCAAAGAAAGTGCTTTAATATATGGTATTAAGATATTCATCTCTATGCCAATGCAGTAGTGAAATATGATTTTTTAATATTTTTAAATGGAGGAAGGGGCCCACAAAGCAAATGTGCCTAGGGTCCCCCAAAAGTGGTAACACAGCCCAGGATGACTGGGCTATGTGCTCATCTCTGAACCAATCACTTACACGGAAATGGTGGGATATGATGATCCCACCAATAAGGGCTCATCCTGGTTCTACCTCAACCACATGCCTGAGAATGGAGGTTGTAGTTCCACAGTACTATTTCCAGAAAGAGGAAGAGGTGCTAGGCAGCAAATAACAGATGTCCAGTGTAGAAGGGAAGTGAGTTTTATCATCTGATGGTGCAAAAATTGGTATAATTCTTTGACGCTGACTCTGAAAGCCCCAACCACTCTATGAGCCACTTCCCATTATAGACAATAATGTATTTATAGCTCTCTTGGCAAATTCAAACTTTTAGTATAAAGTGTTTGAGAAAAAAAATTTCCCAGCCATAGTTTCAGTCATTTACTGATTTAGAGCCTGTTAGATGAGAAAGAAATGTCTTTTGAGCTTTTCATAAAAATAATATGGTGGGCCTTGTTATTTTTTATCTACCTAGCACACCTTCTTTTGAATGCACATACCTTACCATTTTCCTCAGGATTCTAAGGGGGCTTTCCATCCATGGCTCCACCTTCCCGAACACAAAGATCAGTATATGACTTGTGCAAAATCAATCAGACTTGTAACTCTTCTATAAATTATTATTATTCATTTAATGAAAACAATTGGCTCTGTATTAGTCAGCCAAAGGGATGCTGATGCAAAATACCAATAATGGTTGGTTTTTATAAAGGCTATTTATTTGGGGTAGAAGCTTACAGTTACCAGGCCATGAAGCATAAGTTTCTTCCTTTATCAAAGTCTGTTGCCACGTGTTGGAGCAAGACAGCTACTGACGTTTGCCAGGGTTCAGGCTTCTTGGGTTCCTCTCTTCTCACGGCTCTGTTTCTCTCTGGGCTCAATGGCTATTTTCTTGGTTCCACCCTCATCAAACATGGATTTTGACCGAGCTCTGGACCTTACCCTCCAAGAGTGTTGGGGTGATTGCCACACCTTTTCCAATCTTTGGGTTAGAGTCTTAGCCTACCTAGTGCAGTGAGGTGAAGACAACATTCCCCCTAAACCTTGGCATACAGGCTCAACCTTCTCAGAGTAACAAGTTGACCACCTGGCCTTCTCTAACCTTTGGCATACAGGCTCAACTCTCTCAGAGCGATGAATTAACCACCTGGCCTTCTCTAATCCATGGGGGACAGGCACACCCCTCTCAGACCTATGGGATGCTGACCTTAAACCGCCCGAATCCTTGAGGAATGTGCTCCACCCCCTCTGCACCCTGGGACAGCAAAACTCTCCCAGAACATCGGGTGGGAACATCCACCCTCTTCAACTGCCAGGGCAAACTTACCCTCTCTGTACACATGGGTAGGGTTCCTTTCTTGACCTAAGGTGATGTCTTAATTTCAGAGCTCAGCTTCCATAGTTTTCTTCTTAAAACTGTTTCTCCTTCAATCTTTCCTTTCCATGTCCCTTTTAATCCAAGCTGACAGTGGTTTTGTTCACACAGTGCTCTCAAAAACCTTGTTGTTCGCATGCAAGAAGCAGGGGTCCAAGCTGTCAGACAGTAAAACTTTCCACAAGTCTTTCCAAGATAACTGCATCTTCAATCCTGATTTACAAGTCCCAAGTTTAGTTAAATTTTCAAATGGGGTACTATCATCTGGGAGCCTGATTTCCAGAGGCTTGGAATTTCCAGAATCAGTTTCTTTTTTCTTTGTGTCCAATAATTTAGTCCTGAGTTTATCCTGCTCATCTAGCATTTTGCTATAAGCTGCAAGGAGAAGCCAACATGCATTCTGAGTTTACTATGAAAAGTTCTTCAGCTAAATTCTCAGGTTCATCATTTTCAAATTCTGTCTTCCATCTAAAACCAGGAGTTAATCTTGCTAAGTTCTGTGAAACTTTAAAACATGGATAGTCTTTCCTCCACTGTCCAATAATAGTTTCATCATTTACTTCTAATGCATCATAAAAAGTTTCCATATTACTATTAACAGTTTTTTCAAAGCACTGTAGGCCTTTTCCATCAAGCATCTCACAATTCCTCCAAAAAATACTCCTTACCCATTTATAAAACCGTTCCAACATTTTGGTAATTGCAAAAGCACTATCCCACTCCTGGTACCAAATTCTGTATTAGTCAGCCAGAGGGGTGCTCATACAAAATACCAATAATGGGTTGGCTTTTATAAAAGGTATTTATTTGGGGTAGAAGTCCAGTTACCAGGCTTAAAGCGTAAGTTTCTTCCCTCACCAAAGTCCATTGACAGGGAAGCTAATGTTCATCAGTCAGGAAGGTGAGGCATTGAAACTGTTAAATGTGAGTAATTAATGTTAACATGCTCTCATTTGTACCCTCAGAATGCTAGAAACAAGGTATATGTGTGTGTATTTGGGAGGGTGTTATTCTTTCATTCTAGAAATTCTTGAGTGCCTTCTCTATGATTGGCACTACTTAAAAATCAGTAATATTGGGGTGAGCAAGATAGAAGTCCTTTCCTTCAAAAATTATACACCTAGGAATCCCTAAGAAGTAGGAATATCCTGGAACTTCATTTTCATGATGTTTTTGAGCCCTGTGGGTATTACACTCTAATTCATTGATCGATTATCAATCTCTATGGAGCCAGCCCCTAAATTAGATTCAAGAATCAAGGCAATCTCAACAATCCTATAGCCAACTCAATATAATTATAATACCTGTCCATGTCACAAGTTAGATTCAAAATCTAACTCTGGTCACTTGTTACTGATACTAGGTTGGCCCTCTCCTCTTTTTTCTTTTGAGAGACTATGGAGAATTTATCTCCTCCTGGTTTCTACTCTAAGCCTCTATTCAAATGCCAGGTTTTCAGTGTATCGTCATCAGAGCAGGTAGCAATCTTTGTGAAGTCTGATGGACACCAGCACACAGATGTGACCTCTTGAGAATGACCCAGGAGCACAAGGATGAGGCCAGGGTGTGGAGACCTTCCAGATACAGGCGGTATCATCACTTGAGCCTCTGATTAAAAACTGGTCATCAGGACTGAGGCTGGATTTAACATAAAAAGTAGAGTTCTGGTGTCCATTGAAGATAGCCACTGGAGAAGTCTTCAATCCAGTCACATTGAACATGTAGATGTCATCTATACAGTTAGCAAATAAAGTAGAACCAGTGGAATCTAATATCAGATTTGAGTATTCTAGTTTTCAAGTGTTGCTACCTGGGTACAAGAAAGACTTGGATATTATGAGTTCTTGTTGATAAGCAGTATAATTCTTGCACAAATCCCATACTTTGATTATCCCATCCATGGCTCCTGCTGAGACTAATGTATTCTCATCTTGAAAGAGTACCACAGTAACACTCTGCTGAAAATCCACAGGAGCAGAGCAAGTCCTTTTTTTCTTTCTTTTTTTTTTTTCTTTCCTTTTACTTGAGCACTTAATCCACACGATTTTCTCTCATTGCTGTTACCCGGGTAACAATAGGTCCCCACCTCTCAAAAACATTGCATCTGAGCTGGCTGAGACAGAAGCAGTGTTAACACAGGCCCCAAACTAGGGTTTTCAGAATAAAAAGGAACAGTGATAACCAGCCTTTCCCTTCACTTAAAAAGAGATTGTGAAGGGTCGAAATCTCTACCTTCCAAATGCAGAAAACATGGAGTTCAATGCAAAAATGGAAACCAAAATGTATCAGGAATGAAGGGCCTCATAGTACCTCCTCGGATACAAAAGGTAAAAATGTCTTTTGAGAAATCAATATCTGACAATCTGGTCTCTTCTTTTAGGAATGACCTAACATTTTTTAAAAGATAGATGTTTTTGTTGCATTTAGTATGATATGTACTAAAAAGAATATAATGGGTCATAATAAATCAACTCATGCACATGTAACACTCCTATGTGATGTCTTGTGGTTGCTGAGAATATTCAACACATTATTTCAAAGTAGCAAAATTCATGACCACCTGGGAAAAAAGAATTCAAAAGTGGCAGCTACATTCACAGCTAGGTTTATGTGGGTCACACATGCATAAAAGCTTTTCAGTGTATTTGTCAAGGGGCCAAGAGCTCAATCATCAAAATAAATTATTTTGTACATTACAGTGCATGAAACAATAAAAGGAAAGACATTTTCTTGGTAAGCAACTGAAAGGAATTTGCAAAAGTTCCTTATCAATCTGAAATGGAAGGCCCGGAGCCCAGTACCTCTTGGCCTTCATTAATTTCACCCCTCCTTTTCTTTGGTTGCGGTGGCCCCAGCAGGAGCTGTTTTCTCTAAACCTTCTGCTGGCTTCTTCTCTTCCTCTTCCTCCTCAGCCTTCTGGGGATAGGGGTCTAGGTATTCCTGCATGGCCTGGAACTAGTCTGCACAGTCTTAGCAAGCAGGACTAAAGGAGCTAGTTTGAGTATCACAGGGCTTCCTTCTCCTGCTAATTCTTATACTTCAGACAACTGTGGAACACTGCCTCTTCCTTTCAAATCTTATAGAGTCTGAAGTGGTAGGCAAAGAGAATAAGTCCCCAGAGAATAAAAACTGGTTATTGGCCATGGCAGCCAAATGGTAGGCTGAGAGGCCATCTCCACAAAGTCCATTATCCCAAATCCCCAATTCTAGAAGACAAAGTGGAAAGAAGTCACTAGGTCCAGTTGCCATTACTCCCAGTTCCATGAAGAAGATCTGTACATAGTTCTGTAGAAAGTCCCACGATGACTACTGTAGTCCTGAACAGTCAACAGAATTATAGATGCTAATCTGAGTGAGTTAACTGAACTTTGGTTGACTAAAACAAAGTGGAAAATGTAACAAAGAGTGGCTTTATATTTCTGGTCTTTAAGAAAGCTGCTATCATTTTATTTTTAGAAAAATCCTTTCAACTCTGAAATTTGCCTAGTCTGGTTCTAGTTCTGCGGTGTTAAATGCAGCTTCCTCAGTTTATTACTCTGTAGCATTTTGAATGAATAGCCCTCACCTTTTAAATTATGCATCCTCTCTATGATAATGACAGTACAGCACAGAGAGGCAATAAAACCACACAGCAACAACAACAAAAAAACAAGACATGGGCCTCTTGTCACCCTGAAACTTTGTATACATGGTGAATAAGTATCTGCTGACCACAGCAGTAAACCTATCTGAAAATCCTTTGCTGAAGACCCTGGATTTGATTTGCCTCAAACAAGTGTAATTTTTTTTGGCAATATATAATCTTTTCTCTAAAAAAAAAAAAAAAAAAAAAAAAAATCAAGGTGACCTCACCAGTCCTATAGCCAACTCAGTATAAGTATAATGCCTGTCCATGTCACAAGTTAGATTCAAAATCACAAAGCATTCCTCCAACTCAAGAAGTCATATGCTAATTCTATTAATTCTATTCTGTACATATCTGGAGGCCAGCTGTGGTCTTGAAAGATTTAGTTATCTAGCTTGATTGAAGAGATGGAGACTGAATAATTGACATAAAAACCAATGTTTTCAGGGGAGTGAGTATAGCTCAATGGTTGAGCAACTGCTTCGTGTGTACAAGGTCCTGGTTTCAATCCCCCATACCTCCTAAAAACAAAACAAAACAAAACACTGGTGTTTTCTTTTTTTTTCAGATGTACCTTTAAAATAGGTCCATGATGATAGTAAATACAAAAATTATTTGATAAAGAGGAATGTTGATCATTCATGTGCATAATATCTTTGAATCCTTGTGCTGCTTCACATTGTATAGTAGTATAATCCAAGATAGGCTTCTGTGCATCACTACTGCTTTTTGTCTTATTCCCAGTAGGGCTATTTTCTGGTGATCCAAGCAGGATATTAGGAAAAAAAAAAAAGAAAAAAAGAAAAAAAAAGAAAAGAAAATAGCAAAGCATCCATTTAAACAAATTGAACTCATGTAGTGAACTCAGATATGGATTCTTCTAAGGAACTGTGAAGTAATCAAAAGTTTCTTCAAAAAGACCTTTAGGGAATGAATTAATTTGGAAAAAGTCAATCTTGTATACATTTTAAGCTGTTCATCCTGAATAAAGCCAGAATTTGAAAATGTTCTTCAAATTGAACTTGAACTTCCATCATTTGTTGTTCAGTTTGAGCCTTGAGTGACTACCGTAGCAATGGTTCTTCAGTTTCTGCCAAAATCTTTCTGAGTGTATTTGGCTTGGTTTTGAGGGATAACATTTATTGGATACAGAAAATATAACTCATGTCCTTACTGATTCATTGAAATAAATAAATATACCATCCAAATTGAGCTCAGTTTTGAATTAAAAGTCAGGTCCCTAGCTCCAAGAAAATACCTATTGCATTTCTAGCGTATGTGTCCAATACTTATATTTGTATTTGCCAAACAATCGTTCCCCCAGGGATGTCATGCGACTGCTTTAATTGAAACATGTTGGGCTGCTTTATATAATGTCCAAAGCTTACAAAAATGTTTTCATGGAAAACTGGTTGATGGTTCAATGTCCATCTTCAAGCCAAGGCTTGTGCATACTATCACAGCTCAAATGATATTCACTTCTAGACCATAGGGATCAATGCTAAATACAAAGTTGATGGTCCTGTTATCCAGGAAATTATATCAACTGGGATTCTTAAGCCAATTGACTATGCATGTGGGTTTCTTTTTCATATAAACTGACCCAGGTTTATATGGTCATAGAGTCATGTTTGCCAAGCTTTTCTTCATGATAGATGATAAACAATTCTGCGGTGAGTGTAGGTATAATTCCTGAAAATTTTGGGTTTATTTCATTGAATTTTTATTTGAACATTTTTCTGCTAGAACATTTTAATATAATTACAGCTTGCTACAGGAATTTTTATTAATTTAAATGGGTGTTTAAAGTGCATAAAGTGATTTGTATCCACCTATATTCATAAGGCTTGTTGCAAAAGTAATACTTTAAATCTTGGTCGTTATGTTTATCTCTTTTTTTTTTTTTTTTTTTTTTTTTGGGAAAAAAAAAAAAATCCCATATCTTTTCCAGTATAGTTTATGGCATATATGTAATTAGTGGCTAGGTAGACTAAGACCACTGATGGTGATTCTAGTTAATATTTCAACCAGTTATTATGTAATACTTTCTAAGTTGTCAAAGAGGTCAATTCCTCAGAACATTATGTTTAACTTTTTCCTTTGGCCCCATTTTATAGTTTGATTAAGATATTGTCATTTATTTACCAGGCATTGTTCTAAGTACTTCATATGCATTAATTTGTTTAATCCTCAAAACAATAGTTTGAGGGATATATTACTACTACTACTACTATACTTAAGTAAAGGAAATTGAGGCTCAGAACTTGCCTGCATTTACACAACTAATAATTGGAACAGTTAGGATTTGAATCCAAGTAGTTTGACTTCAAAAGTCTTGTTATTCAGTTTTGTTAATTTGAAGCAAAGTAAATTTATCTGAACTCAGTCTCCCATGTGTTCAAATCTGGAAGAACTCTTCCTTTGTATCATAAGTGGCTACAATGAAGATAATAGGTCATTAAACTTTATTAAAAGGCAGACACAGAGCAGACAGAATTAATCACTTAAAGTTTTAGATAAATGTCATGTTTTTTTTCTGCTAAAACAGAAGTAAAATAATTCTAATTTATGTTTTTCATTTAATGAATAAAAATTTGATATAATTTTGTAAAACAAACAAATGAACAAAAAACACCGTTGCTCTTAATCCATACACTATAACATGGACATACTGATGTGTTTCCTGTCAGTATTCAGCTTCTTCTCTTGGGTGTCTGCTTTGGCTATGCTCATACCATTTAAGGCCCTTGATTGTTTTGCTTTTTTACCTTTACAGTACTTTCTTTAGCTAGTGTGGTAGACTGAGTTATGTACCCCAGAAAAAAAAAGTTCTTAAACTTAATCTGCATTCCTGTGGATGTGAACCTGTTATAAATTGTACCTCATGAAGATGTTATTTTTAATTAAACTGTGCCCAGTTGAATGAGGGTTGGCCTTAATCCAGTTCACAGGAGACCTTATAGAGTGAAGACCACATGGAGAAGCCAGTTTCAGTGGAAAACTGGAAGAGCAGAAGAAAGGAGAGGTCATCGCCATGTGACAGGAAAGTCAAAGAACCCCAAGGATCACCGGCAGCCAGCACCAGAAGATTATAGTCTTTGGAGAGAAAAAAGCCTTGCCCATAACTTGATGTTGGACTTCTGGCCTCTGAAATTGTGAACCAATAAATGCTTGTTGTTTAAGCCAATCCATTGTGTGGTATTTGTGATAGCATCTCAGGCAAACAAAGACAGCTAATGAAAATTATATGGTAGAGGGAAGAAGAATGTTCTTGATCCAGTTGCTTTGCTCTGAGTTTCTGGTCTTGGTCTCTTCTATTATGACTGTTAGCCAATAAGAAGTCCTTTATCAAATGGAATTCAGCTTTTGAAGAAGTGAAATAGAATAAAATATATCACTAATATATTTTTAAAATCCTCTCTATGGAATTATTTGTCTTTCATATAAAGATAAACACTGCAACATAAAGGAAATGAAAGCTGAGGTCTAGCATCATTCATAATTTGTCTACAAATTCAGAGTTGGTGAAAAGGCTGAGATTAGAGGCTACCTCTCCTGACTCTTCCTTCAGTGCTCTTTCCACTCCATACACAAGAGCTAACACTTGAGCAGGGGATACTGGGAAGTAAAAAGAGTATAAAATTGGGAAAGTGGTAGAGGTGAGCACAGAATGGGAAATGGAATCCATAAGGGAGAGACTGGAAATTTTCCAAAGGAGATCATGCAGAACCATTTGGAATTGGTTAGGTAAAGTAGAGGGAAGAATGTTCCAAGCAGCAAAAATAGTATATTTAAAAATCCTGTATCTGTGAAAGCAAAGAAATTGTAACCCATCTAGGATGCCAGGGTAAGCTGGAGAGTGAGAGTGAGGAGGCTAGATATAGATAGGAGAAAAATTAACAAGTACTGAGCATGCCATATTAAGGAATTAAAATTTTAAGCCTACCTTTTGGAAAGACATTCGAGGGTTTCAAACAAAGAAATGATGTAATTAGATATACGTTTTAGAAAGAGCACTCTGGCAGGAGAATGAATTGGACTTGGGGATGGGGATAGAGGGCTATAAAGGCTAAAACCAGAATGCAAAGAAACAAGTTAGGAAATTGGTGCAATTCAATGAAAAGAAAGGAGAAAATTCCAGAGACAGTGAGGAAACAGTGATATTGCAAAAACACATGGCTGTTGCATGACACCAAATCAAAAACAAAGGAAATGCAGAATAAGGAGCGCACTAGGAGTTCACCTTGAGTTGCTTGTGGGAATCCAAGTGAAGATACCTAGTTGGCTTGTGATTCTGTGCATCTGATCCTCAGGAGAAAATTCAAAAGAGAGATAGAAATGTGATAATTATTATTCATTCATTCAACAAATATTTATTGAACCTTTACAATATGCCAGGCATTGTGGTAGGTGCTGAAAATACAAATATGAATCAGATCAGAACTCATTCTTGTCCTCCAGGTGTTTATAGTTTACAGAGGAGGCAAGGGGCGTGTGAAGAGTTAAAGAGGAAAAAATCATAGGTTCTACAATGCAATAGTGTCCAGAGGATGGTGAGATAGTCAGTTCTCTCTGGGAGAAGTTAATTCAGTGCAATGCTCTGAAATCGTATTCTCAGTGTCTTTGAAAAATAATTTGCATAAATGGTGAATTGCTAACTTGCTCATAAGTTTCCTTTGTCATTTGACCTTGATGAAAAATGTGCTTGTTGGTGAGTTTATCCAACTATTAGGAATAATAGTATCAGTAGCAAAATTTATTGACTATTTACTACATGTCAGACAGTTTTCTAAATATTTTTAATGTATTTTCTCATTTAGGGCTCCCTAAAACCCAATAAAATTGGTACTACTAAAACCTCCATATTATTTTTCCATCATCAGTTATGTATTAATGTTGACTTTTGTCATTTTCTTCCTTTTAAAAGTTAGTATGAGAGAGTAAAAGCACAGGAAAAATAAGTAACTTGTCTAAAGTCACCAGCTAGAAAGCAGATGATCTAAAATTCAGGGATGCAGATTAACTCCAGATCTTTGTGTCATTGCAGGAATAATAAGAATAAAATGCATGATGGCCTGAATTGTGTACCCCAGTTTGGACATGTTCTTGGTCTTGGTCCACATTCTAGTGGGTGTGGACCCATTGTAAATAATATCTCTTCAAGATGTTACTTCAGTTAAGGTGTAGATCCACTGAACCAGGTTGACCTTAATCCAGATTCTGGAGTCTTTATAGACAAAGTGAAAGTCACAAAGAGAAAGAAGCCAAGAGAGGCTGCTATGTGCATTGCCATGTAACAGAAAAGCCAAGGAGCAAGGATCACCGGCAGGCAGCCCCAGAATGCCACAGTCTTCCAGGAGAAAGCATCATCTTGGTGACACCTTGATTTTAGACTTCTCCTGACCTCAAAACTCTTCACTACTAACCTCCCATTGTGTAAGTAAATTCATTATATGGTATTTGTTTTAGCAGCTGGAACACTAAGGATAATAGAATACTATTTTCCATCATTAGTTATGTATTAATGTTGACTTTTGTCATTTTCTTTTTTTTTTTTTCATTTAAAAATTTTATTGAAGTGTATCATTCATACATGAACATATATAAACAGTAAGTATATATATAAACAAATGTTGTGAACTTACAAAACAAACATACATATCATCATATAGAGCTCCCATCATTTTTTTCTTTTTAAATATTAGTATGGCCTAAAATAAAGAACTAACTAACTAAATAAATAAATAAATAAATAAATAAAATAGTATGGCTGAATTTTTTCGCCCCAGAAGATCATTATGTTTTGGCTGAACAAGAATATCAGGCTCCTTTTACATGGGAACTACTAGAATTTGGAAATGTCCTCAGGTTCAAATGGAGAGCTTGAAGTATCTAATTAGAAAAACTCTTTACTATGGTATTTAATTTTGCATGAAGAATTGACTAATAAAATATGTGTATTGAATAATATTTTGGCTGAGAGAAATACTGAATGGAGAAGGTTATTGATTCATTTAAAAAAAAAGTTATTGTTTGTTATCCAGGATTTATAAAGAGATGTTACGACTCAACAATAAAAAGACAAATGACCCAATTAAAAAAATGGGCAAAAGACTTGAATAGACATTTGTCCAAAGAAGAAATACAAATGGCAAAAAAACACATGAAGAAATGCTCAACATCACTCATGATTAGGAAAATGCAAATCAAAAATACAATGAGATATTATTTCACACCTATCAGAATGGCCACTATTAAAAAGACAGAGAACTACAAGTGTTGGAGAGGGTGTGGAGAGATAGGAACACTTATTCACTGTTGGTGGGAATGCAGAATGGTACAGCCACTATGGCAGTTCCTAAAGAAGTTGAATATAGACTTGCCACGTGACCTGGCAATACCACTACTGGGTATATACCCAGAAGAACTGAGAGCAGTGACACGAACAGACATCTGCACACCAATGTTCATAGAAACATTATTCACCATTGCCAAAAGTTGGAAACAACCCAGGTGTCCATCAACAGGCGAATGGATAAACAAACTGTGGTCTATTCCCACGAAGGAATATTATGCAGCTGTAAGAAGAAATGAAGTTGTAAAGCATATGACAACATGGATGAACCTGGAGGACATTATGTTGAGCGAAGCAAGCCAGTCACAAAAGGACAAATACTGTATGAATGCATTACTATGAACCAAATATATTGTGTAACATATTGCTTGATTCAAAAAATTTTTTATATGTATCCATTACATTTAATTGAGAAATGTATATATTTATTCATACATATATGAATAAATAAATATGTATATATTTACTTTTTAGTTTTTAATTGTTTATATTTTCAATTATTAAATGTACAAAATAAAGTAAAAAAAAAAAAAAAAAGAAACAAACAAAAGTTATTGTTTGTCTACTCCTGTGAGGCAGGCACTGTGTTAGGCAGTAGAGATAAAAATATGAATAGGAGATGACTTCTGCCCACTTGTTAACTGGAAGTAAAGATTAAAGAATTCATTTAGTTCTCAATAAAGAACAACCACCCACAGAACATGCAAAGGTCAAAACTCTTAGTAGGTCATTCAGTTTGTTTCTAAAATAAAGGCAATTATTGGACCCTTGGAAGTTTCTTTTTACTTTTATCATTGATTTGCTGGATTGTCCGTTGTTTCACTTTTAGCTTCCACGTTTCATAGGAAAAAAACCCTTAACTTTCTTACCCTGGATATGCATGCTTGATTTTTTTAACCGATTGAGAATCATTATCTTTTGTGTGTGTGCAGGAAGGTAAAATAACCACTTTATTTCCTTGGTTGTGTTTGCTTTTGTACAAGTTTTTAGTCTTTCAAAATACTGAATGACTAAGAATGTGTCCACCCTTGTTATCACTTTAAACAGTCTTTAGTCAAGTAGAGGCCTCTTTCGCTAGCCCCTTTATATTTTCTTTCTTTTAACCAATTTTAGCCCCATTTCCTTTTAGTATCTTTATTTTCTCTTATCTCTCCAACTTTAACTCTGCCATCAAGTATAGTTTTCATTCCAGAAAAAAGATAAACTCTTAGCAACATGTTCAGAGTCTCTTAAGACTGTTGGTGATGAAAGCAATGCAACCTTACATTATGTGCATTGTGGGCCGCTCTGAGGAAAAGAGCACAATAAGGTGGCAGAGGGTTCAAGACTGTGATGCTGAACACGCATTTATCTACCTCACTGTAATGCGGTGAGGACATATTTGGTAATTTTGTCCTTAATTGTCTTAATCTCCATACCTTAATTACTAAAAAGAAAGGAATACAATGGAAAGTTTTATGAATAAATATGAAACATACCGTATACAAACAAAAAAGCAATCTTCTTTCAGATTCATCCTGAATTTTATGGTTAGATTAATTTTTCAAAAATAGCAATATAATCATGTTACTCTTTGGCTCAACAGCTTCAGTAGCTATTTAATGTCTACAAAAAGGCAATTCAGTTGACTATAGCAGTGGTCTCCAAACTTAAAAATTTAATATGCCTAAACAGTTAAAAATTAGGATGCAAATGTATATTTCCTCTATAAAATTGTGTAGGTATATTACTATAATTATCTAATATCTTAAATTATAACTATATCTTAGCACAAAATTCATTGCTGATGATAGTGGTTTAAAGTCATGTCTCAAACGGTCTTCTTGATTGTTTAAATAAATTTATTAGATGACTTCTTCTCATACCAAATTAGATTGCCATACGCTTTTTTACCTCCTAACGTAGCTATTAAAGAACTGTGGGAGAAGAGTCAGCTTTGTCATTTCCTTGTTTTCTGTCTGTGCTTGCCTTTTATTTTTCTTTTTTAGAGGTGCCAGGAATTGAACCCAGGACCTTGTATGTGGTAAGCAGGCATTCAACTACAGAAACTACAGTCACTCCTCATATGCTTGTATTTTAATATTTTTAATTTATGGTTTCTATATAGTTATCATTTTAAGGATTATACAATTATAATTATTTAAAAATATAATCCATAAATTAATATAAGTAGGCATACCATGTACAGTTTGAAAAGCACCTTAAAGTTTGGTGATTGATAAGATATCTAAACTTGACCTCCATTTCTGGAAATATGGTAGTTGGTAGTGTGTTGTTCATAGAAATCCTTCCTAATAAGTCACACCTAAAATATTGTATAAATTATTGTTTTTAAACTTTACTGAGTAATGCTGGTGGAGGAAGTAAGGGAATCATTAGAGGCCAGAAACAAGAAAGTGGAAAGTGAGTCCTGGGTTTTAATGGACCACACATGTTATAAAAGGCAAAACTTGGTACCTTGAGCAGGTTGGAAGTTTAGACCAGAGAACTTGGCATTAAATCTGGACACTAAAAGGACAACATCCTTCTTAGATGAAATAAGAAAAAAATAACCCTCCTCACAGGGGGAAACATTCTGGGAAGATTTAAAAATTTCTCCTAATAATTCCTTATCACAGCCTACACTCATATGGGTTTGTTGTCTAAATTCAAGCTACTTGTGTATTCTCCCAAATCAACATATAAAAAATTTAAAGTGATTCAGGTTGGAGTGTTCTTTGCAATAAGGCACATTAAATTCAGGTATCAAACAATTCTCAAGATAAATTTCCAAAGAAAAGCAGCTCACAATAAAAAATTAAATACATATAAAAAAGATACCATAAGTGAGAATCAACAGAAATAACAAACTACTGTTTCATAATTTAAAAACTATTAAGTATTAGAGATGATAGCAAAGGAGAATATGAAATAAGTGTGTTTTGTATTTTTAAAGATATTTAATAATGCATTGGAAATATGAAGAAAGAACAAATGATTATCAAAACTGATTAAGCACATTTGTAAAATAACCAAAATGAATTTCAAAAAATAAAAAAACACAATAATGGACATAAAAAAACTCAATGTGTTGGTTAAATAACAGATTGGACATTGTGGTGGTTTGAAGCTGTATATACTCCAGAAAAGTATGCTCTTTAAAGTTAATCCATTCCATTATCCATTGTAAGTAGGATCATTTTTTAAGGGATCTTAACTTATGATGTGGCCCACCTCATTCAGGGTGGGGTTTTTTTGTAGTTGTTGGTTTTTTTGTTGTTAACTTGAATTTTATTGACTGTAGTTTTGAAATTTTTTTTAAAGATTTATTTATTTCTCTCCTTGCCTCCCCTCCCTTCCCCCGCCTGCCCATTGTTTTTGCACTCTCTGTCTGCTGTCTGTATTCTTCTGTGGCTGCTTGTCTTCTCTTTAGGTGACACCAGGAACTGATCCTGGGACCTTCTGGAGTGGGAAAGAGGCACTTAATCTCCTGCACCACCTTAGCTCGTTGGTCTGTTGCATCTCTTATTGTCTCTTCTCTGTGTCTTTTTGTTGTGTCATCTTGCTGCACCAGCTCTCCGCGCAGGCCAGCACTCCTGAGTGGGCAAGCACTCCTGTGCAGGCCAGCACTCCACGTGGGCCAACTCTCCACTTGGGCCAGCTCACACTTTCACCAGGAGGCCCCAGGAACCGAACCCTGGGCCTCCTATATGGTAGATGGGAGTCCAATCACTTGAGCCACAACTGTTTCCCTCAGGGTGGGTTTTAATCCTTGTACTGGAGTCCTTTATAAACAGGGTGAATATGGGGAGAAAAAGAGAAAGCCACGGAAGCAAGAAGCTGAAAGCAATAAAACCCAGAAGAGAAGGGAGAGACCATCAGACACTACCATGTGCCTTGCCATGTGACAAAGCAATCCATGAACACTGGCAGCCTGTCTTCAGGAAGAAAATATCTCCTTGATGATGCCTTGATTTGGACATTTTCACAGCCTCAAAAGTGTAAGCTTTTAAACTAATAAATTCCCACTGTTAAAAGCCAACCCATTTTATGGTATCTGCTTTTGGCAACAAAGCAAACTAAAACAGACATGACAGAAGAGAAAATTAGTAAATTGGGAAGATAGTAGATTTAAATAAATTACACCAAATGCAGTCTAGATACACATTGATAGAAAAACAGGAAAGAAAAATATTAGAAACAAGGAAGATAGAGGGAGAAGACCCTGCACACATTTAATTGGAGATCAACATAGAGAATATAGAGAATCGGAGAGAGAATTTGACACAATAGTGGCTGAAAAATTTCCAGAAATGATGAAAGATTTCAATCCTTACATTCAGAAGACTTATGAGTCCAATGAAGAATAAATAAAAAGAAATACACTCCTTAACACACTGCAGTGAAATTACAAAATACTAAAGATGAAGATCTTAAATGTAGCCAGAGATAACATACAGATCATTTTGACAGCTGAGTTGGTAATAGAAATAATGGAAGCCAGATGATAGTGGAATGACATTCAGTTGTTGTCAACCATGGCATTTGGAAATGTGGGGGAGTGTTTTCATTGTCATGAAGACTGGAGTGTTATTGGCAAGTTACTTAGCTTCTCTGTGCCTCAATTTTTTTATTATGGGGAAAATAAGAGTACTTATCCCAGAAGACTGTTGTAAAAATTAAATGAGTTATATATATAAGAAGCATTCATAAAAATCCTTGGCACATAGTAAGTGCTATGCAAGAGTAACTACTACAGTGCTCAGGAGCTAATGACATGTAATACAAAGCGGGGTTAAGTCAATGAAGAATTGTCTGGCCCAAATTTCTAAGAAAGGCCCCCATGGAGAAACATTGAAAACCTATTCTACTTCCTTTTACACTATTTTCACTATTTACCCCCATCACACCCTCTGTCATTGCTTCTTCATCCAACAAATAGATTTAGAAAACTTTCTGCATGTCAGGTACTCTTCTTTGCCTTGTTTTGTGATCATTGCAAATTCCCTTAAAGTGTATGTGGCAGAGACCAGCTAAATGTTCACCAATCCCATTTCCTCTTCCTGTTCACAAAGGGAGATTACATTTCCCAGCCTCCCTTACAGTTGGGGTAGGGCTACACAACTGGGTTCTGACTAGTAGAATGGGAGAAATGACACATACTTCTTCTAAGCCTGGCCATAAACATCCTGTACTCTCCTCTTCTTGCTCTCTTTCTATGATTATAAACCTGCTGAATGAATATCCAGGGGTGGACTCAGGACATCCCAAAACCCAATTAGATTTTAACATAAGTAAGAAATAAGATATTGTGTTAGGCCAGTGAAATATTTTTCTTGATCAATATATTAGCATGACTCTTTCCTTTACAACTTTGTGGTTCCAGGACACAGCACAGTACCTGATAGATAGTAGAACTCTATAAATATTTATTTAAAACTGTGACTGAGTGAATGAATAAGTTACAAATCTAGGACTGAACCTAATGATTCCTTATTTTATCATAAGTGTTCATTTCAACTCATTTACAACTCTTTTAAATTTTAGCAGATGTGTCCATCATTTTGTAAGGAAGACTCCCTTCTCTGCCTCTGATTTATCTTCTTTTGCTTTTCTAGACTCTGGGCAATACAGGACCACATTAGTGATAGTGTTGACTTTTTAGGTACTGTTCATATTGGATTGCAGTAAGATCATCTATGTTTCAAAGGAAAACTCAATTGGTTCCTCCAACATTTCCTTTTCCAGAAAAGGAAGTCGTCCCAAACATTTCAGCATTGCACTTAGTGTGGAAATTATGCAGTAGGAAAGGATGAATACTCTGGATGAGGCAGGAGATAGTAGACCAGTGCTGGAGACCTTATAGATAAGATCAGCCCAGTAGTGGGGTAGGAGAAAGAAGACAAGAGGAGCAGTTAGGGGGTCATCTTCCTTTCTCTCTTTGCTTTCACCTATCTCTTCCCACAGACCCTGCATTAAAGTAGTACTGGGGAAAGGGTTATGATGAATCTGAGCAATTGTTAGTGCGGGGTGGGTGGTGTGCAAGGAGAGAAGGAAGAGAGGTTTCAAGATCAGCAACTGGAAAGAAATGAGAATTCCTGTGCTCAGCACCTTATGGCAAGTTTTCCTGTGTAAAGGCTATTTGTAAATTAACCTTACTTTGTGGACAGTCCATGTATATCTCAGTGTTAACTTAATGTACACTATTAGATGTTGTTTGTTTAATTTTATTACATTATTTTTACAATTAAGATTATCTTTTAGGTTTTAAAAAAAGGAAAGTAAACCAAACACTTTAATTTTTATTAACTATACCTATATTTGAAAATTACACATGTATTCGTTTCATTTATTGTTATTTTCTTGTATTTCTCCAAGACTCCTTTGGCAATGAGCACTGTCATAAACTCACTGATGTTTCCAGAGAGATAGTTAGAAGACTAGTTTCAAACATACGGCAAAATGGAAAACATGGGAAAAATTCATTTAGGTATACCTAAAAGGATTTGGAAACAAAATTTTCCAGTCACAAACATTCTAGCCAATGTTTGGGAAAGCACAAAAGCAACTTTTATAGCTCTCTTGTGATGATTTGATTTAAGACTGAAAAATGCTTGTGGTAGTTATTTTTTTCCTCAATACTTTATTTATAACCTTAGCTCTCTCCTATAAAGTAAAATATTTTTAAGAGACTATAGCTTAAACTGAAAAAATGCCTATTTTTATATATGATGCTACTCAAACCAATGTACATCTGATTTTTAAGTGCTTTCTGTATCAATAATCTTTGTCATTTTCTTTGGAACTTTTGACAAAACATTTTTTAATACACATATACTTAAACATTTCATAGAATTATTTTATAAATTTCACACTCTCTCTTTTTGAAGTTCCACACAGCTCTGGAAATGACCAGGTTTATAAGTAGTCCATGTGCCGGTTACCACATTTCAGGATATGTAGAGATGGTTTCATAACAGTATTCCCAGGAACCCTAGCGTTTAAGAATCATGAATATTCATGGCATACTTCAATATTGACCAATGGGGAATGGGGTTTCCTTGAACCAAGAAAATAAACAAAAATGGTAAGGTAGGGTTGGAACCGTTGATTTTACCAGTGAATTCCAATCTCTAGCCCACTTGACCATAGGGGCTTGAAACACTATCTTTATTAAGAATAAATACTTGCAAATATACATATTATTAACTCAAATGTATGTAGATTTTTTTTTTATTTTTTATTCTCCACTCCCCTGTTGTTGTTTGAGCTCGCTGTCAGCTCTCTGTGTCCATTAGCTGTGTGTTCTTTCCATGTTTGCTTGTATTTTCTTCTCATCTTTCCCTCAGGAAGCACCAGGATCCCATCCTGGGAACTCTGGTGTGGGACAGAGGCACTCAATTGTTTGAGCCACCTCATCTCCCTGGTCTGCTGCATCTCTCATTGTCTTTCCTCTGCGTCCCCCTTTTTGCGTCACCTTGCTGTGCCAGCTCAGCTCTCTATGAGGCGCAGGCCATCAGCTATAATATTGCATAACAAATTCTCAGTTGCTTACAATAACAAATACTTTAGTATCCACATTCATAAGACTACAGGATATCTGGGGTAACTCTGCCTCAGGCTTCCTGTGTTTTCATTCTGGAACCAGTGACTACCTAGGGCATGCTCTTTTTATGGTAGATTATAAGAGTATAAAAGGAAAATCCAAACTGTGCAAACACATTTAAAGCCTTTGGCTGCATCTACTAGTATTACATTGATCCAGCAAGCCACATGGCCAACCCCTAAATCAAGTGGCAAGAAAATACATTCTGCCTCTTCTGAATCCACAGCAAGCATAATGAAGGATAATTCTATAACATATGTATAACATATATAAAAAGCTTTTACAAATCAATAAGAAAAAAAGAGGTGAAAATCCCAATAGAAAAATATTCCAAGGCATCAGCAAGAAATTCACAAAAGAACATGAATGACAAAGAAACAGGATTTTTTAAATCAAAGAAATGTTAATTTAAAACCCTATGAGATATTTTTTACCCGTCAGATTGGAAAAGAATAAAATAAATAGCAGTAACATATTGGCTAGAGTATGTTTCTAACTATCATTCTGGCAATGGGTATCATTTAAAATACACATTATCTATTACTTAGTAATCCCCCTCTAGGAATTTATTCTACAAAAATAGAGATTATGCAAACATTTATGTACAAAAATATTTTTTATGGAAGAAAAGGAAAATATAGCCCAACAAATTGAAGAAAGTTCCTTGTTCTCTTGCTTTTGCTGGAGCATCACCAATACCTACCCAGCAAAGCACAGCTAAATTTTCTGTGGTCATATAAATCACACTTTCTGAACAGTGATATTGTAGACTAAAGTTACCAAATCTACCACACACAAAATGAATTTATTTTCAGCACCAAAATGTGCTTTTACTGTGAAATGTTAAAAACAACTCTCTAGGAAAGAGAAAATGAGATAGAAAAAAGAATAGAAAAAGAAAGATAAAGCAGAAAAATGAAAAGAGAAAGGTTATGAGGCAATTCATTTTAACATGCTTCCCAAGTTTCACTGTGAGCCATTCAAAATGTTTGAATTTTCGGTATTTTATATGTAGAGTGAAAACCTTAATGGTTAGTACACACACTGTGTCAGAAATCTGTTTATCAGATGAAAGAAAATGGGAAGGAAAGGAAAGATGAGCAGCATAATTTATATAGCACCTTTTTTTAAAGGTTTATTTTTATTTATTTATCCACCCCCACCCCCCACCCCCATATAGCGCCTTTTTAAAGCAGTTTCTAGAAAAAAATGAACTGGGGTGATCAGCCCAGGCTCATAACTTTGAGGCCTTTCTCAGTTGGGCAGGCACTCAGCGGGGGCTGGTTCTGGCGGAGGAAACTGCTCTCCAGTTGCTGCTAACAGACTATCCAGGCTGCGCTCGGGGCTCCAGCATGTTCTGAGATTTCCTCCTCTCTTAAGGCATCAATCGGCTGGCTGATACGGAATGACACTGTGAGCCCCCCCCCCCCCCCCCATTTGCACACTCCCCTTACAAAGCATTTTGCTGTTGAGACTTTTTTTAAAAAAATGTTCTTCTTGGTACATTTTCCCCCTTAATCTGCTTAAAAATGTTGGGTGGGCAAAAGGCATGATGTAAGGTTTTTCATCTTACAGGTTTTCTTGCAAATCCACTTCCAAGCTCTCTTACCAAAGTCTTCTCTCCCCTCACCCGAACTCTTGTTCAACTATAAAATATAGAGAAAACAGGAACAATATGTGAATATTAAAATTGCTGCTTGGGTTATCTGATAAATGTTGTTAAAGAAAGAGGGAAAGGAGAAATTTTAGATTGTATATAGGTTACTAGAATAAAAATTGAAAAAATAAAAATAGGACTGTACAACGCAAACAGGAAACCCTAATGTAAACTATGGATTATAGTTAAGAGTACAATTATAATAATAGTCTTTCATCAATTGTAAATTACCACACTAATGCAAGGTGTTAATAATGGGGCGGGGGAGGGGGAATATAGGAACTTTGTATTTTCTACATGATTTTTCTGTAAACCTACAACTTCTCTAATAAAATAATATATATATACCCATTTCATAGAAGCTGGTAATTGCCATCAAACTGGACAATTTAAGATGATTAAAAAAAAAAAGCATTCTAAATAGTAAATATGTTTAAAAGCTTGAAACTCCTCCTCTTGCCACTCCTACTGCCTAAGGTGTCACTTGCAAATCCACACTTCCTGAAATACTAATGTCCTGTGTTCTCAAGTTTCATGCTGTTAATTGTAGGCTTTCTCTAAATGTGCATAGAGCTACCCAGGGGGGACATAGGTACCAGCCTGGTGGTCACCCTGAGCTCTCATCCTGACCACTGCAGCACAGTGACTCCTGACACTTGGTCAGCACAATTAGCAATGAAAAACACAACTGAGTGGGGACCCCCTGCCCTTTCTTCCTTCTTAGATCATCCACTTTACCAGATGTCTGAATTCTGCGTACTGTTAGTCCTTCAAACAGTGCCAATCATCAAGCTGCCAAACAACGGTTATTCCAAAATCCTGCTCTCTGCAAGGCATAATCCACAAGCATCACTAACAGGACGGCTTAGACACAGCTCCCTTCAGACACCCTCATTTTGTACTTGCAGCCAGCCCTGCCTCACCAAACTGAACCTTTCTATAGTTGCACATTTCACCTAAAGTTCATCTGATTCTTGAATTCTTTCCTAATTAGGATTCTTTTCCAATTAACCTAAAGCTATCTTCTATCCCCTATGGCCTGAAGCCACCCAATTACCCAAATAAATTTGTTTACTGTCAGTTCCACTCCTGACATTTGCAGAATCTGGGGTAAAAAAAAAAAGAGGATGGGGCCAGGGAGAGGGAGAAAGAGAGAGAGAGAGAGAAAGAGAGAGAGAGAAATGTTAGGTATTAGGCTACTATTAAAGTAAGTAGAGATCATATCAAGTAGTGTGACTCCAACTACCAGCCAGGACAAAACTTGTATCATGGGACAATGAATCCAGAACATATTAGTCACAGAGAAAAACAGCCTTAGAGTAAGTGACTAATGGAAAAAAAGATAAACACTTGGTAAGATTGACCTATGTTGTAGCTTACATTTATATTAATTTTTATTTCTAAAATTGATTTTGGGTACTTTCCATTTTAGGAAAAAAAAAGTATTTAATTTAAAAGTATTTGTCCAGCCTTTAAATTCCAAGTTCATCAATCTAATGAAAGTGAAATCATTAGAGGTTCTAAACTTGTAGGAAATGTTCTATAATACTTCCTTCTTTATCCTGGAGAATCTCCCTCAAACTTCACTGTGGTTGTAAACCAAACTCTCAGTGGTTGTAAACCAAAATTTTGTGAGGCAGTTTGGGGTAGTTCTAGGAGGACAGGCTTGTAAAAGACAGACTGAGCTGGTTTACTAATACCACTACTTACTAGCTGTATAAATGTGGGTAAGTCACTTAATCATGCAAATCCTTAATTTTCTCATCCGTAAAATGAGACTAATAATACCTACGATCACAGAGTTTCTGTAAGCCTTAACCAGCCCCCACAATTATCATTATAAAATGAGCATACCAAGTATTTGAACTTATTTCAATTTTTTCTACTTTATTTAAATTTTATGGACATTATTTCCCAAAACTATATTTCTATAAGAAAACTATTCAATAAATAGAATACTTTATTCATTAATATAATAATTTATATTTAATGTTTTTATTCTGAACATTATTGTAATTCCTATCAATTGTGAGGAATTTATGTCATATATTTGGCAAAAAAAATTTTTTCCCAGAAAAAAAGAACTGGAAGTAGAAAAAGGGGACATCTGTAAAATCCTAACATTGGAAAAAACCTTAGAAATCCTCTCTTTAATCTTCTGTGTTTCCTTTTCTGCTGTCATGTCTGATCCAGAGGCTAATGCATTCAACAGTGAGCTTTGGGATGGAGTCTGATGTGTATTTGATCTGACAGTGAACCACTGTCACTGCTTTTTCAAATGGGATGGATGATTGATGCCTTAATTTTGTATTCTATGCCCTACATTGTCACTGTTTCCCCAAAGAAACCTCCCCCCCTCCATTCTTTTTTTTTTGTGGATGGTGGGTTTGGCTGGAGTGCAATGTGGGTTGAGAAAAGTCAATGGAGATTGACTTTTAATTAATCCACTTATTTTCAGTCCTGAATCTCAAATCCACTTTTGTGGTTCCTGGGGCTCAGGTCTCTCACGGGTTCTTCAGGGTGCATGAAATGGTTCCTCCTTAGTGAATGTCCTTCTTCCTCCCTACCTTTAGGGAAATTTAGTCATTACTTCGTCTGCTTGGTTCAATCAAGTGCAACTCCTCTACTCGCTTCCTTTCTGCCAATTTTTATTTTATTTATTTTATTTTTTTAACTTTTTTTTTTTTAAAGCAGAGATCAGCTTTATTTATTTACTTATTTATTTATTTATTTTTTTCTGGGAGGTCTCGGGATCGAACCCAGGTCCCTCCATATGGGAGACGGATGCTCAACCATTTGAGCCACATCCGTCCCCCTCTGCCAATTTTTAAAAAAAGATTTCCTATATTCTCTACTCCTTCCCAAATTTTCTTTGTCCTTGTGGACTATACTTATTGCATACTTTTACTGATTTTTTAATGGGGTTTGGGGGGAAAGGAGATTAACATGTGTTGTCAAAATGTCGTGCTTAACCAGATGCTTTGGAAAGAACACATTTGGAGATTTATACAATAGGATTTAAGCTAGGTATGAATAATAAAAAGAGAATACAATTAAGAAATATTTCAAGTAAAGCAAGTCTGAGAATAGTGACTTTTCATTTTCTGAGAAGCAAAGCATGCATTTAATTTGAGCACTTCTGTCATATAGTTCTTAAGAACAAGGCTTGAACATTTATTGAAAAAAAAACAAAACAAAAAACATATTGTTCAGGAAATTTGCTGTGCAAAATCTTATTCCTGAGTTTATAAACAGGATCCAAAGAGTGGGAACTAAAACTAAACAGGCAATTGGCGTAAGTTCAAACTTTGCTCTTTGAAATTCAAAGGGTGTTAAAAGATGCCTTTCACGTTGATAAAAGATAAAAGATGCCTTTGCCTTTGATTTTTTAAAAGAATGTTATACTTTGCACTTGCTAAGGCTGAAAAAAAATGAACCATAAACAGTAACTTAATTTTGGTAGCTAATATGCAACAGAATACTATTGTGCTTGAGCTGTGTAACTGAAAAGACTTTGCTGAAATCTCTATCTCTAATCTGCTGTTAAAAGCAGGAAACAAGTAGACATTTAAAATTGATGGAAGATTACCACTACATCCAAAGAAATAAAATTAAAGCCAACGATTAATTCTGAGCACTTACAAAAATGTAATGGCATACAGTATGAAGTTTAAGTCAATGTAACATGTGGTTTCATAGGAATTTCTATTTATTTGTGAAGAGGCTCTCTTATCAAACTAATGAAAGGTCTGCAATTAGCTAGTCTCAATTATCTGAGATCTGTTCCCTAATCTGGCATTCTTGAGAATTTTATCAGTATACATGCTATTTCCTGAGCTACTAAAAGAGCAAGTATAATTTTACTAGTATATACTAAGAAACGTATCTGTCAAATAAATGAAAAAAATTCTCGTCAGTTGTTTATCAAATCCTCTTTTTAAAGTGTGACATCAAATTATAGAGAACTGGGTCATTTTAACAAATAGCACAATCAATATAAGGATAAAACTGCATGGGAAAGAGAACTATTGTTTCCCTGTCTCATAAAGCACCTTTTACCTGAGATAGTGATAGAAACCTGAAATTGTCTGACAAAGCTTCTTCTTTTCAATATTCTTATCAGACACCAAAAAGCACATGCCATATGAAGAAATTTTTTTGGGAGACATAGTGCTGGTACAGTGCTCAATATGTATCCTCTGTGTGGATATTGAGTGATAATCTCATGTTAATTACTCATATATGTTTACTTTTCATTCCTTGATTAAAGAGCAGTATTTGATTGAGGCAGGTTGTTCTCTTTGAAAGAAAGTGGAACTTTGAGAGGAAGACAGATGGATTTTGAGGAAGGAGTGAAGAGCCATAGGGTCAAAACCATCCTGACCAGCAATTATACAAAAGATGCTTGTGTCTGACATTTGTACTTGCTAAAATTTGGGAAGCATTCAACTCTTTTCATAATCACACATACACATCACCTTTCAGTTGGTGTCCACAGATGACAAATTCTAACCGTTTATTGAAATTTCTCCAAACCCCAGGCTTAGCGACAATTCTGGACCTTGTCCCCAAACCTTGGTGGCTCATCCCAGTTGAGACCCGTAGCTTTCTCTACATCAAAATATGCATGCTCACAGAAAACATACCATTTCCAGGTTTCATGAACTGGAGCCCAGCATTTTGGTAACAGCTAATATTTTCTCTCTGAAAAACTAAAGTACAAAGTACTCAAGTAGCAAAATTCTATCTTGGAGGTCAGAATATTTTTTTAGCATAGTTTGTTCCTTGTTTTCTGGAACTTTTTGTGACTTTGCTATAAATGAAAACTGCTTCTCCTGGGCTTGTACATTTTTTATATTCTTGCAAAAGTCTGTGGCCTAAGGATTAAAGTTTGATCTAATTTCTGTAGTCATTTCTTAGAATTCTCCTTTCACTAGAACTGTTTTACTTATAGATCCAGGGCAGCAGATGGTAACTGTGTCAGCAGAACCAAGATTTCACTATTTCCTTTGTTCTGAGCAGCTTCCTCTTTTTGCAACACAGGCCTGCCTCTCTGAAAGAAGTCTGCCAGAAATCCTACATATTTGATATGAAGGCATGCAAAATCAATTTCAGAATGAAATGGTGAAAAAAAGAAAACCTGCTCACGGGAAAGAATTTATCAGAAATTTACTTGATTTGAATTAAATGCTGACCTTGGCATGATTTACCATCATGCTAAAAGAAGTTAGATAATCCTAAGAAATAGTGTCAGCAAATGGTATTAGCCTGTTTCTTTCTCTTCAGTGTAGTGATGTACATTTATGATGCAATTGAATGCAGTGATAATAGCAAAGATTCTGAAGGAAGACTAACTGGGTTCAAATACTGGATCTGCTGTTTACTAGCTTTGAGACTTTGGCAAATTAAAACATTTTGTGCAGTACCAGGTACATGATAAGCACTATATCCAGATTTGCTGTATTATTATTCCCTTGCAGAGTCCAAGAAGTTTTCTGACACATTCTTATTCTCCAACAGATCCTTTTTCTAGATTTCATGTAGAAAACACACTTTTCCAAGTTAAATATATTTTTGAAATATGTTAAAAATCTTAATACATAAATCATCTTAATAAGAATGATTGCCCACTTGTTGAAAATTCCTAGGACAGCACTGTAATCTCACACACACAAAAATACTCTCTAAATTGTGCTTTTATCTGCATTATTTTAGTACTTGTAAATAATAAGTCCATTCTATGACCTGGGATTATCAGAAAGGATAACCTCTCTTTCATCTGACTATTTTGTCCTTGTTGCTAGATTCAGGGACAATGACAACTGTGTACCTGTTACTCTGAGTCCACTAACTCTGTATCCCCCTGAACTTAATTTTCATTCAAGTATTATATAAGACAGATGTCTTCAGGGAAAGACTATGTCATCAAATCGTAGAGTAGGAGGTGACTTTAGAGGTCACTAGGACAACCCCTTTATTTTCCAAGAACTGAGGTTCAGGAATATGTAACTCTTTTGGGGTCACAGGACAGGATAAAAGCAGAGGTGGATATAGTGCATAGTTCTTTCTTTGGTACATGTTGTATGATACAGATGTGACATGACTTTGAGTCTGGAAAAATCTTGATAAGTAAGTTAGTAAATAAAATAATTATTTTCCCATTCTAGACAGAGGAATAAACCATAAAACTTCATTAATAAGATCCAAACATTGAGGCATTTTATGTCTATAAAGGCTTTCATGGCATGCCATAGTCAGTTATGTAATCACATTCAAGGGACTGACACCATTTGTGATGTCCTGTAGCCATTAAAGAAGATATGGCATAGCCAATGAGGTTTATCCGAGGCACGATTATTGCTAATTGAAAACTTTTCCCAAGTGCCAACTGGCAACACAACTGGAAAAAGACCTTGAATAAAAGGGGGAAACGGTAAAGACAAATGAGTTCAAGTGGCTAAGAGACTTCAAAGAGAGTCGGGAGGTCATCCCAGAGGTAACCCTTACGCACACCTCAGTAGGAGCTCATAGAACATCTAAGTGCCTATCACCCCACTCAGTGGGGTTCCTGAGAGCTCCGGAGACACCCTGGTCTTATATAAGGGGGGATAGCCCCAGAGACTGATGCCTTATCAGTGGGTTCTATTTTGGAATCTGTGCTCCTGAAAGTGACAGAATTAGACTCAAATAAGTCCTCCCTGCACATGGTTCACCAGTCCCTTCTATTCAAACCTACATGTGATGCTGGAGTTTCTTAGGTATACTTCCAGAGACTGGAGCCTCCCACCTACCTATGTGCCAGGTGTGCATGAAATCTAGGTGGAGCTGCAACTCCTACCCTACAGCTCAATGGACTCATCCAAGTCACCTGGTGAGGAGACAACGATGGGAAATGGCCATCCCAGGGAATGGAGAGGGCCTGCATCTGCAGGCAGGATCATCCCACCCACCATATCCATGGGATATAAGCCCTCTCTCACTTGGAGTTGGAGTGGACATCACCATCCCAGTCGCCTCTGGATTGGGGGAAGAACTATGGACTAGAGTGGACTTGATGGTATTCTCTTGCTCACATATGGTGATTCTTGCAATGCAAGAAATTATAACAATGAGGTGGAGCCAGTGGCCACTTGACAGTTTTTGGGAGGGAGGGGATGAGCAGTTGAAATACAGGGGCTTCTTTGGGAGTTGGAGGTTGTCCTGAGTACTGTTGTGGCAATGGATGTAGGCCATTTTAAATCAGCACACACCACTCAGAACTGAGTGGGAGAGAGTGTGGTCTACAGTGTGAACTGTGGTCTATGGTTGGTGGCAAGGCTCCAGGAGGTGTAAGTTCATTGAGGTTGGTGGGCCACACTATGGGAGATGTTTGTGTTGAATGTGGTGGGAGGTGTGGGAGGTGGGCAACATGGGAATCCGAGTGGGTTCCGTATAATATTTTAGGTAATCTAAGCACCTCTTAAAATATATGTATATATATATATATAAAATAACATTTTTGTAAGCAAATACACATATATGCATATATATTTATATATCATTTTACAAATGTTTGTATGTATTGCGAGAATTTTGATTTTTACCCATA
>JAKSZT010053779.1:10927937-10943151 GCA_026826555.1 Tolypeutes matacus | reverse complement strand
TTTTTTTTTTTTTAATTGGACTCTAGATTAAAGTGGGAAGGAAGAGGATATAAATTAAGCAGAAATGACAGTAAAAAAAAAAAAAATTAACAATCAAGTTAATGGGTACCATTGAGAAAAATTTTAAAATATTAGTAAGAGTCTTGTTTAGTTCACCCATCTAGATTAATTCCAGCTTTCATTGCTTTTTTTTTTCCTTTTCTTTTTCACTGGGGACTGGGTATTGAACTGGGCTTTGTATGGGAGATGCTGACGCTCAACCACTGAGCCACATTGGCTCCCCTGAGTTTGTTTTTTCATTTGTTTTGCTTGTTGTTTGTTTTTGTTTTTTTCTTAGGAACTGAACCTATTACCTCCCAAGTGGGAAGCAGGTGCTCAGCTGCTTGAGCCACATCCGCTCCCCAGCTTTCATTACTTTTGAGGTATTTTGCAACTCTGTCAGTTGTAGAAAACTGATAATACTGCAAATTACTCTCATCTATAGAAATTCAAAATAGTTGTGTCCAGTGGAATGCAATTCATTATTTCATTGTGGAGAGAACTGTTTTGGATCTATTTGTAAATGAATTTCAGAATTCTCGATTCTCTCTCTGTTTCTTCTCTTTGAATTCTCCTCTGGAAGTTGTAATACCTTCCCAGTTTTTTTCATTATTTAATGACAAAACCCTTGGAATGTATTCATTTTATATCTGTATAGGAGTCATGGTTTCACACTCTTGAAAATTATATTTTATTCAGAATGATCTTCATTTGGCCAATGTATTATTAGCATATCAACTTGGATTTAAGATAAGTTCCTTGAGATTAAAAAAAAAAAAAAAGGTGCCGTAGATAGCCTTTCTTGTTGCACTTGGGGGGCGGGGGGAAGGTTTGAGAGACTTAACGGAGGATTTGGTCTTAGTTTCTAGGAAAATTTTAAGTACCTTAGAGATTCTCTATGCCCTCACTGTCCAATAGATATATAATGTGAGCCGCATATGTAATTTTAATTTATGTATTTCAAGATGAACTAGCCACATTAGAAAAAGTAAAAGAAATAGGTTAAATTAATTTTAATATTTTATATTATTTAACCCACTCTATCCAAAGTATTATCATTTTAACATGTAATCAATATAAGCAACTATTGAGATATTTTACATCCTTTTTTTGTACTAAGTCTTCAAAATCCAGAATGTATTTTATATTTACAGCACATTTCAATTGGGATTAGCCACATTTCAAGTGCTCAATAGCTACATGTAGCTAGTTGGACTGGGCAGTTCTACATCAACATGGATTGACTGCAGCAGAGTAGAAACGGCATGGATGACTAGGCACAGAGAGGGCCTGAGACATCCGATTCCCCTGTTTTCCGGGGCCTGGGATGGTATGAAAAAGATTCAGGAGTTCTTGCATGACCCTGGGAAGAACAAAAAAGGTAGTTGAGAATTGAGTCATTGAACTTTGGGGGGTGGCTGCAGGGTAGAGCAGCCAGAGGCATCAACCCAGTGAGGAACATGGCTGAGATTCAGAGGGTCATCAGACTGAGAAGACTGAGTTTTCTAGGAATTATCATCATAAATCAGACCATGAATTACATGCCTTAGAAATGCAGTGAAGAAAAGGCTGATTCTCCCAGTTGTCATATGCTATACATCAATAAGAGCTCAGTAGCAGCCGGTAGAGATCTTTATGCCACAAGGATGCTTGGGCACCCAGATGCCATTTTAAGAAAGAGGTTCTGGGGTGGGGTAGGAGAGAAATACAGAAAGACTGAACATGTGCTCCAAGTTTGAATCACACTGTCTATTTTTCAAAAGTAGCCTCGCTTAACTTGTAATGTGAGGCCAATATACCCCTCTGTCATAGTTAAAGGGTATAGAAGCACCTTTTTTATGATCCAATGTCTTTGTTTCCTGGGTTGCTGCAACAAATACCACACATCAGTTGGCTTAACAACAGGAATTTATTGTCTCATGGTTTCAGTTGCTAGAAGACCAAAATCAAAGCTTTTCCTCTGAAGTCTATAGCATTCTGATGCTGGCTTGCCACAGCCCTTAGGGTTCCTTGGCTTATATCTTTGCCCCCTGTCACATGGCTATCTTTCTCTCCTGTGTCTGCTCTTCCTGTTTCCACTGATGAGCTAACTTCTGGCTTCTCTGGCTGCATCTGAATTTCCTCTCTTATTAAAACCTCCAGTCATATGGATTAAGGCCTGCCCTCATTCAGTTTTGTCATACCTAAAGAAGATTTTAGAAGATCCTATTCACAAATAAGTCCATACCTTAAGGGATAATGCATCTTCAAAGGGTCTGATTTACAAACGGGTTCACACCCACAGGACTATTTTTCTCATTGATGTGTGGAGTTGAGGAGGACGCAATTTGCTTAAAGAGCTGGAGGTTTCCTGAGAGGGAAAGGAAAAAGATCCTAACTCTTCCAGAGCTCTGAGGTTCAAAAAATCTGTCAGGATAGAAAGAAGTAGGCCGAACTAAGGTCCACTGAAAGGAAAGGACACCAAGGACACCACAGTGGAACTCATCTTGAATATTGGGGAGTCTGCTGCATTGTTTATCTGGGATCAACATAGAGGTCTGAATGTTTGTGGTGTGAGAATGATTCCAGAACAGAAGTGGCTGAAACTAAAAATCCAGCTGTCACGGCCACCCTTCCGTAGCCTGAGCCTACACAAGTGAAACAAGAGATTCGAAACCTTGGAGCCCATGTGTGGAACACCATGTGTCCTAAGCAGAGGTCCAGGCCAACCAGACATCACTGGAGCTGTGGACAGACATCTAGTCAAGGGGTTCTTAACCAGGGGTACATGGAACCCCAAGGGATCCGTGGAAAGATTTCAGGGGGTCTGTGAGCTTGAATTGAAAAAATTCAACTCTATTAGATGTCTAACATGATATGCATGTTGCCTTGCCAAATACTACACCACAGTTTAATGTTCTTATTCAAGATAAATAACAACAGTCTGCACACTGACTTGTCTTTTAAAAATAAAATTTAACTTTAACTTTCCTGTATTTTTGATGTATTGGATTATTATTTAATGTGTTAAGAAAGAAGTACGTATGTATAGTATTATATCATGTGGTTTTTATTTTAGTAACTATATTTCAATATATGTAACTGATTTCCTTTGTAATTTTATTTTATGCATTTAAAAACATTATTCTTGTGGGGATGTGTTGATGCGGGTTGATATATTCATTAAATAATACACAGTTGTGTGGACTTAGTATGATTTTTATTTTGATGTAGGTGTTCTGAGTGCAGTGGATAACTGCCAGCAAAAAGGTTGGTAAGGATGGCAGAGATGGTTTTATGACGCTGTGGGAAAACTTGAATTTCTAAATGTTTGCCAAAAATGAACGTTTGAACAGATGTTGAACTGTGTTAGGTTATCAGGTATTGAAATTATGGGAAAGTTGTAAAATGTAATTTTGAATAATCCTAAAATTTAATTTAATGTTGAGTGTCATAAAACTATCTGCTGCTACGTTCTGAGAAGGGGTCTGTGGTTTTTACCTGACTGGCAAAGGGGTCTGTGGAACAAAAGAGTTTAAGAACCCCTGATCTATTCAGACTGATCTAGATCAGCTTTCAAGAGCTACACCATGTGGTGAAACTGGAAATCTCAGAGTTAGCAACAAAATCAGAATTATGAGTTCTCTCTTGCCCCTTCAGATTTTCTGAAACCCTCAAATCTTCACTTAGAATACACCTTTTTTGAAAAATTCAGAGCATGGATAGGATGAAGAATTGACTGGTTCATGGAGATGATTCAAAAGGGAGATAATGAACTTCCTGCTAATAGTGTATTTGGGTCCTTGAACAATTACTTGAAAAAATAAAAAAGATATGACTATATTTAAATCCTGAGTCAATGGAGCAATTATATAAATAGCAGTCTGATCAACAGCCTTTACTATAAATTCTTGTACACATATATATGATATTCAAAAAGATAGTTTCTTAGAAATAGTTGCTGAGTCAAATGGTATAGAAAATGTTGAGACCTATGGTAGAAACCATCAAAATGTTCTGAGATGAGGCAATTTATAGTCCTACTAATGAAGTCTTGGTGGACTCAGTGTTCCCATGCCATGTCAGTCCTGGGTATTATCATTTAAAAACATTTTGATGAACAGAAAAAAAAAAGTGACTCATCAGAACTTGATTCAGTTCACTTAAATTGAAATAAATTCTATTTCATGATTGTGTGCCATAATTATACCCTCAAATTAGTGATTTTTTCAATAGTATTGGCACTAAAATCTATTCAGAGAAATAGAGCTAAAAGTGTAATTACTCTGAAGCTCTTCAGACAAAAAAAAAAAAAATCAACATTAAAGAGAACTGATAAGCAGAATCTATATTCTTGTCAGCTACTGCCCATTTTGTCAGTGGTTACAATATTTTCAAAGCTTGCTAAAGATTAAGAGAATAAAATATGAGATGTTCATAATACAGGTGCCCTTTAAGAGGAGTAAATCCAATAATTATTGAGAAATAGGGAGAGATGTCAATGTGAACAGAAAAATACATTCACCATAAGCAGAGATTAAAGCAACAGATTAATTTATTTGTCTCAACTGGTCACATGGCCAACTCTAGCTGAAAGGGAGGCTGGGCTGTGAATATTTGTAATTGGACATATTGTTCTCTTCAACAAAATCAGGATTCTATTAATGAGGAAGAAAGGGAGTATAGATATCCGGTGGGTAACCAATATTGTCTGCCACAGTTTTATTTCCAGAAAATATTAAAAAAAAAAAAAAAAAAAAAAAAAAACTTTAAAAGAAATATTCATGAGTCAAAAGTATGGTGCTATAAATTAAATTGACAGTTTCAATGAAAATACAAATAAAATGGATAAAACAAGCTGGCCAATGATGTAGACAAAGCCAAGGTGAAATGCCATGATTTATATACCACGACTTTAAGATTTCTAGATGGGGTTAGGTGTGAAATTTGTGGTCATTCTAATTAATGTAGGTACAGGAAAAAATAGACATTCAAATGGTAAAGTTGCCTCTGATGTTTCAGCCACATAAATAAAATATAAAAGTGCTTTTGGAAAGCAGAAAGCATTTATGAAGTATAAAGATGATAGAAATATGGATCCCAAACTGAACTATTAATTAGAAATCCACCAAATGGGTAAAAGCTAACACACATTATGGATGCCGACTACTAACTGTATTGACACTTACAAAATTTCAGCTTCTTTATTCCTACTACATTGCAAAAACTTAAGTTGCTTTAACAAGAAGCCCCCAAAACGTTGTCTTAAACAAAATAGTTGAGTTTTTCTGCACATAAGAGTTAGATGAGTGGTTCAGTTTGGAGAGTAAAGACTCTACTCCCTGTGGCCATTCAGGGACCCAGAATCCTGCCATCTTGTTGCTCTACCATTTCTTATGGTTTTGTCTGCAGTGTTATAAATCATAGCTGGATTGCAGGATAGACATAGTAGCTTTATGGCTAATGCTCATAACTGCAGTGGGAAGAGCCTCATCACACAGTCATAGCCACAAGGGAAGCTGGGCATGTAGCCTCTAACTAAGTGACCATGTGAACAGTGACAACTCTATTACTATGGAAGAATTTAGAGGCAGGGTAAATACACCAGAAATCCTCTGTAATCTCCTGATTTTACTTCCACTGACTCTGACTTTGAGGAGTTCTCTAGAAACATTGTGTTCTCTAAAAACATTACTGGTGGTTGTGGAATGAAGATATGACATTGAATTACCCAGCATTGCTGTTGCACTAGAAAATGTGCATTAGTGAATGTGTCAAGAATTCAATGGTCTCAAATATATGTATATATACACATATAGGAGCTGGTGGTGAATATTTTGACTTTTGATTCCTTAAGCTATATGCTATAATAATTTAAAATAATTTTCAGAAAAAAGTATATTTATTAAAATGTATATATTTTGTTGAAATGAAGATGGCAAAGTAGCTGACATAAAAGGTTCAAAAAAATTCATAAGTTTTACTGACTGGATCCTGAGAAGTGAAAAATATTAATCTGGAAGACCAAGACCCATTGGGACTGCCCATTAATAAAACTTGGAGGATAGTGTAGTGAGCTCAAGGTTGAAAGGAATCATGATATATGAACTTGAATACAGAGTAGGGCCTAAAAGTTTGAAGACAATAAGCAAATGAGAAGCAATATTTCTATAATAGCAGTAGTACCATTTATTGAGGGATCACTGTGTGCCAATCACTGTTCCAACTGATTTACAAACATTATTTCATTCTTTCATAAATACCATGACACAAGTTGTATCTTGCTCTATTATCCATGAAGAAACTGGCTTAGAAAAGCCAACTAATTTGACCAAGGTCACATAGCCAGTATGTGGAAGATTTGGAATTCAAAGCCTATTTTAGTTGCATACAAAGCTAGCACATTTTTTTTTAATTTTTTTTTTACTTTATTTGGTACATTTAAAAATTGAAAACATAAGCAATTAAAAACTAAAAAGTAAACACAGATGAATAAATATATACATTTCTCAATTAAATGTAATGAATACATGTAAATTTTTTTGTTGTTGTTTTTTTTTGTTTGTTTGTTTTTTTGTTTTTTTTGTGTGTGTGTGAATCAAACAATATATTACACAATATATTTGGTTCATAGTAATGCATTCATACAGTATTTGTCCTTTTGTGTCTGGCTTGCTTCACTCAACATAATGTCCTCCAAGTTCATCCACGTTGCCATATGCTTTATGACTTCATTTCTTCTTACACCTGCATAATATTCCATCGTGTGAATAGACCACAGTTTGTTTATCCATTCATCTGTTGATGGACACCTGGGTTGTTTCCAGCTTTTGGCAATGGTGAATAATGTTGCTATGAACATCGGTGTGCAGATGTCTGTTCGTGTCACTGCTCTCAGTTCTTCTGGGTATATGCCCAGTAGTGGTATTGCAGGGTCACATGGCAAGTCTATATTCAACTTCTTTAGGAACTGCCAAACAGTCCTCCATAGTGGTTGTACCATCCTGCATTCCCACCAACAGTGAAGAAGTGTTCCTATCTCTCCACATCTTCTCCAACACTTGTAGTTCTCTGTCTTTTTAATAGTGGTCATTCTGATAGGTGTGAAATGATATCTCATTGTAGTTTTGATTTGCATTTCCCTAATCATGAGTGAGGTTGAGCATTTCTTCATGTGTTTTTTTGCCATTTGTATTTCTTCTTCAGAAAAATGTCTATTCAAGTCTTTGGCCCATTTTTTAATTGGGTTGTTTGTCTTTTTATTGTTGAGTTGTAACATCTCTTTATATATCCTGGATATTAAACCCTTATCAGATATGTGATTTCCAAATATTTTTTCCCATTGAGTTGGCTGCCTTTTCACCCTTCTGACAAAGCCCTGTGAGGTGCAAAAGTGTTTAATTTTGAGGAGGTCCCATTTATCTAATTCTTCTTTTGTTGCACGTGCTTTGGGTGTGAGGTCCAAGAAACCACCACCTACTACAAGATCTTGAAGATGTTTCCCTACATTTTCTTCCAGTAGTTTAATGGTCCTGGCTTTTATATTTAGATCTTTGATCCATTTTGAGTTGATTCTTGTATAGGGGGTGGGATAGGGGTCCTCTTTCATTCTTTGGTTATAGATATCCAGTTCTCCCAACACCATTTGTTGAAGAGACAGTTTTTTCCCATCAGCGTGGGCTTGGTAGGTTTTCAAAAACCAGTTGACTGTATAGGTGAGGGTTTGTTTCTGGATTTTCAATTCCATGCCACTGATCGATATGTCTATCTTTATGCCAGTACCATGCTGTTTTGACCACTGTAGCTTTGTAATATGTTTCAAGGTCAGGCAGCGAGATTCCTCCCACATTGCTCTTCTTTTTTAGAATACTTTTCGCTATTCGGGTGCACTTACCCTTCCAGATGAATTTGGTAATTGCCTTCTCTAATTCTGTAAAGTAAGCTGTTGGGATTTTGATTGGTATTGCATTGAACCTATAAATCAGTTTGGGCAAGATTGACATCTTCACGATATTTATTCTTCCAATCCATGAACACGGAATGTCTTTCCATTTGTTTAGGTCTTTTTAAATTTCGTTTAGCATTGTTTTGTAGTTTTCTGCATATAGGTCCTGTACTTCCTTGGTTAAATTAACTCCTAGGTATTTGAGTCTTTTTGTTGCTATTGAAAATGAAATTTTCCTCCTGATTTCCTCCTCAGATTGTTCAGTACTAGTGTACAAAAACATTACTGATTTTTGCATGTTGATCTTATATCCTGCCACTTTGCTGAACTCATTTATTAGTTCAAGTAGCTTTGTTGTGGATACTTCAGGATTTTCTAAATATAGGATCATGTCATCCGCAAACAGTGAGAGTTTTACTTCCTCTTTTCCTATTTGGACGCCTTTAATTTTTTTCTCTTCTTTAATTGCCCTAGCTAGAACTTCTAGTACAATGTTGAATAACAATGGTGACAGTGGGCATCCTTGTCTTGTTCCTGATCTTAGCGGGAAAGCTTTCAACCTTTCCCCATTGAGTATGATGTTGGCTGTGGGTTTTTCATATATGCCTTTTATCATATTGAGGAATTTTCCTTTTATTCCTATTTTTGAAGTATTTTTATCAAAAAAGGATGTTGGATTTTGTCGAATGCCTTTTCTGCATCTATTGAGATGATCATGTGGCTTTTTTCCTTCAATTTGTTAATGTGGTGTATTACATTGATTGATTTTCTTATGTTGAACCAGCCTTGCATGCCAGGAATAAATCCCACTTGGTTGTGATGTATAAGTCTTTTGATATGCTGTTGGATTCGATTTGCAAGTATTTTGTTGAGAATTTTTGCATCTATGTTCATGAGAGAGATTGGTCTGTAATTTTCTTTTCTTGTGGAATCTTTATCTGGCTTTGGTATTAGGGTGATGTTGGCTTCATAAAATGTGTTGGGTAATTTTCCCTCCTCTTCAATTTTTTGGAAGAGTTTAAACAGGATTGGTGTTAATTCTTTTAGAAATGCTTGGTAGAACTCACCTGTGAAGCCATCTGGTCCTGGACTTTTCTTTGCTGGGAGATTTTTGATGACGAATTCAATCTCCTTAATTGTGATTGGTTTGTTAAGTTCTTGTATTTCTTGTTGTGTCAGTGTAGGTTGGTTATGAGTTTCTAGAAATTTGTCCATTTCATCCAGGTTGTCTAGTTTGTTGGCATATAGTTTCTCATAATATCCTCTTATGATTCTTTTTATTTCTGTGAGGTCATTTGTAATTTCCCCCCTTTCATTTCTGATTGTATTTATTTGCATCTTCTCTCTTTTTTTCTTTGTTAGTGTAGCGAGGGGTTTGTCAATTTTACTGATCTTCTCAAAGAACCAGCTTTTGGTTTTGTTGATTTTCTCTATTGCTTTTTGTTCTCATTTCCATTTATTTCTGCTCTAATCTTTATTATTTCTTTCCTTCTTTTTGCTTTGGGATTGGTTTGCTGTTCTTTTTCTAGTTTCTCAAGTTGTTCAGTTAAATCTTTGAGTTTAGCTCTTTCTTGTTTCATAATATAGGCATTTAGGGCTATAAATTTCCCTCTCAAGACTGCCTTTGCTGTATCCCATAAGTTTTGATATGTTGTGTTCTCATTTTCATTTGTGTCAATATATTTACTGATTTCACTTGCAATGTCTTCTTTGACCCACTGAATATTTAGGAGTGTGTTGTTCAGTCTCCACACATTTGCAAATTTCTTTTTTTCCTGTCTGTTATTGATTTCTACTTTCATTCCATTATGATCTGAGATGGTGCTTTGTATAATTTCAATCTTTTTATATTTATTGAGAGTTGTATTGTGACCTAACATGTGGTCTATCCTGGAGAAAGATCCATGGGCACTTGAGAAGAATGTATAACCCGCTGAGTTTGGATGCAGTGTTCTGTATATGTCTGTTAGGTCTAACTTGTTTATCATATTGTTCAAGTTCTCTGTTTCCTTGTTGATCTTCTGTCTAGTTCTTCTATCTAATGATGTGAGAGGGGTGTTGAAGTCTCCGACGATTATTGTAGAAATGTCTATTTCTCCCTTCAGTTTTGCCAGAGTTTGTCTCACATATTTTGGGGCACCTTGGTTAGGTACGTAGATATTTATGACTGTTATATCTTCCTGGAGGATTGTCCCTTTTATTAATATATAATGGCCTTCCACATCTCTTATCACTTTTTTGCATTTGAAGTCTGTTTTGTCTGATATTAGTATAGCTACCCCTGCTCTTTTCTGTTTACTATTTGCATGGAGTATCTTTTTCCAACCTTTTACTTTCAGCCGGCTTATATCCTTGTGTCTGAGGTGAGTTTCTTGTAAGCAGCATATGGATGGCTCATGTTTTTTTATCCATTCTGTCAGCCTGTATCTATTGATTGGGGAATTTAATCCATTCACATTCAATGATATTACTGAAAATGCACTATTTATCTCCTCCATTTTATTCTTTGGTTTTCATATGTCATCTTATTTTTGTCTTTCTTTTTACTCTTTTGGTTATCCTTTCTGCTTTTCTTTCTTCTATACTCTCCTCCAAGCCTCTCTCTCCTGTCTTTTTCTTTCAGGTTCTAAGGCTTCCTTTAATATTTCCTGCAAAGGTGGATTCTTTTTTGCAAACTCTCTTAGTTTCTGTTTGTTTATATTCACCTTCATATTTGAAGGACAGTTTTGTTGGATAAAGAATTCTTGGCTGGCAGTTTTTCTCTTTCAGTTTCCTAATTGTATCATACCACTGTCTTCTCGCCTCCATGGTTTCTGAAGAGAAATCTGCACAAAGTCTTACTGGACGTCCTTTTTACGTGATAGTTTGCTTCTGTCTTGCTGCTCTGAGAATTTTCTCTTTATTTTTTACATTTCATATTCTGAATAATATGTGTCTTGGCGTAGGTCTATTTGGATTTATTCTTATTGGGGTACGGTGTGCTTCTTGAACATGTAAGTTCATTTCTTTCGTGAGAGTTGGGAAATTTTCAGCTATTATTTCCTCAAATACTCTTTCTGCCCCTTTTCCTTTCTCTTCTCCTTCTGGAACTCCCATGACACATATGTTCTTGCGTTTTGTGTTGTCATTCAACTCTCTGAGCCCCTGCTCAATTTTTTCCATTCTTTTCTCTCTCTGTTCTTTTCTCTCTTCAATTTTAGCTGCTCTGTCTTCAGTATCACTTATTCTTTCTTCTATCATTTCGAGTCTGCTGTTGTATGTTTCAAATGTATTTTTTACTTCACCTATTGTGTCTTTCATTCCCATGAACTCCGTTACTTTTCTGTTCATGATTTCAAATTCTTCTTTACGTTCGCGCAATGACTTCTTGATGTCATTGATCTCTTTAACTATATTCTCTTTCATCTCATTAATTTGATTTTGGAAATGTGTGTTCATCTCACTGATTAGTTCTCTCAAATTCTGCATCTCTTCTGGGACTTTGCTGTATTACTTTTCTTGGGCCCTGTCTTCTATTTTCTTAGTATGGTCTGTAATTTTTTGCTGGTGCTTAGGCATCTGGTTAGTTTGTACTTTACTTAGATGCTGTATCTCTTTCTCTTTAATGGGGTTTTAGTGGCAGGAGGCTGTGAGTTACCACCGCTCTTTGATTTTTGGCTCAACCTTGATTGTTAGTATTGTTCTGCTGGTTGCTCAAAACTGGGCACTGGATCCAGTAATTGGTTGTAGAGTCATTTCCTAGGGCCTTGGGCAGGGAGGCTATAGAGGCCAGGAAAAGACTCTCTTACTTATTAATTTTCTTATGTGCACTTCCTTGGTCTGCCAGGAGATGGCGCTTGTTGGCAGCTCTCAATTCAATGCCTGGTCGGAATGTATTTGTTGTGACACAGACCAGATCAATGTGATAGAGCTTCCTGTCTGGGGGCTAGGAGCCCTGTGATTCAAACTTTCTGAGACAGTTCTCCAGACTTCTCTGGTAGCTCCTCCCTTTTCCTAGCTAGGAAATATTTCCACTCCCTTCTGAATCCCCAACAATCAGACCCTGTTAGTAGAGGAGATTGGGAGGTTTGTATATCCTTAGCCCCTTGCAGGCTCCAAGGCAAACAATGGCGCAGCCCCACCCAGCCTGGAAGGGCTCTCGGGACAGGGCAGAACAAACATGGGAGTCCAAAGCAGGGTCAGCCCCAGGCTCTCTCTCCCCTCTCCCATGGTGTCCTCAACAATTAGTCTAGGCTAGAAGAGAGGGAGGTTGCTAGGGTAGGATTTCTCCAGTCCTTTCTAGGCTCCCAGGGCAAACCGCCGTGTGGCAGGGTCCGTGGGCCTCTGCAGCCCCAATTTCAGGTCAGAACCTGAATCAGCCTAAGGCTGTGTCCCTCTCTCTCCCCTTTCCAGGAGTGGCAGATCCCTGAAGCCCCCTTTGTCTGTGGTCGCAGGCCCAGGGGCCCGAGAATTCTGAAGAGTGTGCGGTAGGGTGCCAGCAGCAGCAGAAGCTGCTACTTGCAACTCACAGTTCTGTAGTCGCGATTTCCCTCTTCTGTCCCTCTCTCCTCTGGGTGGTGTGCAGCCTTCACCTGCTGTCCTAAACCCTAGAAGATCTTTTTCGGGGCTGTTTCAGCTTGTCCTCTAGCTATTTTTCTGGGGAAGAGATTCCCGTATCTTACTAGTCCGCCATCTTCCCGGAAGTCCCCAGCTAGTACAATTTAAGCTATGCTGTAACAAGTCTACAAAGGAGGAAGTGATGTTATTTCAAATCAGAAAGATTCTTCCAAAGAATGTTAGTAAATATTCAACTAAAAGAGTGCTTTATTCTCAAATAAATTTGGAAAATTGTTAATTAAAAATGTTGAACTGATTTCTTTACTGTTCTATTTCTCAAAGCTATAAATTCGCTAATTATGGAAGTAAAGAGAAGGCTAAAAATTTCAGTTGTTTCCTAAATACATCTGATCACACAATACATTTCACAGCATATATATGAATGTGACCTGAAACAGTGTTCCTTTGAATGCATATTGGGAACTAATGCATTGACTGGACTCTTCTGCCTTCCCAGAAGAATCTAAACCATCTCCCAATACTTTATGGTAGATGGGTTTTCTGCAGTTTCTAAGTTTAATATACATACCTGAGATATTCCATGCAAATATACCTGTGGTCAAACCATGATGACATTTGCTTTGTTGGCAGAAATAAGCATCTGCAAATTGTTTCTGAGAATATGTCACAGATTGCCACATATATACTTAGGAAAACATTCTTCAATTCTCCACTGTAGCCTCCTTATCTTGTCACAAGGCTTCTGCCCTTGTTGTGAGGTAGCCACCATCTCCTCCACTGGGCTGCCATGTTCCATTCTTCAATTCCTCATAGCCTAACAGATCAGGCTTGAATTTTCCTATGAGAATTTATTGAAAATTTAGGGGGAATGGAAGGCATGTGGAGCAGAGAATAATTCACAATTATTTCACCAGCACAGAGCAGCTCAAGGCTCCTTCTATTTGAGACCAACTTCCTACCTTGCTCCTCACAGCTGGGGAAGCTTATGCCACTTCCTCCTTTGGATAATGGTTCAAATTAAATTCTAGTCACCCCAAAAAAGAGGAAATATTTTCTGTCCTCATTTTCTATCCCAAGATTTATTGTTTCCCAGGTGTCAGACAAAGGGAATAACTCTTTCCTCCAGGAGAAACACTTGTCCCTATCCATTGAGGTATGTTCTACCCTTATGATCCCAAGAAGACCATATATTGGCACATTTCTAAAGTCTTGGTTATTTAGGCTTATGCATGTTTCCATAATTGCATACTTGATATAAACGACAGCATAGCCTAGTAGAAGAATAAGAGTTTGGAAATTTAGGTTTTCTGTGTAATTTTTGACAAGTTACTCTTCATTTATCAGTTTTATGATCTATATAAAAAGGGATAATGATGTTATTGATTAGGATTGTTGAAAGGTATTTATATAATGTGAAAGTAAATAACATTGCATGGAGTGTGTTTTAGTTTGCCAAAGGGCTACCAATGCAAAGTACCAGAAATGGGTTTGCTTTTATAAAGGAGAATTATTTGGGGGTAAAAGCTTACAGTTCCAAGGTGTGAAAAGTCCAATTTCAAGGCAGTGGTTAAAAGAAAAGCTGTTTTTTCTTTAAAGTCGGCTGCCATGTGCTGAAGCAAGATGGCAATGATCTCTGCCTAGGTCTCTCTATGCCTTCCCTTTCAGAATCACTATCATCCCTCAGAGCTCTCCTTTCTCTCACATAGCAGGATCAAATATGGTGGTTCCCTTTTTTTGTGTGTCTTTTTATCTGTGTTTCTGTTTTTATCAGACCCAGCAAGAGGGTGGAGTGTCAACCTGAGTCATGCCTCACTGACATAGTCCAATTGAAAGGGTCTCACACCCACAGGAATGGATTAGCTTACAAATATTATCTTTCTCTTCTGGGGATTCATAAAATAATTTCAAACTACCACAGAGTGAGTGTGCCTTATCCACAGAAGGAATTTAGCTGTTAACACAGTTATTCTTACAAATACAAGAATAGCTCATAGACATAAATATTATAAGGTAATTAAATTTCATCTTATATCAATTACCAAGAGTTGCTTCAGCAGATGTGTAAAATATGCCCACTTGCATTGCTATACCTAAAAAATAATTTCCATTACTAGAAAATGAGATAGCAAGCCCAGGAGCCTATCTCAAAGGTGGAAAAAATAGTTAATTGTCTTGACATCTCAAAGGGGATAAGGTTCTTAATGGATATGGTCAAGGTTGAAACTAAATGTTATGGGTATTGAATTGCCCTAAGATTATAATATTTTCATGGCAAAGAAAATCTTTGGCTCTGTTATAAAAACAAACATCACATGATAAATCAGTTTTCCTAAAGAGCTGATAAATGTATTGTATGAGGGAAGGACTGTGATATTTAATCTTTATGATAACTCTGTAAAGAAGGTTTATTCTCACTGTATACATGAGGAAATCAAGGTTTGAGTGACTAATTTTTCTAAGGTCACCCATGTAAGTCACAAAGTCAAGATTTAAAGCAAAATCTTTCTGGCACAAAAACATTTGCTGCCTTCTCTTTGAATTGTGAAATATTTGATACATATGAAGAATATGACCAGATTTATTCAGCCAGCATACACTGGAAAGCTATACAGGTTGTTATAGTTGATTCTGTTCAGATTGGCCATATGCTTATTATAGTTAAATATTTTTAATATATTTACTGTGTCCAAAAAA
>JAKSZT010053779.1:10833336-10859012 GCA_026826555.1 Tolypeutes matacus | reverse complement strand
TTTTTTTGCCATTTGTATTTCTTCTTTGGACAAATGTCTATTCAAGTCTTTTGCCCGTTTTTCAGTTGGGTTGTTTGTCTCTTTATTGTTGAGTTGTAACATCTTTTGATATATCCTGGATATTTAACCCTTACCGGAGTTGTGGTTTCCAAATATATTCTCCATTAAGTTGTCTGCCTTTTACCCCTTTTGACAAAGTCCTGTGAGGTGCAAAAGTGTTTGATTTTGAGGTGGTCCCATTTATTTATTTTTCCTTTTGTTGTGCATGCTTTGGGTGTAAGGGCCAAGAAACCACCACCTCCTACAAGGTCTTGAAGATGCTTCCCCACATTTTCTTCTAGTAGTTTTATGGTCCTGGCTTTATATTTAGGTCTTTGATCCACTTTGAGTTGATTCTTGTATAGGGATTGAGATAGGGGTCCTCTTTCATTCTTTTGGTTACAGATATTCAGTTCTCCCAGCACCATTTATTGAAGAGGCTGTTTTTTCCCGTCAACATGGACTTGGTAGGTTTGTCGAAAACCAATTGGCCATAGTAGTAGTTTATTTCTGAACTCTCAATTCTAGTCTACTGATTGATGTATCTATCTTTATGCCAGTACCATGCTGTTTTGACCATTGTAGCTTTGTAATATGTTTTTTTTTTTTTTTTTTTTTTTAATGGAGGGAACACACATACAACAAATCTTTCCATCTCAACTACTCCCAAGGATACTATTCAAAGGGATTAATCACATTCACAACATTATGGTATCCTTACCACTTTCCAGTACGAAAACTTTCCCATCTTCCCAAATAGAAACCCTACATCTGTTATGCATTAACTCTCCATTCCCCCAGTCCTCATCTCCAGCAACCTGTCTTCTACTTTCTGTCCCTATAAACTTGCCTATTCTCTAATATTTTCTTTGTAGTTACCATAAGGCTTAAATATAAAATCCTAAATCTATAACAATCTCATTTTCTCTGATACCAGTATAACCAACTTTAGTAGTATATACAAACTTTGTTTCTATACCCCTCTGTCCCCTCAACTTGATGGTGTTCCATAGATTCCTCAGGCTCTGTTCACTTTTCTTCCTTATTTCTTCTTTTTGCTCCTTCATTCTTTCTTCTTTCCAGATGATTTCAATTGTTTTATCTTCAAGTTCTCTGATTCTTTCTTCTGCCAGCTCCAATCTGCTATTGAATTCCTCTAGGAAAATTTTAATTTCTGTTACTGTGGTCTTAAGCTTTTTATAATATCCATCTCTCTATTGGTATTCTTTTGTGATAATCTCTCATTTTCCCGATTTCCTTTAGTTCTTTGTCCATGTTTTCTTTGAGCATATTTAGGGCCATGTTTTAAATGTCTGGTATGTCCCCGGTCTTATCCTCCTCATTGATGGTTCCTAAAGCTTTAATCTTATACTTTGCGTGGGCTGTCTCTGCCTGTTTCTTTTGTATGTTTTGTAATCTTTTGTGGAAACCTGGAAATTTTGATATTTTAATGTGTTATTGCTGGAATTTACACTCTGAGCCATTTGTTCCTTAAACTCTTAGCCAGCTAGTATTATAACAGAGTTTTCCTTGAATACCAGGAGCTAACAAAAAAGTGAAGGAAAAAAGAAAGCACCTTTCTCAGTCTTTGCAGATTGACCTGTACAAGTCATCTCCTTCAGGACTTATCCAGGTAAAATGTTCAGAGCATAGGTCCAGGCCAAAGTATAGGGGCTTCCTGATCCTTTCTGCACATTTGTCTTGTCTTGGACATACACATGTGGCCCTGAGAATTCTCCCATTTACATGGTTCCAGATGTCTCCTCTTCCCATGGCATGGTCCCATGCACTGCACTGTATATCCTACAGCCAGCAATCTTGCTGCAGGCATCATTAGTTGACAACTCTCCCACATTGTTCTGTAGGAGAGCTCTGTGAGCCCTAAATATATTGTATAAACTCATGGAGTTAATAACTAGAATATAGGTTGCCAGAAAATAGAATGAGGTTAGAAAATGGGAAGCTGAGGGCTAATCTGTGCTGAATTGGTAAAAAGGTTGTTTGTAAATCTTTGGAAATGAATAGAAATGGTGAAAGCACAACAAAGTGTTTGTAACTAGCAGTGCTATTATATGGGTATGACAGTGGTTGAAAGGGAAAGTCTAAGATCATGTATATTACTAGAAGGAGAGCTAAAAAATGTAACATGGGACTGTATAGTATAGTGAAACCTCATGTGAAATATGAATATGGGTAATATTGCATATATGAGACTGTTTTTCCTTGAAACTGAACAAATATATGTTAATGTTATAAGATGTTAATATTAGGCAAAAATGCAACCAAAGAAAATTATGGACAGTAGTATATAGAATACGTTAATCATCTTCCAGTAAGGGTAAAGAAATAAAAAAGGAAATATACTAAGGGAAAGAAACTAGACACAGGGTACCACATACTGCTTGACTCCAGCTATACAAAATATAAATACAAATAAACTAGAGAGACAGAAACAGAATGCAGCAATGTATGGCAGGGGAAGCATAGAGAAATTGAGAGGTGATGAGTTTTTGTTTGTCTGTTTTTTAATTTTATTATTATTATTGGAATAATGAAAATGCTCTAATAATGATTGAATTGATGAATGTCCAACTATGTGATTATACCAAATACCACTGATTGTACACTTTGGATGGATTTATGCTTTATTACTATGTATCAAAATATTGATTTGTTTAAAAAAAGAAATTAGTGAAGCTTAAAAAGATAAGCTTTTTAAAAAAGTTAAGTAGTTAAGTATATGAGAAAATATAATCTATTGTTTATATAATATATAGTAGCACTGGGTTTTAGAACCAATTCTGTCACTAATAAGTCTTCTAACAACTCTTTAAAAATAAATAAAAATGTAAAAATTCTGCTAGAGGATGTCTAATGCTCCTTTCAGAATAAATATTCAAGAGTTCCATGACTTTTAAAATTATGGTTTCCACAATTATTAGTAAAAATGAAGGTATTTTAACTCTTGGCTTTGATATGGAAATTGATACATTGCTTGTGTTATTTTAAGCTCTTCCATTTGGCAAAATCCCTATTTTGGAAGTGGATGGACTTTTGCTTCACCAGAGTCTAGCAATAGCAAGATACTTGACCAAAAACACAGGTAAAATATTTTTTGTGTTTAAGATTTTAATAATTGAAAACAGTACATCTTTTAAATACAATACTCACTTTATAACTTTAATATTGAACACTACTGTGCAAAGGAAAATGGAATTAAATGCCAGAGAAGTGTAAATGTACTATCTGTATCAGTTTAACTTTCCATGAGTTCCCCAGAAAATTTTATTATATTGCACCCGTCTCCTCCTACCCCATACTGCCTTGCCCCCAAACCCTTATTAATATTTAGCTGAAAAATGGGACAGGTATGAACCACTCCAAATTTTGCTAGTATGTATATTATAAGTTATTAAATAAGATTGATTAACATAAATGCATATGGCATATGGAAGTTGAAATTCCTCAGACGATTAAAATCTTGTTTTCATTGATATTCTTCATCCAAATCCTGCTGAAAAATATAAAGGGAGTTTCTTTGTCTCTGCGGAGTGCCATCTGAGGTGGTTGGGTAGCTTCTGGATTGTTTTGTCCACAGCTGCACCCCATGGCATTGTTGAAGAGAAATAAAGGACACTTAGATCTATTCTTTGACTTATGCCCTTTCCCCCATCCTATGCTCTGCTCTCTTCTTCTTTCTCCATTTATGATTCTCTCACATTCTTTTTGAGTGAAAAGCTACTTTGGGCTTTTTTAAAAGCCCCTTTCTTTCTAGTCAATCTGCAGAATCACCATTCTCTTTCCCACCCAACCCCATCACCTACCCTATGATCCTAGCTATAGACACACGGTTAGCTCACAAAGTAAAATGGGTCCTAATTATGTTAAAAATATGAAAATCTTTGTTAAACTAACACATTTCAACAAGTGAAGTTCTTTAGAACTTCGTAAGAGATGGAGATTTTTCTTACTATGGAAACCAGATTTCAAAGTGAAAATTGACATTTGAGCTCAGGCTTAAAGGGTGCCTAGAATTTCAAGAGAAGACTTGGACTTGGGCAGTGGTTTTCAAACCTGCGATACATCAGAATCACCAGGAGAGCTAGTTAGAACAGTTTTGCTTGCCCTCAGCTTCAGAGATGTCAATTCAGTAGGTCTGGAGTGGGACCCAAGAATTGGCATTCTTACTTTCTCAGATCACACTAGAACAGCTGGTCCAGGGGCCTCCCTTGAGAATCACTGGGCTAGGACACTCCAGGCAGAGAGAAAAGAGGATGAGAAAGGGAAAAGAACTTCAAATGTGCAGGGTGGAGGAGAAGTAGAAAGAGAAACATCTAAAAAATAGATTGGGATCTGGTCAGATAAAGCCAGAATATGTGCTTTCTTACTCAGGCAATTGTGGTTTTTATCTAGAAAAGGAGAATAACTACAGCTGTGAGTTGGGGAAGATTATTCTGGCATGACTGGAAGCATGGAAGCACATTAGGAGGTTGACAGATTAGCCCAGTGGGCAATAGAAAAGAAGAGGGAGAGAGGGGGTGAGGAAAACATGAGAAAGTTTGTGAAGGTAGATTCATCATAGAGACTACCTGACAGATGTTGGAGGATGGGGGCATTTTATTTGACCAGGAGAGCAAGGGCAAGGCAGATGACAGCTTGGACATGGTTTGTCATTCTAATAGTGCTGTGTACATTGGTTTTCCCTTTTAATTGTTTGATTATTTTAATGTTTTCTGAACCAGTCAAGATTATGCAACATTTTAAACATACAAAATTCAAACCATGAAACACTTGAAGGAAAAAAAACCCAAATATTTTCACTATTAAACAATGTTATGCAAACACATCACTGCAGTTTACCACAGCACACATATCAGAGCTGTGCCACAGTGCTGAGATCCTGATGACCTCTGTTTTCACCCTGTTTAAACGAAATGTCTGTTAAATGACAGTTAAATATGGTGACATCCGGGGGAAGGGAGGGGAGAATAACACTGAGGATGACAAATGGAGATACACTATCTACATGCCCTGCAGATGTACCCTGATATAGGTTAGGGAACACAACAACTTCACCATGAGTGCTCAGTAACACTTAGATTCTCAAGCTAAGGTTGAATATTCAATTCTATTTTAAAGGTTATCACTAAGAGAATACAATACTCCATGATTACAAGTATTGAACAAAAAAGAATTAATACCTAGCATTAATGTAGAATTTATTACAACTTTGGAAAAAATACTTAACATATAAAAAAACTAAGAATTTACATTTTGCATATATAGAGGTGGTATGTGTGTAAATAAAATGAGCCAATTCTATTGCTGGCAAAAGCCATAAACTTTTGTTCTGAATACACCTGCATTTATTCTGTGGAAAAAGTACTAGGCATTCTTGGAAATCAAACACCAATTAAAGTCTCATAATTAAACAAACTTCATTTTCTTCATTTAAAATTCTCTTGAATACAAACAATACTTGTAAAATAAAGATGCAATCCAAAAGAACAATAAAAGAGTATTAACAAAACTCTTGTAGGTCAAGTGGTAGTCTTGAGTTCAATGAGTTCACACTGAGTTCAGTGTGTCAGTGCTATGTCCTTTCAAAAGTTATACCTAAACATTTGTGTATATGATTAAAAAGAAGAAGAAATTTAAAAACTAACTGTGGCATCAGAACAACAGAGTGCGCATCAGTAACTATACCCTAACGCATGGGAAGCAGTTTACAATATTTACAGCTGATCTTGCTAGTAAATTGCTTCCTGAAACTTAGAGGTGATGAAGTAGTTTTTATGCAGTTGAAACAAGTGCTTAGTTGTGATGTTCTGGTTTTGTCAGGTGAATGGTAGCAAATCTGACCATGATGATTTGAAAATTCCTTCTTTCAGAAGAGGATGGGGAAGCGGCTGTGGCTCAATCAGTAGGGCTCCCGTTTACCATATGGGAGGCCCCGGGTTCGGTTCCCTGGGCCTCCTGGTGAAGGCAAGCCCGCCCGCACGGCATGGTTGGCTGACCCAGCGAGCACAAGCAGCAAGGATAAATGAATAAATAAATAAAATCTTTAAAAAAAAAAAAAAAAAAAAAGAAGAGGATGGCGTTTCTCTTATTAATTATGGCTAATTATATGAACAAAAACATTTAAACCCCTCTCCGTATATCACATTCATGTCCAAAACTTAAAACAATCCTATCAAACAGTGGAATCATGGCACATGACAATTCTACTGAGGTACAAATGTGAACATTAAAATGACCATCAACTCACGTTTTAAAAATGAAAATTACAAAGAATCCTGGATATAGATAAAATCTGTTTTCTGAAGTACTAAGAAAGTTCTTTCATTTATGCCTGGGTCTCTGAGAACCTGAGTGTTCTGACTAAAGGCAAGCTTTGGTGAGAATGAAATATTTACACTGGTCCTTCCCATTCAGAATAAACATTAACCTGTTAGACAGCTTTTGGTGGTCTATATTCTTTATAATTAATTTTATTCAAATTTCTTTTGACATCAACAATTCTATTCTCTGTACTTCAGTCCCTGCAGGATATTTTGCCATAACTTAAAGACTCATTTTCATTTTTTCTAGCACATAACACAATTTTCATTTCATAACACATTTTCATTTTTTCTAGCACAGGCACAATTTCTAGCACATTTTTTCTACCACATAACACAATTTCACATTTACAGAACTCTTTCTCCTTAGTATTTTACAGTTTTGCCTAAGGAGCAGTTAACAGATTACCTCAGAGTTATATCAAGAATGAGGTGGCATCAAGTTGCATAGACCCATTAGAGAAAGACACATTAAAAATGTACCTTTCCCCAGACAAGGCCTCTCAATTTTATTCATTTTACATGATAAAAATAATAATAATAAAGCCAAACACAAAGCTCTTCATAAAAAGGAGCAAAATATATTCCCGAAGATTTAAACAAAGACATGAGATGCATTTCAGTATTAAATGGATCTATTTCTTTGTGAGCTTTGAGAATTTCATCTTAAATACTGAATAGCTGGGTGTTTTACATTATAATCATATTTAGAGATCATGCAAAAGTATTTTGCTTTAACTCTTACTAAATTCCTACAGAGTGTTAAAATTAATTTGAAAATCCAGAACTGCACCTTTCCCCTCCATCACAGTTTTTTTAAGTTACTTAGAATTGAACCCGAGCTGTGTACATTGTTTTTCAAACTTTGCTCAACCTGCAGTACCCTTTTCAATGTCTTCTCCCCTCAACCATAACACATGCCATGTGGTCAGGGAATCTGTTTTATTCACTGCTGTGTTTCCTGTTAGCTGACCCCCATTTGGACTCCAGTACTTATTTGTCAAACGAATGAAGAAGAGCTAGTTTGAAGTAGGATGACATGACTCTATTTTTGTATTTGTTGGATGGAGTTCAGGAGCCAAAAGAGAGGCTGTGAATATAAATCTGGGGTTAGAATTAAATTGTTGAGTGAGGAGTCTTCTGCATAAAATTGGTAGCTGAAGCCCTGAGTATGGAAGTCAAAGTAGGGATGAAAATGAGTGAAGAAAACTATGATAGAGTCCTAAGGGATTTTTCAAGGTTAGGAAGAAGATGAATCAACCCTTGAACATCACAAAAGACATATGTACAAATAGTTTACAGAGGAACTGTAAATCACCAAAGCATTTTCTTTCACTTTTTACAGTTTTATTGAGGCATAATTTACTCATTGTCAGTAGACAGTTTTTTGATTTTCAGTAAATTTATATCCTTGTACAAAAGTAATGTAGTTTAGAATAAAGCATTTTAAATTCACACTAGTGAGAAAATATTTAGGAAGAACAATAAATTTTTTTAGCAAAAAATGATGATCAGCAATTGGCAGGAAAAGGAAAAAAACCTCTGTTATTTTAAACTTATAGCCTCCAGGCAGAAAACAAGTGCTGACAAAACTTGTCTGTAAAAATAAGAACAATTCTTTTTACAAAATAATTTACAATGTGTGTATAGGTTATTTGTTGCAATATTGCTTGTTTTAGCAAAAGATTGGAAACAAACCTAATTTGTTGAGACTAGTTTAGTCAATCATGGCACATCTAAACAAAGGAATACGGTGTAGCTGAAAAAAGAGTACAGATGCCCTTTAGATACACGTAAGGAAATATATGAGAGGGCATATCAGAGGAATATTTATTCTTATTTGCTTGTATTTTCATAATGAAACAATGAAATAATACATAAGAAACTTATAAAAATGGTTGCCAATAAGGTGGGTAGGAAAGGAAGCAAAATGTGGTGGATGGGGTAAGAGTGGAAGCTTGTCTTCACTGGATACTATTTCATTTTGTTTTGAATTTTTGAGCCATATGAGTATGTTGTCTATTAAAAATAAACAAACCTTTTTATATAGTAAATTAAATCAAACACATTCATGGACATAAAATAGCCTCTCTCTATTCCATAGATTTGGCTGGAAAAACAGAATTCGAGCAATGTCAAGTTGATGCTATCGTGGACACTTTGGATGATTTCATGTCACGTTTTCCTTGGGCAGAGAAAAAACAAGATGTAAAAGTAATGTGATTGGTTTGTTATTACTACTATTAGTCACATACCATTTGCCAGCCATTTTGTTAAGTGCTTCAAAAAGTTTTTTTTTTATCACAGTAATACATATGCATAGTTTAAAACATCAGATCATATTCAACAGTTTAAAATAAGTACAATGATCATATTCCTTTATGTTAACTCCACAGATACAATCCCTTTTAGACCCTTTTAGCTGTTTCTTTTGGATTTACCCATCTCCATAATTCTATAGGATATGGAAATACGGCTTTCTTCTGATTACCGGTTTTAGACAGTTTCTATGGACTTATTAGAATAATAAGAATTTATCTCTCTTATGTAGTCATCTCCTCTGCTTCCTTTCCCCCAAGCTCCCAATATAGTGGTTAAATCAATATTCAATGATTACATTAATGTGGCCTATGCAAATATTATATGGAACTACACTTTATAATATACTTTGGTTATATTTCCTTTCTCACATTTCCTCCTCAAAGTTAGTAATTGTTTTATTTTTTTCATTTGATTAATTCTTTTTACTTGCTAATGCTCCCCATACCATCCAGTAGCCTACCAATACAATTTTCCACAAGATCAATGGCATCAGCTAATGGATTATTTACATATTTTCTTAAACATACCCAGCCTGAAGACTTCCACTTTCTTTTGTAGAACTCTCTAGGTTTTCTGTACAGCTGTCATCATTGGACTTCCCTTACCTGTCATCCCAGGAATCCCTTTTCCTTTCTCTTGAGTTAGAATTCTGTTTCGTGGATGTCTTCCTTTTTGTTTACTCCTTTGTTCATTTGGAACATATCCTACAGTATTGAAAAGGTTAAAAGGAAGTTTTGAGGACAGGAGGTATGATGATGACAGACTGTATTATATGTTTTATCTTGTGACTCATGCTGTTTCAATCTGGTGTGGTTGCCCTAGACACTTAGTACACAGTTATCTTCCTGGTATGTCCATTATCATCCTGGATGTTTCTTTTGAGCCTTTCCTGTGTTCATGCTCCTGTTTCCTGTCCTTGGTTCTGTGTAGCAACCCTCCAATAGTTTACTGAGCCATGAGAAATAAAAGCTTGTAGACTTATTTGCCTAAAACTATTCTTATTTCATCCTCATACTTGTTTCATAATTTGGTTGGGTATAGAATTCTATGTCAAAGTTAATTTTTCCTCAGTATTTTGAAGGCATTTATCTATTATTTTCTAACTGTTGAGAAGTCTGAATCCGATCTAATTCCTGATCTTTTGTATGTGACCTATTTTCTCTCTCTCTCTCCCTCTCCCTCTCTCCCTCTCTCCCCCTCTCTCTTCTTTCCTTTCTGAATGTTTGTAGAACACTTGGCCCTAGAGTTCTAAAATTTTACAATAATGAGCCTTGGTGTGATCTTGTTTTCATCCAATTTGCTATGTCCTTGTTGGGCTTTCAATATGGAACTCATGACCTTTAGTTATCATCACTGATGATTTCCTCCCCCTTTCTTTTCTTTGTTCCTTTATACTGAAATTCCTCTTATTCAGATGTTGGATCTTTTCTCTTTTGCCCATCTCTTTGTCTTTTTTGCATTACTTTAAGGAAGAAGTCCTCAACTTTGTTCATCAGTCCTTCTCTTGAGATACAAACGTCTGATACTGTGTTTTTAAATTAACAAGGGCTCTTTTTTGTAGTGTTCTGTTTTCTTTTTAAAATATTATTTTATATTTGTTTAATGATGCGATATCATCTCTCTGCCTAGTATATTTTTGTTTGAAGTTGCTTTTGTCCCTCTTTGCTTTGGTTTCTGTCTTTACTCAGGAATCAGGTAAGGAAATTAATAAGCTTATTCAAAGCTCTAAGTACATGGAAGGGGTTTGTTGATTTTGAATTTCACTAGACCATTTTGGGATTACCTCCCCATATCACTTTCTTCAGTTATCCCCTCTGGCACTGGACAAAGTCCTTAGAGAAGAATTCTAATCTCCTGCCCAGAATACATATTCAGTATGCATATGTTCATTTAGTCACCCTATTTTCAAAACAGTATGGGTGACATTCCCCAACCCAGAGACCACCTGTTTCACTCTCTCTAACTCTGTGCTAAGGATAGGAAAGAGGTAGTTGTCTAGCAGCATGAAATGAAGAAAGGAATCTCATGTTCGAACTACTTCTTTAACAGCTTTCCATCAATCTTCATTTTACCTTCCCCATCACTTCTTTACTCCTTCAATTCTACTACTACCTCTTTAACTCTACTAATTGTAGCGGTACATATCCTACCATTTCCTGAGCTATTTGAGTATTTTTATGTTGTAGATACGGTTGGTTCTCAATTTTCCCTTTGCAGATGTCATCAATCCACCTGCTTTCCAGCTTCAAATTTTGTTTGTTGTCCACCTCCTTGTGGATCCTATCTTTTTAAAAAAATATTCATTTACTATAGTGTTGGGATGAAAACAAAATTATATGTGTGCCAAATCCACCATCTTTATCCAGAATTCTAAATAAACCTCCTCTGTTACTCGCTATAACAGCAACCCATTCATTTCTTTAGAGCATGCGTCACAATCTACATTTTGTTTTAAAATGGATTTACTTATTTGTTGTTTGTCTCCTCCAGTAGAATGTATCACAAGGGCAGGAATCCTGTCTTTATCAGTCACTGGTGTATCCACCACACCTATCACAAGTGCCTTTTACATAGCTGGCACTTAGTACTTGTTGAATGAGTGATAGGAAAAGCTAAATTTATCCAACACTCACCATATCATGTGCCAGGGGCTACTCTAGAATCCTTACATATGTTATCTTAGACATTCCTCTCCACCCTTTCATGAGATAAATCCTTTTTATTGTCATGCACACTTTCTAGATGAAGAAACAGAAATAGAGAGGTTTTGATGTGGCCCAAGTCACACAAGTAAATGATAGACTTGTGATCTGACTCCAGACAGCCTAGTTCTAGAGCCCACAGCCTCATCACCCATGCATACTATTCCAAGGACTGGCTAATTCATACAGTATCCTTTTATTGAGAAATTGTGGTTATCCTCATTTTCCGGATGAGGAAATTGAGTAACTTTCCTAAGGTTCTTTAGCTAGTAAACAGTAGATCAGGGATTCAGATTCCATGTTGGTAACCACAGTGCTATGCCAGCAGCTCCTCAAATAGTTTTGTGTACGAATATCTATGTATGTCTTATAACTAAAAGCTTATACCAAAAACACACAACACAAAGCAAATGTAGTTTTATAATTTACTTTGAACATATTTATTCTAAATACTATTTGCTTAATTAGGACCTTCTAATTTGAATGCAAATATTTAAACATAAAACTCGTATTCACTGACTTACAAAAATGTAAGGTGTGGGGGATACACCCACCCACACACACATGCAAACATACAGACTAACCAGGAAAAACTCTTAGATAAAAGCTTAGCTTTGATAATGCTAAATATGAGACTTTTTGACATAAATACATTTGGGCTAGGATCAGAATGCCAGGCTTGAATTTTTATTCCATTCTTATCAGCTGTCACTTAACTCTGTATCTATATTTCCAATTCTTTATCTGTAAAATGGGGATATAATAGAATCTCCTTTGATTTATGTTAGGAGATCTAAATGGTAGCATATGTGCCTGTGGCTATGTAGAAAGTATTCAATAAATACTAATAAATAATAATATTTATCAATAAATAATAGTGTTAGTTTATTGAAAATTGCTTTTCCGTATATTTGTCAAACATATTATCTATATTTTACTTATCCTTATAAATGCAGAAACAAATTGATACATAACAGTAAATTTGGAAACAAGTGCCTAACACTTTTTGTTGCATGTATCAAAGACCCTATTGATTGGTAATTTGCCAACTTAACAATCTTGCCCCTTTTCTATTTTCTACCCTTCTGTGGTTGGGGCTTTATAACAAAAGCCACCTCCCAGAGGGAAATACTCTCTGAACTTTTTTTTTTAAATACATTTTTAATTTATTTTTAAAATATAGTTAGATTACATAAAATGTTACATTAAAAAATAAAAGGGATTCCCATATGCCCCATTCCCCACACCTCCCACTTTCCCCCACATTAACAACTTCTTTCATTAGTGTGGTACATTCATTGCAATTGATGAACATATTTAGAGCATTGCCACTAAGCATGGATTATAATTTACATTGAAGTTTATACTCTCTCCCACTCAAATTCTGTAGGTTATGGCAGGATATATAGTGACCTGTATCTGACATTGCAATGTCATTCAGGACAATTCCAAGTCCCAAAAATGACCCAATATTACACTTCTTTTTCCCTTTCCCTGACTTCACCACATCCAGCGGCCACTGTGTCCACATCAATGATATTTCATCCATTGCTAGAATCACAATAAGACTATAGTACAATACCAGTAAGTCCACTCTGGTACATAGTTCATTCCTCAATCCTCAGGATTCTGGGATGGTGATGTCCACTCCACATCTAATTGAGAGAAGGCTTTGCTCTCATACAGCCAATGGATGGGACTCTCTTGCTTGCAGTTGTCGGTTCTCTCTGTTCCTTGGTGTGGTGGTTGTTCATCCTCACCTCCTTGTTAGTTGTCATTAGTAAGTCCAATGAACTGGAGAGTAGGTGTTGCAACTCCGCTGAGGCTCAGGGTCCAGTTGGCACATGGACAGCCCAGAGTCAAGTCTCTTGGACATACACCTACCAACTCCAGCACCAAGGTTTTCCCTTGGGCTTTTTATCTCTTTGTCCAGTTCCTTCCAGATTGATGCCCTGAAGCCTCCTGCTCTGTGGGTTCCCAAAACAGCTCACTCAAGCAGAATCTTGCTCTTTCTCAGTCACTTTTTGTGAGAAAGATGGTGAGTGCCCACTTAAACTGCTGCCATTTTGCTCGCCTCCCGTATTTTCTGAACTTTTGTAAGAGTAACGCTACCTTTGAGTGAGAATAACCATGTTCTTACACAGCACAGTTTCACAGTACACAACAATCCAAGTTCATGAACAAATCATATAAAGGTAGAACAGGTTGCAGAAATGTTGCTGATAGCCACAAACCACCTGAATAATAAGCAGAACTTGGCTAGTCTACAATGATCAATGCACAGTTCTTTTGTATTTCATTCATTGTTTTTTTAGTGGGTTGCATTGCTGCCACCTTGTGGTCAGGTAAAACTTTAACAGCTAATTCAAAAGCAGAATATTGAATCACGTATATGGACAAATAATGAAAATATTACTATCATGTGTATTAATTACAGATGTTTCAGTATCAATTGCTGTAAAATTCCATTTCCAATTATGAAAAATTAAACATTAAAACATGCCTCTGAATGTTGGCCACCCTGGCAATCCTTGAATTTACCACTAGTGTTACTTTGATTACTCAAAGTATCTATCTGTGTTGTCAGTGTCCTCGTTTGAAAAACAGGGTAGGAATGGAGGGTGAACAGGATTGAGGGAAATCTAATTCCAATACTAAATGATTTAAAATAATGCTTTTTATTATTTTATTAAAAATAATGCTTTTGAGAAATATACAAACATCTCTAGAACCCTCATAAGTCATTTGTTAGAATGCTGTAGCAATGATTTCTTAGTCTGAAAAAAAATCTCCTGCTTTATAGTTCTTTAGAAAGGGAGACAGGAAATTTCTGAGTCCACTAAGTTTAAGAGTGGCTGTCTAGGATTTATCAGAAAATGTAATTTCTATAGTACATATCTGGGAAAAATATGTATAAATCAAAATTCATTTTCTTTATATTATTTTGGTAAATGTTCTTTAAAATTAATCTTAAATAATAATATTTGTCCTGTTTACTAATTCACATTTCATTAGCCTGAGTTGATTCATTAAACTTTTAGAAAAGAACCTGTGCTACAAGAGAAGTCGATAGTACAGATATAACAGTTTTATCTGGCACCACATATACACAAAGAATTGTTGTTCCTGAAGTTGTGGAAATTCAAATTAGGAAAAGTAATAGAATTATACAGGAGTACAACAGGAGTTTTGGGAGTCTGTCAAGCAGCGACATCCTGATAGCTCTACTCCCTCCTCCCCTCGCCTACTTCTAATTATTCACTAGGAGCCCAAGCTGGCCATTACCTTTTCAACTGATGCTGAGCTGAGCTGTGGGAAATGCAGCATCGCTCTGGGCCCACTGCCCCTCAGTTCACAAAGTCTGTGTAAAGAGTACAAGGACTCACCTTAACGTTTTATTTAAAACATAAAGGCATCTTATGTACAAAGGTGGTACAGAACAGTGGAAAGAACATAAGGTCAAAATAATGACAAGGTTTCCATGCTTCAGCTGTAAAATCTGGCAAATATATGTAGGTATGAATGATGCTTTTGCAAACTACTCCAAAAATAAAAGGAATTATTATAGTATATTATCTAGCAATATCAGAATCATAGCACAAAGTAAATCAGCAAATTGGTGAGGTAGTTATCCACTATTTGCCTTATCTTAATAAATGTCAGATTTTATTATAGGTCATTTATGAAAATTAATAAATGGCATATACATATTCTATAATTTTTTTTTAGTTTGCCTTAAATTTCATATCTGGAACACAAACCAGCCAAAGTTTTCGTATAAAACAAACACTTATCAAGAAAGAAGCCACAAAAAAATTGTTTGATCTTCAGAGCTTCAAGTGAAAACACAAGGATAATTTTTTTTAAAAATGGATGGATGTATCTGTTAAATCTTTCCTGGTAAGGACTTCAAAACCTGATTGCAATATTAGTTTACATAGTATGTCAAAATATGCACTTTTTGACCCAGATGATATGCAAGGCAGACAAATTTCATACTAGGCCATAATAACAAGCCGAAGAAAGAAAATCCATAAAAGCCCAAGAGCATAATGAATCATGAATTAGATCAAGTAACTATAATGGTGAAATGAAGAACTGTCAAACTGGAGGAATCTAGCTTTTTTTTCCTGTATTGTATTTCTTATTTTTAAAACTATCATTATTTCATATACTTATTAACTGTATTTGGTTATTTTGTTGGCTTCATTTTTGAAGAAGTTTTGGATTACAGAAGAGTTTCAACTATGACAGGGGAGGATCATTGGTGCGGGGTGTCAGTGATGGGGGATATATGGGAGGAAGTTCACCTGAGGGATACATATAAGGCGTATAAATGTGTTCATGTGTTCACAGGGCGTTGTCACTGTGGGTGGAGATTCACACAATAACCAAAAGAATATCAAATTCCCATCCTGGGGAGTTCTGCCACATTCTCTAATGGAAAAGCAAGAATCCCCCAAGTATAGGGGCAATGACTAGTGAAGGAGGATGGTCCATTGATGGGCCCTTGATACTGATGACTGTACTTATGAACCTTTACTTTTGAAATTGACTTAGCCTAGTATAGGGTGCCTAAGAGTTATCTCCTGAGAGCCTCCTTGTTGCTCAAATGTTGCCTCTCTCTAAGCCGAACTCAGTATATAAATGCCTTACCTTCTCACCCCTCCCCAGTGTGGGACATGACCCCCAAGGATGAGCTTCCCTGGCACTGAGGGATTACTAACAAGCCAACTAGCAATGCAACTGGAGAAAGATCTTGACCAAAAGGGGGAAAAGGTAAAGACATATGAGTTTATATGGCTAAGAGACTTCAAAGTGAGTCGGGAAGTCATTTCAGAGGTTACACTTATGCATGTCTCAGCACGATCTCATTGACTGCCAAAGTAAATACTACCTCAAACAGCAGGGCTCCTGAGGGCTCTGGAGACATCCAGACACTATAGTCAGGTCAGATAGCTCAGAAGTTTGGTGAGTCAGTGGGCCCTACTTTAGAATTTATGCTCCCCAGTGTGACAGAGTTGGACTCAGTTTGGTTTCCCTACACATGACTTTTCTGTTACTCTTAAAGTGATCTTTTTCTCTCTCTCCTAGGATCAGATGTTTAATGAGCTGCTTACAAATGATGCACCTCACCTTCTGCAAGATTTGGACACATATTTAGGGGGGAAAGAGTGGTTTGTTGGTAACTCCGTGAGTATCTTTAAATTTTTAAAAAATATAAACAAATACTTTTTTTTTTAAGTAAAGGGATAAATCAAAAACATAAAAACCTAGTGAAAAAAAATGTTACCCATAAGGAAGGAGTAGTAGCAATAAAAGCTAAACTTCTTTGAATAAATACTTTTCCTAGATTTGACTTTGGAACCATGAAATATATACATAACAACAACAGCAAACATTTTAAAGCACTATCACTAAATTTTTTTTTTCAAGTGGAAGAAATGAACCTGTGTCAAGTTGGAGCAGAGTCTACAGAGTACATAGTAAAGATCTATTTCAAGAAATATCATTTTAAAATGCTATTTTTTTTTTTAAGAGAAGGTGTGGGTTTACAGAACAATAATGCATAAAATACAAGGTTCTCCTATACCACCCTATTATTAACACCTTGTATTAGGTGTGGTATATTTGATTCAATTGATGGAAGCAATATATATATATATTTTTTGAGGTACCAGGGTTGGGGATTGAACCTGGTACCTCGTAAGTGGGAAGCTGGCACCCAACCACTGAGCCACATTGGCTCCCTTGAGGGTTTTTCTGTTTTGTTTTGTTTTTAGGAGACACCGAGAACCGAACCTGGGACCTCCCATGTGGGAAGCAGATGCTCAACTGCTTGAGCCACATCCCCTCCCCCCATTTTTATAATTATACTGTTATTAACTATAGGCCATGATTTGACTTAGGGTTCACAGTTTGTGTTCTACAGTCCCTTGGATTTTTCTTTTAATTTTTATTCTAGTAACACATATACAACTATAATTTTTTTATGAGGTCCTATGTAATCTATTTTTTCTATTGCTGCTTGTGCATTGGGTGTAAAGTCTAAGAAACAATTGCCTAACACAAGGTCCTGATAATGCTTCCCTACATTTTCTCTTAGCAGTTTGATAATTCTGGTACTTACATTTAGGTCTTTGATCTATTTTCATTTGATTATTGTATATGATGAAATCCAGGGGTCCACCTTCATTCTTTTGCATATGGAGATCCAGGTTCCCAGCACTATTTGTTGAAGAGACTATTCTTTCCCAATTGAGTGGGCTTTGCCTCCTTGTCAAAAATTAGTTGGCCATAAATGGGAGAGTTGATTTCTGAGCTCTCAATTTGATTCCATTGGTCTATATGTATGTCCTTGTGCCAGTACCATGCTGTTTTCATTACTGTGGCTTTGTAATAAGTTTTAAGATCAGGCAGTGTGAGTCCTCCAACATTGTTCTTTTTCAAGATAGCTTTGGTTATTTAGGGCCTCTTACCCTTCCATATAAATTTTATTATTGGCTTGTCCATTTGTGCAAAGAAGGCTATTGGAATTTTGATTGGGATTGTGTTGAATCTGAAAGTCACATTGGGAGAACTGACATCTTAACAGTATTTAGTCTTCGAATCCATGAACACAGAATGTCCTTCCATTTATTTAGATCTTCTATGATTTCTTTTAGCAATACTTTTTAGTTTTCTATGTAGAAGCCCTTTACATCCTTGGTTGGATTTTTTCCCTAGTTAGTGGATTCTTTCAGTTGCTATTATCAATGGAATTTTTTTCTTGATGTCTTCAGATTGTTCATTACTCATATATAGAAATACTGATTTTGGGGTGTTGAACTTATACTCTGCCCCTTTGCTGAACTTATTTATTAGCCCTAGTAGCTTTCTTGTGGATTTTTTTCAGGGCTTGTGTGTAAAGGATCATGTTATCTGTAAATAGGGAAGGTTTTACTTCCTCCTTTCCATTTTGGATGCCTTTTATTTATTTTTTCTCACCTAACTGCTCTGGCTAGAAATTCCAGGACAATGTTGAATAACAGTGGTATAACAGTGGGCATCTTTGTCTTGTTAATGATCTTAGAAGGAAAGCTTTCAGTCTTTCACCATTAAGTATGATGTTAGCTGTGGGTTTTTCATATATTCCCTTTATTATGTTGGGAAAGTTTTCTTCTATTCCTAGTTTTCTAAGTGTCTTTATGAAGAACAGGTGCTGGATTTTTCCAAATGCCTTTTCTGCAGCAATTAAGATGATTCAGTGAATTTTTGCCTTCATTCTGTTAATGTGACATATTACCTTAACTGATTTTCTTACATTGAAACAACCTCGCATGATCCCACTTGATCCTGGTGTATAATTCTTTTAATGTGCTGTTGGATTTGCTAGTATTTTGCTGAGGATTTTTGCATCTATATTCATGAGATATTTGGTTTGTAATTGTCTTTTCTTGCAGTATCTTTATCTGGCTTCGGTATAAGGGTGAGGTCAACCTTGTAGAATGAATTAGGGAGTGTTCCCTCCTCTTCAATTTTTTGGAACAGTCTGAACTGGAATGATGTTAATTCTTGGAATGTTTGGTAAAATTCACCTGTGAAGCCATCCAGTTCTGGGTTTTTCTTTGTTGGGAGGCTTTTTAATTGCTGTTTCAATCTCTTTACTAACAAATGGTTTGTTGAGACCATCTATTTCTTCTTGAGTCAGTATAGGTAATTTGTGTGTTCTGTTGATTCTATTGGTTTTTTAATTTGTTATCCCCACTGTAATCTTTATTTCCAACCCTCTGCTTAGTTTGGGTTTAGTTTGCTCTTCTTTTTCTAGTTCTTCAGTTTTGAGGTTAGGCTTCTGATTTGAAATCTTTCTTCTTTATTAATATGAGCATTTAGATGTATAAATTTCTCTCTCAGCACGGTCCCTTCTGCAACCCACAAGTTTGGTATGTTGTATTTTCATTTTCATTCACCTCAAAATATTTCCTAAATTCCCTTGTGATTTCCTCTTAATGCATTGGTTGTTTAAGAGTATATTGTTTACAGAAAGAAAAAAAGAAAAAAAAAAAGGAAGACTATATTGTTTAATTTCCATATATTTGTGAATTCTCAATCTCTCCCTCTGTTACTAATTTCTAGCATCATTCCATTGTGGTTGGAGAAGACACATTGTATGATTTCAATATTTTTTAATTTGCTGAGACTTGTTTTGTGGCCTAACATATGATCTACCCTGGAGAATATCCATGTGCACTCGAGAAGAATGTGTATTCTCTTGTTGTTGGGTGAAGTGTTTTATATATGCCTAGGTGCGTTTAGTTGGTTTAGGGTATCATTCAAGTCTTGTATTACCTTATCGATCTTCTGAATAAATGTTCTATCCATTATTGAAAGTGGGGTATTAAAGTCTTTTACTATTAATGTCGAACTGTCAATTCTCTCTTAAAAACTGTTAGTATTTGCTTCATATTTTTTGAGACTCTGTTGTTTGGTGCATATATATTTATGATTTTTACATCTTATTGTTGAATTGACCTCTTTATCAACATATATATATATATTTTTTTTACCGGGAAGTACCGGGGATCGAACCCTGATCTCTCCATATGGTAGATGGACGCCGAACCTCTTGAGCCACGTCCGTTTCCCATCTTTATCAGCATATAATGACCATCTTTGTCCCTCATAATTGTTTTTTGACTTAATGTCTATTTTATCTGATACATGTATAGCTTTTCCAGTTCTCTTTTGGTTACTACTTGCATGGCACATGCATTTTTTCCCCATCTTTCACATTCAACCTACTTTTTGTCTTTGAATTTAAGGTGAGTCTGTTGTAAACAGCACATAGTTGGGTCATGGTTTTTTTTTATTCCATTCTGCCAATCTCTGCCTTTTGATTGGGGAGTTTAATTAATTGACATTTAAAGTAACTACTGATAATGCAGAACTTTTTTCTGTGATTTTGCTATTTTGTCTTTGTAAGTCTGATACCATTTTTGTCCCTCAATTCTTTCATTAATGCTTACTTTCACATTTATTTGATTTTTTGTATTATTCCATATTGAGTCCATTTTCACTTCTTTCTGGATATATTTTTCATATTTTCTTTTTGGTTACCATGGATTTAAATTTTAACATCCTAAATATATAGCAATCATATTTTATTAGATAACAACCTGACTTCAATAACATACACACACTTTTCCTACACCTCTCCATCCCCCCACCTGTCTTTGTACTTGGTACAAGTTATAGCTACATACATTGTACATCGAAAACCATAGACTTCTCATTACTTTTTATGCATTTGCATTTTAGCAACGGTAGGAAGTGGAGTTACACACAAAAAATACAATATTACTGGAATTTATGATTACCATATGATTTACCTTTCCTGGAAGTCTTTATTTCCAACTGTCTAGTGTCCTCTCCTTTCAGTCTGAAGAACTCCCTTTAGCCTTGCTTGTAGGGCAGATCTAGTGGTGATGAACTCTCTCAGCTTTTGCTTATCTGGGAATGTCTTATTCTCTCCCTCATTTTTTTTTTTTTTATTTTTATTTTATTATTTTTTTTTATTATGGGTAAAAATCAAAATTCTCACAATACATACAAACATTTGTAAAATGATATATAAATATATATGCATATATGTGTATTTGCTTACAAAAATGTTATTTTTTATATATATATATACATATATTTTAAGAGGTGCTTAGATTACCTAAAATATTATACGGAACCCACTCGGATTCCCATGTTGCCCACCTCCCACACCTCCCACCACATTCAACACAAACATCTCCCATAGTGTGGCCCACCAACCTCAATGAACTTACACCTCCTGGAGCCTTGCCACCAACCATAGACCACAGTTCACACTGTAGACCACACTCTCTCCCACTCAGTTCTGAGTGGTGTGTGCTGATTTAAAATGGCCTACATCCATTGCCACAACAGTACTCAGGACAACCTCCAACTCCCAAAGAAGCCCCTGTATTTCAACTGCTCATCCCCTCCCTCCCAAAAACTGTCAAGTGGCCACTGGCTCCACCTCATTGTTATAATTTCTTGCATTGCAAGAATCACCATATGTGAGCAAGAGAATACCATCAAGTCCACTCTAGTCCATAGATCTTCCCCCAATCCAGAGGCGACTGGGATGGTGATGTCCACTCCAACTCCAAGTGAGAGAGGGCTTATATCCCATGGATATGGTGGGTGGGATGATCCTGCCTGCAGATGCAGGCCCTCTCCATTCCCTGGGATGGCCATTTCCCATCGTTGTCTCCTCACCAGGTGACTTGGATGAGTCCATTGAGCTGTAGGGTAGGAGTTTCTCCCTCATTTTTGAAAGAAAGTCTCAATGGATATAAAATTCTTGGTTGGCAATTGTTTTCTCTGAGTACTTTAAGTATTTCAACCCACTGCTTTCTTGCCCACATGGTTTCTCATGAGAAATTGGCACTTAATCTAATTGGCATTCCCTTGTATATAACATGTCACTTTTCTCTTCCAGCTTTCAAAACACTTTCTTTGTCCTTTGCATTCAACAGTTTGACCAGTATGTGTTGGGGAATTTCTCTTCAAGTTTATCCTGTTTGGTATCCTCTGGGCTTCTTGGATGTACATATTCACAACTTTTTTAAGTTTGGGAATTTTTCTGTCATCATTTCTCTGAATATTTCTTCTACTCCTTCCTCTCTCTCTTTTTCTAGGACTCCAATAATGCACATATTGGCGTGCTTGATGATGTCCTACAAGTCTCTAAGGCTATTTTTGCTTTTTCTAATTCTTTTTTTCTTTCTGCTCCTCAGCCTGACTCATTTCAATTGTCTTGTCTTTGAGTTCACTGATTCTTTCTTCTGCCACCTCCAGTCTGCTGAGGAAACCCTCCTAGAGTTTTTCATTTCAGTTATTGTGGTCTACCTCTCCATTAGTTCTGTTAGGTTCCTTTTAAAAATTTCTATCTTTTTATTTAGATACTTATATTGTTCATTCATTGTTTTTCCTGGTATCGCTTAGTTCTCTTATTTTCCCTCATCTCCTTGAGTATACTGAAGATTTTTAAAAAGATTTTGTCTGTTATGTCTACAGTCTGGTCTTCTTTGTTATTTTATGGACTTTTATCTCCTTCCTTTGAATGGACCATCATTTCCTATTTCTTTGTCTTGTAATCTTTTGCTACAAACTGTATAATATTTTAAAATGTTAACTCTGGGATTGTTTCTAAGATGTCTGTTTTTTGAGTTTGTATCAGCTAGTGACATGACAGATTTTCTTGAGTGTCATGAGCTAAGAAAACCAAGGAAATGTAAGCAAAAAACACCTTATACAGTCTTTGCAAATTGGTTTTGCATTTACTGGCACTCTTCTTTAGAGTTCAGACCTCCTATCCAGGTCAGCCCAAGGCAAAAACAAAGGGCAGGGTTCTCCTGTCTTTTCTGGGTCTGTATCTTATCCTTGCCTTGTGCTTGCTAGTGGCCTTAGTTGTTCCCCTATTTACAGGAATTTGAATGCCCGCTATACTCCCCAGGAAGCAGACTTTTCCTCTCTCCCTAGTTTTCCTGTGCAGGACTTAAAGCAGGTTAACTTTTGTTCTAGGCCACCCAACTCAATTGTTTCTTACACTGCTTTCCTGTCTCAAGTTGCTTTTGCCTGGAGGTATGCCAGAGAGGAGTTTCCCAGGTCAGTCTTTCTCAGCTGAAACAAGGCCAGGGACACACAAAGGGAGTACCAGCTGGCTCCAAATTGCCCTGGGGTGGAATGAAAGAGGGGCCACGAAGGATGCTTGGAGCTCCCTACAAGGTTCCCTGAAGATATCCTTTCTTGTCTCAAAATCTGAACAGCAAATGCAGCCCCTCAACTGTCCTCCGCAGCTCTGAGGATGTGTACCAGCTCTAAGTCTCCTCTGCCACCTTTCTGTGCTGGGTTGGAACAATGGCTGCCCTCAGGGCTGGGCCTCTAGGATCTGAAGTGATCAAAAGCAGTGATCAGTGCTCAGACCATATACCCTTAGATTCTGGGCAACTGGGTCTTTATGTTCAGCTCTGGTACTAGCAATTTGTGCCAGTACTTTACTGCTGCCTGCTGCTAAGTTGGACAATGGTTGTCGCTGTGCAGAGAGAGTGCAATTTAATGGTATTTACCTGCCTCCTCCAACTCTTGGATACTGCACAATGTACTGCTATAGTCCAGAGTTTTAAAATAGTTGATTCAGATAGTTCCTGCCTGTTTGATTTTTATTCAGATGGAGGGACTGTTTCCTGGAGCTTGCTACTATGCCATCTTCCCACAATCCTTTCCTATAACACTGTAATTTGACTATATATCTCAAGACAGATATTCTTTTCTGAGGACAAGAAATAAAAATTATATACCACTTCCAGTAATCATATTGTGGGTGGTACTGTTGGTATTGTTTTTGATACTATTATATCTACATTGTAGGATAAAGCAACAAGAAATTGATGGCATTGAGAACCAAGATTTTCAATGCCAGAAGGAAGGAGATAGAGATGTAAAGATCAGTGAGGTTAAGTAAACATCCTTTTCCTGACTTTGTATTCTGTAGTCCTCAGGACCCCCAGCACCCAGATTCTGATCTCTAAATACTAAAAGAAATCAGGGCTCCTTTTAGTATTTGGGGCAGGAAATATAAAAGATGAGCTGGAATATCTGATTGTACCAGAAGCAAATACACTATCAAAGACAGCAAGGGTTGTGTCAAAAGGGCCCAGAAATCAACTCGAAAAGGCTCCCAAATGGCCAAAGATAGAACAATTCAAGATTCATTAAGAATATTAAGGGCAGTGGACATTAAAATGAATCAATCCAGGTGTTTAGAACAGTCACCACCACAATTAAAATAATAAAAACAAACAAAACTTCATTGGTTACTTTCAGAAGATGTTAAGAAGCCAGATTATTTTGAAAATTGTTTTAAAAAATTTATCCTGCCTTTCCTATGCAAATTGTACTTTAAGCTAGCAAAAATAGATGGACAAAGTTTCTCTTCATAAAAATAGTATTCCAGTTAATGAGTGAGAAGATTTGAAAGAGACAATCACCATTTTGCAATCTGTGAGGAATTCATGGATCTAGGCATTATCATCAATAATTGCTAATATCACACAAAAAAGTGAGACAACCAGTTATTATGGGCCTACTGATCGAGGAGCACACCACCTATGAAGTAATTTTGCCAAAATATCAAATCACAACCTGATATAGATGCTGTTGTTGGTGGGGATCCTTGCCTTTAAGGAGATTGCATTCTAGTAAAGTCTCAGATTGCTTTTTGCAGCAGTCCTATGACACAATCATTATTGTCTGCCTTACACTGATAAATGTCCGTTCTTCTAGAGTGAAAAAGCAAACTAGCTATAATTTTATCCTCAACTTGCAACCTAACAAACACTCCTTCACTTCTTCCCGATGACTCCTCTAGCCTTTCCTAAAATGTTCCTCTACCTGCCCTATTAATTGACTAACTTCAAAAGGCATTTTTTTTCCTATTAAAAATTTTTAAACAATCTCTCAGATCCCATCTTATCACTCTCTCCCTTCTTCAGTGTCCTAACCCACTGGACTTTTTCTTCTGACAGAGACATACTCCTACCTAAATGCCTTTATGCTTGCTGGTCCCCCTGCCTGGAATGCTTATCTCCAGATTCCTGCATGTCTGGATCATTTTTAGCATTCAAGTCTTGGCCTAAATGTCACCTTACAGTTCTTCCAAGACCACCCAAGAGCCCATCTCATCACTTCTTTTCCTTCATAGCACCTATCAGCTTACATATTACAAATTGTCTTCCCTCTTCAAAAAATAAAAACTGCATGACAAAGGACTTGCATCACATCATGCTCTCCAATGAATTCCCAGCACCTAGACCTGTGCATGGCAGGTTCTTGGTAAATATTTAACTGAACTCTGAATTCTCTAACCAATAGTTTCTTCTGGCTGACAGATGTTCAGTAAGCAAGTTCATTAAACACTAGCAATCAGCCTTATGAAATTCCATACAAAAAGAAAGCTAAAAACAGTCTATCTTTAAACTTAATTCTTTAGTTGATATTCATATGGAGCCAAACTAGACTAAATTCTAGTCATAAAAACAAAAACAACAGGGAAGCGGCTGTGGCTCAATCAGTAGGGCTCCCGTTTACCATATGGGAGGCCCCGGGTTCGGTTCCCGGGGCCTCCTGGTGAGGGCAGGCCTGCCCGCACGGCGTGGTTTGCTGACCCGGCAAGCACAAGCAGCAAGGGGGGGATAAATGAATAAATAAATAAAAT
>JAKSZT010053779.1:10594582-10833236 GCA_026826555.1 Tolypeutes matacus | reverse complement strand
AAAAAAAAAAAAAAAAAAAAAAAAAAAAAAAAAACTTTCCCTCTAAGATCGGGAACAAGACAAGGATGCCCACTGTCATCATTGTTATTCAACATTGTCCTGGAAGCTCTAGCTTGAGCAATAAGACAAGGAAAAAAAAAAAAAAAAAAAAAAAAAAAAAAAAAAAAAAAAAAAAAAAACAAAAAAAAAAAAAAAAAAAAAAAAAAAAAAAAAAAAAAAAAAAAAAAACAAAAACAACAAACCAAAATGTGTAATGGTAGGACCAGGCTATCATCATCCTAATCCAGTGGACAATCTTAATCCCACTAATGGTCAGACAACTATATATTATTTCTCCTGATGATGCAATATGTTATTTTAGCCAAAAATGTGTAAAAATGTTTAACTTGGAGCTATCAAGGTAAACAAGAAGATGAAGTAATCACACAAATCCTGAAGATAGGGCCATTCTGGACTAGTTCAGACTCTTCAATAATTCAGTGACACGAAACAAGATCTAGGATTGGATTCTGCTCTGATGTATAAAGGACATTTTGGAAACAGATGGAAATATATGGGTTGGGTATTAGATAAGATACCCCAAAGAGGTATAGATTACAAAAGGGTATATATGTTCTCATTTTAATAAAAACTCATTAGAGGTATATATATGCATAGAAAAACACATAGAACATAGAACATAGAAAAACACCAAGTTGTTAATGGTAGTAATCTCTGGGTGGTGGGAGTATGGTGTTAACTGCATTTTTCAAATTTTCTGTAATCCATTCTGCTTCTATAATAAAATTGTTTTAAATTAAAAAGAAACTATTTTTTAGATTTATTAATTCTGAAATGCTGATAAAGTTATGCCTTTTATGTTCAAATGAACATATGTTTTTTTTTGTTTCCTTTAAACTAGATAACTTGGGCAGATTTCTACTGGGATATTTGCAGTACCACACTTGTGGTCTTTAAACCTGACTTGCTGGACATGCATCCCAGGCTGGTGAGTTTACAGAAGAAAGTTCAAGACATTCCTGCCATTGCCAACTGGATACAACGGAGACCCCAAACCAAACTCTAGATGGTGCATTCTGCCTTCATACTTTGCTGTTCTTCACATCACTCTCATCAAAAGTGTGCCACATTAGCCTGCTAGATAATTCACACTCCCTCCCCAGCCCCACCAAGACTTTCACTTTGCCTTTTTTTTTTTTCCAAAGAGAAAATAACATTTAGTTATTTGGTCACTGAGCATTCACATACAGACAGCAAAACATGTAGTTGTGCTACCTGTTTCCTGGTGATAAACCCATTTGATATTTTACAAAAATGGGTAATCAAAAGAGAAAATTGGCCAACAAAGCTGAAAGTGCTGCAAAGAAATGAAAGATAGTAACAATGGAGTAAAATTCCAACTAAAGATTAGTGGAGTTACAGAAGAAAAAGCTGACTGTGGGAAGGTTGCAACTGTGGCCATTCAAGAGGTTCTGGATATGCACCCAGAGGAACTAAGTGAAGGTGACCATACCACCATAAATGAGGAAAGTGATTTTGACAAAAAGGATGACAATATCCCAGAGGAAGTAACACTGGCAAAAAAAAAAAAAAAAAAAAAACCCTCCAAATTTAAGGAAAAGATATTTGATGACATTGTAAGAACAAAGGATAAAACTTTGGAAATGCATACAAATTTAAAAAGGAGTGTAACAATTTTCCAAGGTATAGAAAAGATACTCGCTCCTAAGTTGTACAATGAGAAAACAAACTACTGTTCAAACCATACTTGATAAGTTTTTCACAAAGAAATAAAACTTTTAATTCTCAGTGTTTCTAATATTTCAAATTATAGTGTTATATATTAGTTTTACTTTTTAATTTACTCATATATCTACAACCAAGAACATTTTTAATGCTTTAAAATATTTTTTAAATGTCACAGAAAAATCATATTTTTTTCCCGATTAAGATTGCTTTGCACAGTTTCAGCTTGCAGTCATTTTTATAGTTCCTACCATGGAAAGTAAGAACCAACTATAAATAAGTAATTAAGCAACAGAAAATTTCCAAACAACTATACATTTAGATCCTTCCCATTTTAGACCATATAATTATACATGACTGAAACATCAAATTTTGGTTTAATTTACATGTTATTATTATTAGATTGTCTAACCTCAGTATGTCATGTCATATATGGAAGCAGACTAATGAAACAGATGGCCTTGCAGTTGAAAAGCAGTGCAGATGAAAGACAACATGAAATTGAAAAGCCAAAAGCTGGGGTGTGGAAGAAGAAAGCAAAGGAAAAACTCAGCTAGCTATGATCTTGTTTAAGGTGCTTTTTTCCTACCAACATTTTTTTTTGAAATGGTAAAAAATTGTTAAATACTTTATAAATTATTAAGGATTACACATAGAAACAAAACGTATTCCTCAAGTACCTTGTCTGCATTAAAGCTTTGACATCATTAGTGGCTGTTAATAAATGAATGATAGGTTACATAGAACCTTATTACAAAGCACTCTAGCATATCATCTACATAGTCTAAAGAAAAAAATTATCTTTCACAAAAGAAATGAAAATACCTAAATAAAGGTAGTAACTTTCTTCCCTATTATACATGACAATTTCCCTCCATATAATTATATTCTGACAAACTTTAATTAAAACAGAAATTGCTAAAAGTCATGTTTATCCAAAATTATGAAAATTCAAAATAAGATACTCTCACTTGTTTGCAAGAATCATAACTCAAGTAAAAATACAACCATAATGGGTTTCATAAGGAAATACTTAATTTCAATCATAGCATATTGAAAGCTTTAAGTCACCCTTTTGCACTGAAGGAAAACATATTATCATATTCTGTATCCAAATTAAATGTATCTTTGTTTAAAGAGAGTGGAAGAATAAGAGCAGAAATTTAATGGCATATTATCTTTAACCAGAAAAATTACCATGCCATTTTTGGAAGCAAAGTGTTAAACGATCCAATTCCTTAATTTTATGGAAGAGTTTAGGTCTTGATTAAGGTCACAGAAATGGAAACCAAAACTCCTGATATCCCTACCTGTCCACTGTAAGAATAGATTAGATAAAGTGTCAATATAAATATCTTTTAGCATAAAGCTACACGTCTATGGAAGTCAGGAATACAGTTATAAAAACACATAAAGGATGTCTTCTATCCCTGTGTGATTTGCATTTAAAAAAGTTGTTTCAGATGATCAAGCTATTACTCTAAAATCTGCATTTATTTCCTCTTCATTGATGTTGGATTACAATATTTACTGACATCAGTGCAATTAAGGGACTAATGAGAATATATCCTAAGTTATCCAAGTTTGCTGAGGAACAAACAATATTAAGACTATACTATGATCTCATTTTCACTCAATACATTTTTTAAGGGAATAGAGGGCTACAAACTATTAAAAAGGATTTGAAAAATACAACTGATGAGCACAAATATTTATTTAAGCCTAAGACATAACAGAGCATTATAGGGAGAACCCAACTATATTTCTTTAGAGATAAAAATATGGATTAAACAACATAATAGCCTATTGTTGATGATACATTACAAAACAGAAAAGTTATGAAAAGTCAATTATGAAAATTTAAAAGGTAATCCCAGTGATTTGGGTACTATGATGTAAGAGGAGGTAGTAACAACATGTGCATATTCCTTCTAGGCCTGCTGCACTAAAATATCTTTAGTATGTTCAATATACTTTCAAGATTGAGTAAGGCTATCGAGTCACAAGAGCTTTCAGGGTCTAGAATATCTCAAGAATCACTATAATAGGTTCTTTTGTCTTCTAAATCCAGAGGATTGTATTACCTAGCTTCTTAGCAAGGCAAGAATCCATCCACGAAAGGCATGAGGCTCCAATAATGAACAAATCTCTGATTTATAAATAAGTTTATTTATAATGATATTTACATAATAAAAACAAAACACATGAAACTCACAAGTTATACAAAGAAATAGATGTATAATAAAAACAGCAATATAGACTGACAGGCAAAAATTTAAAGAAAGACTTAATAAGGAGTTAAATATTAAATAGACAACTTTACCTCTAAATTTCACTTTGTCACCCACACTGAATTGGAATTGAACGGCTCTCTTCAGGAGGTCGTGTACTGGAAATTCTGGAAACTGGTAAATTATATTTTGATAAGAGTTTAAAGTTAATGACCTATTTCCATGCAGTACCTAATGCTGCCTTAATATGAAGTCACATTCAGTCTGCTTTGAAGTGAAATAGCTTTAAGTTAATCTGTTCTGCCAGGCTAGAAAAATATCACCAACATTTTGCTGATACATGGAGATGTGGCAGGAATAAACTATTATTTAAAGAGTAAAGAGATCTGGAGCAGAAGTGACCGGGCAACAATTTCAAGAGAAGCAAAAGCTAGGAGAGGGAAATCAATGAAAACATGCACAAGAATAGGCAGAGTAATAAGCACAATTAGTGCAGTTGGGAAATGAATAGAAGGAATTAATCCATGGAGCAAGATAAGGACTTTTTTAGTTACTATTCACTGGAAAACAACTTAGTGCCTAGCCAAATAAATTTGTTTTAACAGAAGTACTTGAGAGGAGCTGGGGGATATTAGTATATGGATTGCCACCTTTAAGTTCAGGTTGAGTTCTTGTTGACAGTGGTGAACATCTGCTTCAAATAGCAATGAAACTAAAGCTATATAAACTATACAGCCGCATTCTTTAAACTAACATAATAAAAAAGAACTTCAAATGAGACAAGCAAAACAAGACATAAGCATTGTCAAATAAGGCACATGTAAAAATCTACACACATTATCCAGTGAAAGACAATATATATATATTTGGAGGTAGAAATAATTACAAAAATACTGACATTTCTAAAGCATTAGCATATTTGTTACAAACAATCACCAACTAATCCCCCATTCAGAAAACTGCTTTGTAAAATGATTATTCAACATCTTAAAGACTACATATTTGTGGCTTTTTTTGAAATTTCACAGGTGAACATCTGGAGAATTCAGTTAGTGGCAAAAAAGTTGTCCATACTATGAGAAATGCAATATGGAAATTATAAAAAGTTATAAATGTTCATAAACCCCATGGTCATCATAATGTAAATGTCTTTGAGTGCACCAAGTTGATATTTCCTCATCAATTAGGAATTCACAGTTCTTATTTTACAGGCCCATTGAAGTTTTTAGTAACGTGGCTATATCTGCTGGCATACTCCCTTCGTCACCTGCAAGTCAGAAAGTTGTATTAAAAGTTTCATTAAAATATTTTATTTTATAAAATATATTCTCTATTTCGTCTATCTTCGGTGATTTTCTATTCATCTTTCAAGGCCCAGTATGCTTCAATATCTCCCCTTCTTAAAAACCTTCCGTAACCCCTATATGCATGAGGGCTACTTCCTCTGTGTTCTTATTTATACTGCTAGCATAGCATATTTCACAGTCTTATAATCTACAGGTTGTTTCTGATTTTATATAGAAATAGCTATATAAAGATATAAATAGTATGTCCCATATTTTATTCATATAGCACATTGTACTTGTGCTTCTCATTTGCTAAATGAAAGAAAATCATTTATGTAATAAAATGAGTAGAGAAAACAAAAACAACAAAGTCACCAAATCCCGACTAAGCAGAAACAATTTAATCTATACCTTTAATTTTGGTCCAAAGATATAAACACTGACCTAAACATAAACACCCACCATATACACATGAACCAAAATTTAAGTACAGCATACCAGTTGAGGATTACCTGCTGTAAATTACCTTTTCTTAATCCAATGATTGCCCCATCTTTCAAGCAAATGGGATCCCAGTATCTAGACACTTAGAGGAATTATTCAAGATCTTCTAAGGTATGAAAATACCCTGTATGATGGCATAGAATCTAGCCATCCTTGAGCAACTCAATTAAATTTCATTTAGAATATTTTTAGATGAACTGATTTATTAAATTTACTGGTTACTGACAGTGACACTACTGGAAATACTAAGTATTAGCTGACCTTTTATACATTAATAATTACAAATCAGTTATAACCTAAAACTAAGAAAGTATTTTTATCTCCTCTTTTCTGTAGAAAACATACATATACACAGGAACACAAAAATGTACACACTTTCAAGGAGTTCACTGACACCTCTGTCTTCAGGCCCAGAGACCACATTTTGAGAACCACTAAGGCAAGTTCTAGAAACATAAAAATCTGGTAAGCATAACTGAGAGCAATTTAACTTTTCATAGTTTCAAGGAAAAGGGGGCATATAGATTGTGTTAACACTCATTACCAGAAAACTGTAAATGCTGGAGAGGATATGGAGAGAGAGGAGTGCTTATTCACTGTTGGTGGGAATGTAGAATGGTACAGCCACCGTGGAGGACTGTTTGGCAATTTCAAAAGAAGTTGAATAAAGACTTGCCATGTGACCTGATATATACCATTACTAGGTATATATCCAGAAGAACTGAGAGCAGACACACGAACAAACATCTGGACACCGATGTTCACAGCAGCATTATTCACCATTGCCAAAAGTTGGAAACCATGCAGGTGCCCATCAACTGATGAATGGATAACCAAATGGTGGTGTATACACACGATGGTATATTATGCAGCGATAATAAGAAATGAAGTCGTGAAGCATATGACAACATCAAGGACATTATGCTGAGTAAAGGAAGCCAGGCACGATTGCACTGTTATGAATTAAATATATTGTGTAAACTCATGGAGTTAATAATTAGAATATAGGTTGCCAGAAAATAGATTGAGGGTAGAGAAGGAAAAGCTGAGATTTAATCTGTGTAAAACTGGTAAAAAGGTTGTTTGTAAATCTTTGGAAATGAATAGAAATGGTGAAAGCATATCACGGTGCTTGTTAACTAACAGTGCTATTGTATGGGTATGACAGTAGCTGAAAGAGAAAGTCTAAGGTCATGTATATTACTAGAAGGAAAGCTAAAACTGTAACATGGTACTGTATATGACAGTAAAACCTCATGTAAAACATGAATGGGTGATATTGCATATATATCTGTTTTTACAAAATATAAATACAAATATACTAGAGAGACGGAAAAAAATAGCTATATACAGCAGGGCAAGCATAGAAAGACTGAGAGGTGATGAGTTTTGTTTGTTTTTTGCTTATTATTATTATTGGAATAATGAAAGTGCTCTAAGAATGACTGATGTGATGAATGCACAAATATGTGATTACACCTAACATGACTGATTATACACTTTGGATGGATTTATGCTTTAATATGTACCAATAAAACTGATTTGTTTAAAATATATATACACTTTTTGTTTACAGAGCAAAACCTCCTGACTGTGAGAGGACATACATGTACAGTCATCAGTTCAGTGTCAAAATTAGTAAATGAAATAAAGTGCACAGCTGAAGATAAAATTATTATAGCTAAGAGATTAAGAAAAAGACACCAATGTACCCTTAGCCTACCATTTTTTTTTCTTTTGAAATAAAACACTGAGAAAACCTGATATATAAGTAGTTTTAACAAGATCAAAGAGGAATATTTCCTATAGATGTAAAGAGTGGTAACTGGAGGAAAAATTCTTTATAACTAAACACTTTAAAGCTAATGGACTAAGAGCATAGCTGAAATAAGTAGCTATTTTAACAAACACTTTAGGTGGAAATGATGGGTAAACTTTTAGACTGAACAGATCTATATACACAAAAATAATTTACATGAATTATGATGAAATATGATTGAAGAGGGAAGCGGCTGTGGCTCAATCAGTGGGGCTCCCGTTTACCATATGGGGGGCCCTGGGTTCGGTTCCCGGGGCCTCCTGGTGGGGGCAGGCCCGCCCACACGGCGTGGTTGGCTGACCCGGTGAGCACAGGCAGCAAGGGGGGGATAGGTGAGTAAATAAATAAAATCTTAAAAAAAAAAAAAAAAAAAGATTGAACATACACTACCTCTGATTCCACCTGAATACCATTAAAATGCCATGAGCACAAGGGGGAGGGTATGAAACAAGAGAAAGAGTGGGAGAAAAGACAACAGTTTAAAGAGAGCTGTCAACAAGTTTTGGAAGATGAAAAGAGGATGTAAGACTGGAACTGACTGACAGAAAGAGAAAGCAGTATCTGAGGTGGGAAATGCAAGTAGGGTATTTCATACCCAATATTCCCTGAAGTTCAGAAAATGGAGTTAATGGATGGGGAACAGATAGAGCTAAAACAGGATGAAGGAGTAGAGACTGTTTAAAGCCTGCCCAGCAGACCTAGCCTTTGATTACTGCCCAGATATAAGAAATTAAAGGTATGTTCTTTTTCTTTTTGAAATTATGTTGTAGGGGATTTATTATAGGTAAATAAGAACTAGTGAGAAATCATTACATTGTGAATCTCATTCTTTATATAAAAATAAGTAAGTTGCTTTGGGAAAAAAAAAAAAAAATTTGCTTTGACCTGTCTGGTAAAACCATCTCTAGGCTGCATAATTTTCTTCCATCAATAGAAGATAAATTATATCACCAGCAAAAAATGCAAGAGAGTTGGAGAACAATCTTCTTTCCCCGACTGCTATGACAATGCAATCAATTGGCTGAAATCGCCTTTCCCTACCATTTGAACCTCACAAGACTGGAGATTCTCTCTCTGGGAAAATGAACTAGTCCATCAGAAAAGATCTAAAGTAATGACAGGGAAGCGGCTGTGGCTCAATCAGTGGGGCTCCCGTTTACCATATGGGAGGCCCCGGGTTCGGTTCCCGGGACCTCCTGGTGAATGCGGGCCCGCCCGCACGGCGTGGTTGGCTGACCCAGCGAGCACAAGCAGCAAGGGGGGAATAAATGAATAAATAAATAAAATCTTAAAAAAAAAAAAAATAAATAAATAAAGTAATGACAGTTGGGAATCACAAACAGCTGAGTCCCTGATTAGTTAACTAATAAGGTTGTATTTAGAGACTTACTATTAGGATAATCCATATATATGGTGTTTGCAAGTATTCAAATAAGAGAAATTAACCTACATATTTAATTGATCTACTACACTATAAAGCTAGCCTAACAAAATAACCAGGAAAAAAAAACAATGCCCAAGTGAAATCTGACTTTTATATTCACTCTATTGATTTTGCTGGATAATCTGAAACTGACAAGTTGCCTCACCACACAAAGTACAGTAATTACTGTTAATTTTTTAAGTTATGATCATCCTACTCATCCTCATTTTTAAGGTTTAACCAGTTGCTTTTTACCCAGTTAAATGTTCTCTAATGCCCACCTACCCAAGGTGGCACAGCAATATGAAATAAGTGTTTTTCAGGAAGGGCAAGTACTAATTTGATCATACATGCCTCCATGTCTCCTGAAAGACAGTTAAAAATTTAATGATCTCTATATAGTGCCTAGAAAAGTACTAGCACTATATAAATGTTCAACAGAAACATGACAAATTAAAACGAACCATTTCATTTACTAGAAATGAACCGTTATCAATATTAGAAACATTCCTAATTATAAGAATAGAATCACTTGTTTACAATGAAATTTAACATCAAATGAGAAAAGCAAAGTGCAGAACAGTGCATGCTAATGTGTGTAAAAGGGGGGAAGAATACATATACTTATGTGCTTTTATATGCATACAATAAATGGTCACACACAAAAATGGTAATATGTTACATTTATAGGGAAGCTGGGTGATAGGGTATGAAGGAGACTATTTTCTGGCCTATATCATTTGTGTTTTTTTTTGTTTGTTTGTTTTTTTTTCCATTTGTGTTTTGAGCTATATGACTGTATTATCTTTTCAAAAATATGTACATAAATGAAAATTTGAAATTTACAAAATTTAAAAAAATTATTCATTTCAAAGGGGTGGGTTGGGGAAAGAGCTCTTATTTGAGGGTTCTTTCTAGAGCCCAACTGCTTCAATCTGAAAAATTTAAATTATTAAATCTTAAAGAAAGCATTTGTATTGCATCCTAGTGCACTAAATAATTACTAGCCAAAATGAAATTAATGTAAATGTTAGTATACCTAAAAAGTAAATATTATGCCATGCTTCAAACCTCTGGTTTCATATAATTACTTAAGTAGTTACTTCAAATCATAAAATTGTGGATCTGAACTTAATTTTATTTCCAGGCATATACTGACATCAATGATGAGATGAAAGATAATTTTTCAAAATCAAGTGTTTATACCAATTCTGGCAAAATGGATCTTAGTTATATTTAGCACTTTTTGAAATGAGTATGCCTATCTTGTCCCAAGCCATCCCTCATCTGTAAGATAGTTAAGAACTCAAACCATCTTTTGTTATCCCCTTGCTGCTGCTAATTTGATGATGTATCATATAGTTGTTAGATAAATATGTACTGAAGTTTCTGCTTACAAACAACTTACCTTCATCTACTGTGGTCATATCTTGTTCTAGTTTCAATTTCTGTTGGTTAATTTTTAGCATGGATTCTTCAATTGTCCCTTGGCTTATTAACTTTATAACTAGTACTTCTCTAAAAAATATAAGGTATGTCCATTGGTTAAACATGTAAACTATATAAATACCAGAGATCAGTAAGAATGATTTTAAAACCATATGGCAACGCCCTTAAATTTAAATTTTCCTTATATTCAAACTCTTTGAGACTGACATTTTCTGAGCATGTAACTTTTTAACATCCTTTACTATGGATCCAAGAAAAGAGAGAAAAAGAAAGATTTTGGTACTTTAAAAATTACTTGTAAAACTCTATTGCAACATTTCTGTGTTAGAATACAAATTCCATTTTAAAAAAATCAATTTGCTTAGCTTACTGGGTTCCAAGAAATATTTCTGTACAGGGAGTGTGGTCAAATAAAAAGATTACACGAGAGGTTTTAGTCCCACAATAGGCACCGATAAATATTTGGCCCATAAATGAATATGTCAATGTTCTTTTGGAAACACAGGAAAACACTCCACAAGAAGATACTGATTGCTGTTTACATATTTAAGTAGAATTGAGTTGAAATTATTTTACAGCCCTTTATCATTGTCAAAATTAACGTTCACCTAAAATATGTACAACTCAAGGGGAATTGTGTATTACCAAGTCTGTCTGTCCTTTAACTGGTCTAACAAGCAAGTATTTTCAATTACTAATCTTTCTCAAAGGACCACTAATAATATGATATCCTCAAGAACTGCTCACCTTTTCAGGGTGGGTTATTTTGTTTTAATTGCTAGAAAATGAATAGGTTACACGGTGGAGTTCATGTTTAACACTGCTGGCTGCTTTGCTGAAAAAAAGAAAACTGAGGCAGGATAGCCAAGACACTACATTCTGTACAAAATAAACTGGCATTTGATTAAAAAGAAATTTCAAGTTAAAATACTTACTTAGTTTGGCCTACTCTATGGCATCTATCTTCTGCTTGTTTGTCATTGTACGGGTTACAATCAATATCGTGAAGTATAACAACATTTGCTGAAGTCAGATTTATTCCTAGTCCACCAGCTTTTGTTGATAGCAGAAACACAAAGATATCCATATCTGTATTAAACTCATCAATTAGATGAATCCTATAAGATTAATATATCAAGTTAAATCTCACTGAAAGTTATATATTAAGGACATTAGAACTTTTCCCCCTGAAACTGAAAATATAAAATAACAAATTTCAAAACTGAAAAAAATTTTTTTTTTTGCCTTACTGGTTACGATATTAAGCTAATAGAATTAACTTGAAAACGTACATTTTGACTTATGTAGAGTAATACATTTGGAGTAACAGAGACTATAAATTCTAAGCTCAGGCCACTAAATGTGTGTGGATATATCAGAACAGAACGAATGCCCACTATGGCAAGCATCTGTCCTAGCACATGGCTGTTCTTTTTGTTTTAAAAGCATAACAGCTATGAGCAGTGTGGAACAGTAGTTAAGCTTTTGATATTTTAAAAGTTTGAATGTGAAATTGTTAAATGTATTTAAGCTGAAAACAATAACATCATATAAAAATAACTCAAACTTGATATAAAGTCATGCTTTTGGCGTTATAGTCCTGTGGCTTTCCTGTTGAATGACCTTCCCAATGCACCAAATTCCTTTCTATACGGTAGAGCTCCTCATTAGCTCTTACTTTAGTTAATTCAACTATTCAATTCGTAAGCGACTTCAGGCTTATCTAAACTCTGCATATGTGCATATGGCGCTTTAATCTTTCCACTGCATTGGCAATGTATCTAATGAACCAAGGAACTTAAAATCAAGCTATATTGGTTTATTCTCTTTTAGCATGACTTTTATCCTTACTCTAATGCTCCCCTCCCCTCCAAAAAAACACCCACTACAGATTAAAAAATAAAAAAGCCAAATAATATAATGTTTATTAAACACACCAGAGAAAGCATTCGTTGTTTTCTTAAACCAATCTTTTTAACCTTTGGGAATTAAAAAAAAAAAAAAAAAAAAAAAGACAAAAGCAAAATGTAATTACTCCTTAGGAGGTAGTTGCTTTTAAACCTTATACCCAAAGCATGAGCAAGCAAGAAAAAAATGGATCAATGGGACCCCCCGCAAAATTCAACACTTTTGTGCATCAAAGGACTTTGTCAAGATGAAAAGGCAGCCTACTCAGTGGGAGAAAATATTTGGAAACCACATATTAGATAAGGGTTTATAAGGGCTCGATTTCCATGTTAAATAAAGAGATCATACAACTCAATGATAAAAAGACAAGCAATCCAATAAAAAAATGGGCTAAAGACAGACATTTTTCCAAAGAGGAAATACAAATGTGGTCAAAAAGCCCATGTTCAATATCACTAGCTATTAGGGAAATGAAATTCAAACCTACAATGAGATATCATCTCACACCTCATAGAATGGCCATTATTAAAAAAAAAAAAAAAAACAACAAATGAAAAACAGAAAACTACAAGTACTGGAGAGGATGCAGAGAAATAGGAACACTCCTTCACTGTTGGTGGGAATGTGGAAGCCTCTGTGGAAGACAGTTTGGAGGCTCCTCAGGAAGGTAAGTACAGAACTGCCTTATGATCCAACAATTCCTCTACTAGGAATACATCTAGAAGAACTGAAAACTGTGACGCAGACATTTGCATACCAATGTTCTTAGATTGCCAAGAGATGGAAACAACCCCAGTGTCCATCAACTGGATGAATGGATAAACAAAATGTAGTATATACATACGATGGAATACTATGTTGTGGTAAGAAGAAATGAAACATGGATGAACCTTGAGGACATTATGTTGAGTGAAATAAGCCAGACACAAAAGGACAAATATTGTATGGTCTCACTAATGAGAACTAAATAGGGTGAGTAAATGCATGGAGTCAAAATCTACAGTACAGGTTACTAGGAGATAACATGAGGGCTGACAATGGGTACCTATGCTTAACGTATATAGAATTAATTAGGTTGACTGTAAATGTGTAGAAATGGACAGAGTTGATGGTAACACATTATATTGAGTATAATTAACACTGCTGATTTATAAATGTGATTGTGGCTGAAAGGGGTAGTCTAGGGATGTAAATGTCAATTGAACGAAAGATGAAGAATAATCTAGGGACAGTATAACATAGGGAACCTGGTGGTAGATGAGGATTGTGGTTAATAGTACAAATACAAGAATGTTCCATGAACTAGAACAAATGTATGTCACTATTACAAGGTGTTAAGAATATGGTGGGGGGACGGATGTGGCTCAAATGGTTGGGTGTCCGTCTCCCATATGGAGGGACCTGGGTTCGATCCCCAGGACCTCCCAGTAAAAAAAAAAAGAATATGGTGAAACATCCCAGGTGTCCATCAACTGACAAATGGATAAACAAACTGGTATATACACATGATGGAATATTATTCAGCTGTAAGAAGAAATGAAGCTGTGAAGTGTAGGACAATATGGGTGAACCTAGAGGACAATATGTTGAATGAAGGAAGCCAGGCACAAAAGGACAAATACTGTACGATTTCATTATTATGAACTAAATATAATGAGCAAACGCATGGATTTATTAACTAGAATATAAGTCACCAAAGAATAGAGTATGATTAGAGAATGGAAAGCTAAGGTTTAATCTGTGCAGAATTGGTAAAAAGTTGTTTGTAAATGTTTGGAAATGGTGAAAGCACATCATAGGATTTGTAATTAGTAGCACTAACATATGGATATGATAGCTATTTTTTGTTTGTTTTTGTTTTAGTAATGTAAATGCTCTAATATTGACTCAAGTGTTGATGGCACAATCAGTAATTATACCAAATGCCATTTAGATAAATTTGTACACTTTAGATATATTATATGGCTTATGAACAAAAAAAAATAATAGGGTGGGTTGGAGGAAAAATAAACCAAATATAAGATACAAACTATAATTAGTAGTAATATTTTGATGATGCTCTTTCATAAAATGTTATAAATGTTTCACAACAATGCAAGGTATTGGTGGTGGGGTGATGTATGGGAGCCCTGTATGATGTTATGCATGTTTGTTTTTGTAAGTTCACACCTTTTACTATATACTTATTGCTAATTGATGTTTATGTACGAATGATATACTTCAATAAAATTTTTTAATTTAAAAAAAAAAAAAAAAAAAAAAAAAGAATGGAGGAGTTCCTAATGGTTTGAGAGCTATTAGAAAAGATTGAAAATGATTTTCCAATAAATTGTTAGATTTCAGAATGATTAAAAAGAAGATACTACATCAATGCTAAGGGTCAGTAATAGGAGGTATGAGATTTTTTTTCCCACTGGAGTAACGAAAATGTTCTAAAATTGACTGAGGCAATGACAGCACAATTTTGTGGTGAAACTGAGAGCCAATGAGCGTACACTTTGGATGGAGTGCTAATATTAGGACCGTTTGTGGAATAAACACACCAAATATAAGCTCTGGACCATATTTAGCAGCACTATTTTGATGATGTTCTTTCATAATTTGTAACAAATGTTCCACAACAATGCAATGTTGGTTGGTGGTGGGGTGATGTATAGGAATTCTGCATTTTATGAATGATTGTTTTGTAAGCTCACTTCTCTTAAAAAAAAAAAAAACGAAAATTTAATTAGTCTTAAAATATGAAAAGACCAGGATTTTAAAGCAATCTTGGTTTAAAGATAAGGTACTTTAGATTCTGAATGATAAAGGGAAAAAGTATATAATTCTAATAACTGTTTCAAAATATACTCGGATTACAACTCAGGAAGAAAAATTAAAATTTCCTTCTTCTTAAGGTAATGATTTGAAGTAGTAACCAAAAATAAGACTCAAAGCAATACAATTCTATCAAATGCTCTAGACATTTAAAATTCTAACATTTATTATTACTTGGGGAGAGACTTTCTGAAACCGATGTATACCAACCTTTCAGAAATCTGAGTCTTTCCATCTAATCTGAGATATCTATGCTGATGATGTTTTAAGAGAACCTCTAAAATGTCCAGCATCATGGTAAATTGGCTAAATAATACAACTCGATCACCCTGTGAATATATGAACATAGATTAGAAACATAGAAAAATAAAATTATTATACTACTAAAAGCCTTCATAGGTTTAAACAATTAAAAGAGTTTTACTCATATCATGTTAACAGCTTGATGGCAAATTCCCTCTCTATGATACAAATATGGAAGGATTAGTTGCTTCTTTAATAATAATTGAGTAATGATACTTAAGATAAATTTCTCATTTTAGCTTATATATTGTAGAGCTTATATACTGTAATCTTGCAAACTTAAGTTATTTCATGTATATAGTTGTATATATAATATTAATTACTTAAACAAGTATTTAACAAATAATGTCTCAAAAATACTAATTTTGAAGCAATCATACACATTGTCATCTATGATATAATAACAAAATTATTTTTTAAAAACATCAATACAGATGTAGTCTACTATCTTCTATTGTTCTGAGGTTCCAAAGAGGAAAAGAATCAATCAGGAAAACACATGCCCAAATATATCAAGAAACTGTTTAAAATCCTAGAAGAATGTAGAAGAGACATAGGCTAAAGCCTCAAAAATTGGGAACTAATTGAGAAAATACAAAACTAGTACCATTCCGTTTTAATACCTTCTGTTTCAATTCATTCAAGATGTATCCCAAAGCTCGGAATTTTCCAGAATCTAAAATCAAATCCATGTCTAACTGGAAGCTATTAATATGTCGATATTGTTTACAAAGTACATGCAACTCAAAGTCTGTCATAACTTCCATATCTTCAAAGATCAGGTCAGGGTTTGCCTCACAATGTGTAGGTTCCTTTAAAAAAAAAAACATTTCTTCAATATGAAAATGTATAATATGATCAGATCAATTTATTAAAAATTGTTCCCATGTGATAAAATACCTAAATCATCAAACATTTTAGTGCAACAGATTCTGCCAACAAGTTAATATTCATTTTTTAAGGTATAATAATGAGGGAAACTTTTATCTTGTTAGAGAACACATACTGAAATATTTACAGATGAAATAATACTGTGTCTAGAAGTTGGTTCACAAAAATTCTGGGAGGGATACAAATTATAGATGAATCAAGTAGTTTCACTGTCAGATAACTACAGAATTTGGGTGAAGGGTACATGGGCCGAGGAGTTCATTATATGATTCTCCTTTTACATATGCTTGAGATTTCCCATATAAGTTTAAGATAAATAAAACTTTAAAAAAATAAGCAAATGGTTACCTTTCAACACAAAGATAATAAGGAGAAATAAGGGTTGGGTGGAAAGGAAGAATGAGGCAAATATAAAGAGTAATGGCTAAAACAAAAAGGCAAAATACAATAAAAAAAGAAATAAAATGAAGTTGATAAATGACTCACCAACTAGGACATAAAACCTGAAGGATCTTTATAGTTACACTTTTATAATATACTTCATTTTATGTCCTAGGTTATATCCTAGGTTTTCAGAAATAAAGCACATTATGGAAGTCTAGCTGGCAACTTTTTCTTTAAAGGGCCAGATAATTAAACATTTTAAGCACTGCAGACAAGTTGATCTGTTGCAACAAGCTAACTCTTGCCATTGTTGTGAGAAAGCAGGCATAGTCAACTTATAAATGAATGGGTGTGGCTGAGTCATAATAAACTTTATTTATAAAATAAAGATTTACTCCCAACCCCTAGCCCAGTACTATAGTCTGCCAATCCCTGATCTAGATTACTGATTCTTGCTTGGCTCTTATGTTCCTCCAAATTATCTTGAAAATTGTCTTAAAAATGTTTTTCTTAAATATGTGGTTAAAGGATTAACATGTCTATTAGGTTTGGCAGTCTTATTTTTAGTCCAAATCTTACCTTTAGCATAAGCTGAGACATTTCCTTGAGTTTTTCAGCTGTGTAATATTGACGATGTAATAAAGGATGATTGGCCATTTTTCTCAATTGCATCATGACATTGCACATTTCTGTGTTTTTTTCTATGATCCAAAGAGCACACATTAAAAAAAAAAAAAAAAAAAAAAAAAAAAGGTGAAGGCTGTTTGTTGAAATATATTGCAAGTTAAACAAGTAGGATTTAAATTACTTCTTCAAATTCCAACTAGTTTTAAAAATGAGCAAATCCCTCTATCATATGATTAACAAATTGGAGGACTATTTTTCACATAAAATTGTGAAAATCAAGTTATACCCATGTTATTGATAGATTTTTTCAATCTGTTGAAAAGACCCAAATAGAGCTGCTCCTGCTTCTCTGACATTGCACATAACTCAATTTGGTCTTTTTTGGGAGGTAGCTGCTTGAGAACCTGAGAAAGGAAAAACAGTTTTAGATGACCATTTTAATACAGACTATAACAATTAAAAACAAAACAAAACAATTATAACCAAAAACAATCAGGTAAGTTACCTCTTCTTTTACTCTTCTGAGAATAAATGGCTTTATAATTTGCTTTGCATGTGCTATTCTCTCCTTTTCATATATACTTTGCTCATCTGCTGATTTCTAAGTGAAGTAAAACACACCCTTTAGAAATTATTCATTTAAATTATAACAACAGTATTATACAACACGCAACTTCCCCCCACACTAGAACCTGAGTTATTTCCTACATAAACACAATTCATTCTATATGGAATTTCATGCTTGAATTCTGGGCTGTAATCTACTTTCCTGAAACTCCATATGTATTTTTAGGTTTCATGACACGTCATCATGTACTCTGTGGAGGTAATGAATTTGAACTGGACTAGGTTGGTGCTGAGTCACTAAATGATGTATTTCTCAGAGAACTCATAAATAAAATTTACATATGTATGTGAGGTATGCATTTCTTTGTGGAAAATGGTCCCCAAAGAGAGCTAATGCTGGTGAGGAAAATAATGTAGTCTAAAAAAGGGGAATGGTTCCTAATCAGAAACCAGTAATTTTGGAAAATTAGAAAGTGGAATTTCTTCCTAAGACGTGAAGGAGTCCTCAATACCATATGAACTAAACCTAGGAAAAGTAGTTAAGAAAACTTGCTAGGCCACTTCAAAAATTTCACATTCAGGAGGGGAATATACTAGCGAAAGTTGAAAAGGCAGTTTTTTTCCCCCAATGGAATAATACAGAAAATTTTTGCAAAAGATGTGATTTGGGAGCCAAGACCTATACAAACCTTGTTGTACTGGAAAATTTGAGAGTTCTTGAAGACTCTACTACATTTTTCCTAAGTAATAATGGAGAAAATTAACCAAACTTTCCTTCTAAATAGGATTTTTTTGCAGTAGATTTTTAAGAAATTATTACTTTTTTATTTATGGACTTTTTTTCAAACTATATTTCCCAGTGGATATTTCTGGATAATCTAGCTTTGGCCAGTTCTATAACTTATTCATAAAGAAATGCTACTAATTTACCCGTTTTATATATATATATATATATTTTTTTTTTACCGGGAGGTCCCGGGGATCGAACCCGGGTCCCTCCATATGGGAGACGGATGCCCAACCAGTTGAGCTACATCCGACCCCCACCCGTTATATTTTAATAAGGAAGATACAATAATCAAACTTCCCCCCAAGATTATATACCTGAGCTCTCTGCCAACTTAAAATTGCCATTCTTCAGAAAAATGAGGATATTAAAAACCAAAACTTATGGACATTGATTACGGAAGTCACCAATTTTTTTCCATTACAGTCTGGCTGACTTCCAAGTCATCAAAATATATGGAGTACAATTACTTAATTACTTAAACTTACTATAGAACACCACAATATAACAACAACAACAACAACAAGAGAGCCCATGTAATATATTTTGGAGAAAATATACATTTATGCTTACTGTCTTAGAAGAAAACATTCTTCGTATTTCACTGGTGCTACTACTAAACATGTGCGGCATAACAAAATTCAACAGGGACATGAGTTCTAACAGATTATTCTGTACAGGTGTGCCTGTGAGCAGTAAGCGATTATTTGCCTGTGAACAAAGGTAGATTTATATTCATTTTTTTTAAAAGAGCCTTTTTTCTTCTTGTCTACCCTCCCCAATATAAAAATAAATAAAAATAAAATAATGTTAAAAACATGGGGAGCAGTTATAGCTCAGTGGTTGAATGCCTGCTTCCCATGTATGAGGTCCTAGGTTCAATCCCCAGTACCTCCTAAAAAAAAAAGCGTTAAAAACATTATTAATAATAATTTACCATTCTGTGATGAAAGATTAATAAGAGTTTAGGTGATTGGTATCTGCTATTATCATCTATATTTTTAAGTAGAATGAAAATACTGGTTTCATTTTATAAGTAATCTTACATCCACATATCACTTTGTTCTCCTTTTAAAAAATTATTATTAAAGCAGTTGTAGATTGACAGAAAAATCATGCATAAAGTTTGATACCTTCATGAGTGTCGGTGACCCAATAGTATTTTAATCGTATTATTAAATATGGATTTTAATTGTATTATTAAGTTAGGCACATAGTTTACATTAAGGTTCACTCTTTGTATAGTACAGATCTATGGATTTTTCATTTTTAGTCTGGTAACATACATACGATATAAAATGTCCCATTTAACCACTTTCAAGCATACAATTCAGGGGTGTTAATTACATTCACAATGTTGTGCTATCACCACAATCCTTTCCACATCACTTTTATAAAGTAATGAAAGAAGATAAAGTATATTTATCATATAAAACAGGTGTTGGCAAACTATGGCTCATGAGCTAAGAATGTTTTTGCATTTTTAAAGGATTGTTAAAAACAACAACAACAACAAATGTATGGCCCAAAAGCATGAACCTATCTGGACCTTTACAGAAAAAGTTTGCTGACCGCTGATATAGATTACTATATATATATTAAATAAATAATCTAAAACGTTATCACTACAAAACACTCTCTTACATTAATTGTCATAAGGTGCTGGTAGCGGATGGAGCCCATATTCTTCAGCATATGGCCCTCATCAAAAATTGCGTAATTAAGTTTCAGCCGTCGAAACAGACTACGGTCATCAGAACTGCTGATTGCACAATTATACCTGTTATCCAAAGGAAGAATACCTGTAAGGTTACAACTTTAAGAATCTGGAGCCTAGTGAGAACTATTTTTATTTACACATTTCTAATAGCTGATACCTAGAAGATAGCACTAAATACAGCTGGTGCTCAAATAATTACTGAGGCATTTGTAACCAATCTTTATCTATGTATATGTAATCAGGTTAGGAAAACTTCAATTTAGAATTAAAAGAAAATTTAAATATTATAATGTATTTAGACAACTTCTATATACCTGGGGAAGAGGAAATCTGGTATTGTTATGGTTTACTTTATGAATTGTTATATTTTTAGAGGCAGCAGTAAAAGGATATGAAGCTAAGAAATGTTTCTGTTTAGAACCTAATACTAGTGTTAAACTAGTACAGTAAGCCTAAGAAATAGGAATTGATAGCTAGCAGTTCAAGACTATATATGAAAACGAAGTACATGTTGTTAAGACAAGTTTTGAATTAATTCTTTTAAGGATGGCCTCCTAGAAGAAGCCAGTAGTGAGGAATAAAAAGAAAAAAAAAAAAAAAAAAAAAAAAAACAGCAACCAATTATTGACATGAAATCTGAAATAACATGGGAGTTTGAATAACAATATATGCAATGTTAGAACATTAAGTTCTCTGCCAGATATTTATACCAAATAGCTACTATTAATGTATTCCTAATATAATTTACTCAAAATTATATCTTTTTTCAGCCTTATTTCTGTCTTAACTCAAATTTTTCATTAAATGAGATTTCTCTGTATTTATTACTAATAATTATTTACAACTTAGAAGTATTATACATCACCTTGGTGGGATGTCTCAAATTTTACTTTATGCTTATCTGAGAGAGTCCTATTATAATAGATAATGCTTTCAATTAAGTGGGCAGAACCTTTTTACACCCACAGCCAGTGACTGGATGTACTAGCAAAAACTCCTATCTAGTTTGTATAATGCCAAACTGAAAAATGTCAAGTCACTGACATAATCCATTTCATATGAATTGCTTCCCAATCATACTATCAACTTGCCTACATATACCTTTTTTCTTTTTAAATTTTGAAGCTGCACAAATCCCCTCTCCATCCCCCATCCCCAAAACCAAGACTTACGTGGTCACAATTACATTGTATTCTTCATATTTACTATGAATGTTATATCTAATTTGTTTACGTTCTTCTTGAGAACCTAGAATTTGAAAATAATGAACACATGTGGATTATATTTATTGTGTTTTATTGTATTTTAGGATTTTAAAATTTCCAAAGTTAAAAACAAAATGATATATTCTTACCATAGTAACAGAGCACCTTTAATGTGGGGCACCATAAATTAACTTCCCTTAACCAGTTATCTATGAAACAAAAGGGATATTACTTGCATCTGCTACCATAGGGTGTGTGTGTACAGTGGAATGAACACTAAAGTTTGACAAATTCTAATCAGAAATCACTCTTTTATGAAATAAAATAACACAGGATAACTTTTTATCATAGATGCTTTACAATCTATTACTCCTGATAAATAAAATGATTTTGAGGTTCTGAAAAAGTATCATAATGAAGGGCAGAGGACCAATCTTTCTATTTACAGGTGACTAACAACTTATTTAAAGACATGTTTTTTTGTTAAGATTATAGGTACAAATAATTCTCTTACTCTAATCTCCACATCCAGTCAATTGGAAAAGAATGAAACAGAAATTTGAGTAGGGATTAATTACATACTTTCTGACTAAAAAAATCTTTAATTATAAATTAAAAAGTACTTACATTCTTAGTCTTTAAAATAATTTAAAAGTAATATGAAAATAAATGATCTTATTAAATGGTCCTTGATTTAATAATTTAAAAGCTGAATTAAGAATTATATTTGAGTTATTTTCTTTTAAAAGACTGCCAGTTAAAACACATACAAATACAAAATACACATACACAAAGGAGAAAAGAGTGCAAGGGTACTATAAAAATTAATATTCAAGTCCAAAACCATTTAGGAAACTACTCACACACATACACACATGGCTTTTCTTCTACCTAGCTTATATAAAACACTATCGAGGAAAATATGGCAGTCTCCAGTATTACAAACCTATAGTTGAGGCTGGAACAACGATCAAATGAGGGCCTTTATTGCCCTCCTGCAAGAGGTACGCCAGGAATGCAATTGCTTGAATAGTTTTTCCTAGGCCCTAAAATTAAAAGTTTAAAAGATAATGTGTGAAATATAAAAATAAACAAGATATAAAAATAAATATACTGGAAAATACTCAATTTTGAATTCCCATAATGTAACTACAAGAATTACTGTGATCTTAAATCTTAAATTATAGATGAAACTGATCAAAATCTCCAAATGATACTACAATTTTCTTTAATGAGCATGGTGACTTAATTGCCAATTTATATGTGATTGACATTAATATGGAAGTCTTTCTGCATTGTACAGGAAAGACATAATGTTGGTTATTTTTTATATATAATGAATATTTAACACACTGGATGGACTGAAGAAGATGTTCCCCATGACTATTTGGTTTAAACTTGGCTACTCTATTACAAAGCAATTCTACTCCTAAGAATAAATCAAGAGATATGAGAGCATATGCCCACAAAGACTTGGGTAAGAATGTTCATAGTATTTTTATTATAATAGCCAAACACTGGAAATAACCCAAATGCCCATAAACAGGAGAATGGATTAAAAAACTGCGGCATATTTATAATATGGACTACCACACAGCAATAAAAAAAAAAAAGAAACTATTTATATACAAGAACATGGACAAATCTAGTAACAGTCAGTGTCACCAAATGTACCAAAATGAAATAGTTTGATCCATTTTTACGAAGTTCAAGACCAGGAAAAATTAATCTATGGTGACAGTAGTTCAGAACAGTAATGACAGCAGTGATTGGAAGGAGTATGACGGAATTTTCTGGGATGGTGGAAATGTTTTATGTCTTGGTCTGGGTGGTGGTTACATGGGTATGTATATATGTAAATTTTCACTGAGCTGTACATTTTTGCATTTGACAGCAAGTAACATATATCAATAAGGTACTATTTTTTTTTTTAAGTTTTTTTGAGGAGGTTTAACTCTTCAGGAGAACTAAACATTTACCAACTTATATAGTGCTTTATAGGTTCAAAATTAGTTTAATTTTTTTTGTATACCTGTCACTGTCAGTAAATAAACACTTCAGTTGATACCAAATATAAACTTAAGAGATAGAAATTACCTACATTTTGTTAATATTGATTCTGAGAGGTTAGATTACTTGGCAAAGATCACAAAGCCCACTGAAAGGCAAAGTTGGGAACCAAAACTGAGGTCGACTGATTTTTAAGTCCAATTTCCCACAACTATTACTATTCTTCTGTATCTGATCTCTATAACTGCTTTTGAAATCTTTTTTATATTTACTCACTTTTCTATCAAATACATAGCATATTTCTCTTAATAAGAGTATGAAGTATGTGTGGGAATAGGTCTTACAGTACTAAAGACTGAAGATTACTTCACTATTAGCTAACTGGTAAACAAGGATTATTATCTTTGTTAATTTCTACTTGGGAATCCAACTATTTTCGATAAATATTTTTTCTCCATTGAACATGACTCATTTTTTTTTTTTTTTTTTTTTTTTTTTTACTGGGAGGTCCCGGAGATCGAACCCAGGTCCCTCCATATGGGAGATGGATGCACAACCAGTTGAGCCACATCCGACCCCAACATGACTCATTTTTAATAAACACTTTTAAAAAGCAGAGCTGGCAGAAGCAAGGTAAGATTAGATTAAAAGTCAAATTTCTACATGACAGAACCAGGGGTATTTGGCTGTAATGAACTTTTAGGCAAATGTGACTCAGGAAAGAAGAGAAACTCAAGAGAGGGATCTAATAAAAGCAAAATAATGGACATGATGTTTTTGATGACACTGATATATGTGTTTATTTACTGACAGTGACAGGTATACACAAAAAATTAAAATTTAAAAACCAGGTATAAAAGGTACATACAGTAAAATCCACTTACTAGTACAAACAAATAGAAAAAAATCTAGAAGGATATATAACAAAATAGAGTTTACTTCTAGGATTAGGATTAGGATTTTGAGTTTTTTCTTTGTATTTTGAATAGAGTATCTAATTTTTAACACATATATTATCAGAAAGACAATAAATCTATTTTCATTTTTGGAAGGAGTAAGGAGCTAGAACCAAGATAGAATTAGAAAAATAGGGAAGGGCAACAGTAGTTATAAGATACTGAGGTGAGAGCAGTAAACTACAGTGGCAAGGAAAACTTCCATGTTTTAAATGAGAGAGCAAGGATGTTAGATCTGCAGTGTCTTTTCTTTTAATGAATTATCAAATCCTAGAAATAGAGTACTACTTACCATTTCATCTGCCAAAATGCCATTAAGTCCATGTTTATGTACCAATGCCAGCCAATTCAAACCAACCTTCTGATAGGGCTTGAGTGATAGACTGGTAAAAAGAGAGTTACAAATATTGTAGAGGTTTATACTTTAGTTTTCTGAAAGAAGGTTTAAGTTTACAATGCAAACAAAACTGAAACAGGCCTAGCCTTACCTTTTAACTTATAGTTACCAGTTATTTATACATACTTAAGAAAATGAATTTTCTTTTTTTTTTTTTTAATCTTTTAAAATTTTATTCTTCATTTGATTTATTTCTTCCGGCATCTTCTGGCAATAAGAAGTACAAAAACTACAATTTCCACATTTGATTATAATATAATGCCATCAAATCAACTAATTACATATACGATCTAAATATTTACTATGGGGAAGCGGCTGTGGCTCAATCAGTGGGGCTCCCGTTTGCCATATGGGAGGCCCCGGGTTCGGTTCCCGGGGCCTCCTGGTGAGGGCGGGCCTGCCCGCACGGCGTGGTTGGCTGACCCAGCGAGCACAAGCAGCAAGGGGGGGATAAATGAATGAATAAATAAATAAAATCTTTAAAAAAAAAAAAAATAAAATAAATAAATAAATAAATAAATAAATATTTACTATGATACATATTTCTCAGCTAATATTTACATCAGAAAATTTATTATATTGATTTGATTTTTAGTACATTAAGTTAATATTAGGACAAAACAACATACATAATTTGCTACTTTGCCAAGGTGGTTTCATAAACACATTCTGAACGCATGCCCAACCATCCCTAATGTCAGTGACAAATAATTCTGGAATGTTAACATATGTGTGTTTGTGTGTGTACTACTTATGAATATAAATGTGGCAGACATCAGTGAACATCAAGTGAGTAGAAAGTAACAAGAAATATAAGAAATATTTCAATTGGAAACATGTGAACAGACAAAGCTTTGGGAATGATTTGTATGGAAGATAATATGGAGATTATAATAGAAGAAAATAATAGTTTTTCTAATAGTCCACATGGTTAAAAACTAATAGCAGGAGAGCAGATGTGGCTTAGGCAGTTGGGCACCTGTTTTCCCACATGGAAGGTCCCAGGTCCCATTCCCCGTATCTCCTAAAGAAGACAAACAAACAATGAGCAGACAATGAGCAAAAAAACGAGCAGACAACGAGCAAACAATGAGCAGATAGTGAGCAAAAAGTAAAAAATGAGCAGGGAGCAGATGTTGCTCAAGTAGTTGGGCACCTGCCTCCCACATGGGAGGTCCCGGGTTCAGTTCCCCGTGCCTCCTAAAGAAGAAACAAACAGATAATGAGCAGATGAGCAAAAACAGAACAAAACAAAACAACAAGCAGACAAAAAGCAAAAACAAGGAGCAAACAGACGAGGGAAACATCTGGGGTGGGGGGTGCAGAACAAAAACTAATAGTAGTATAATTTACTGACTACCAATTATATACAGGTACACATACTTTTCAGACACCATCTAATTTAACCCTTTAAACAGCCCATAAATATGATATAATTATTTTAACAGATGAAAAATCTCTGAGGTTCAGTAATTAACCTGAGGTTGTAGAGCTAGGAAATGTTAATGCTAAGATTCAAATTCAGGAAGTCTATCTCACTCCAAAGCCTGTTCTTATCCTACTCCTGGTAAGCCATACTTACCAGGCTAGCATAAAACCATATTAACATGAAAACCTAGGACAGAGTCTTATCTCCCCCTCACCAGCCAGCTTTTATTCTGTTCCCTGAATTTCCTCTTACATTCATAACTGTTCCCACACAGAAAAGGTGTCTGGACACAGCTATAGTATAATAATAGTTAAGGGATCATATTCCAAAATCTAAAAAGAAGGTGGAGTAGAAAGTTGTCCATCTTACATCAGAATCTATGTTTCAACTGTGGGGTACGCAATCTATAAAATATTTCTTACTTGAAAAAGTTAAAAGTAGATAAAAGAAAATCACAGTATTGCTGAGGTCTTTGTAGTGTTTTTGTAAGATTTTAAATAATGTCTCTTACCTTCATGGCCAATATAATTTCTATGCCACTACCAAAAATAATAAATAGAACATAATTGATATTTTAATTTCCAGTTGCAAATGAATTCTTTAAGTTACAGTAGGAGTGAGAGTATATGTTAACATTGGAATGTTTACCATATGCCATATCCTATGCTATATGTCTTATATGCATTATTATTTCATTTAATCTACATTATAAAGTAGATACTATAACTATCACCATTTTAGAGATAGGAAGTTCTCTGGGGCTCAGAGAAGTAACTTGCCCAAGGACACATAGCTATCCGAATCCTTGTCTGCAGTGGTAGAACTGGTAATCCAAATCAGGTCTGATCTAGAATGCAGCCCTTAACTGCTACTTACACAATAAAAATGAAAAAGCTTTCTCTTTCTCTCACCCACTCACCCTATGGTCAAACCTGAGTTCTCCATTATTTTTCTGAGTCCTTCCCAGTGCCTTAGTCATCCATATACATAAGCTTTACATTTCATGAAAATAATAAAACTTGATAAGGGAGGCAAATCACATCACTTAAAAATGCACCCGGGGGTGGATGTGGTTCAAATGGTTGGGCATCCGTCTGCCATATGGAGGGACCTGGGTTCGATTTCCGGGACCTCCCGGTAAAAAAAAAAAAAAAAATGCACCCAATGGGAGTGGATGTAGCTCCGTGGTTGAGCACCTGCTTCCCATGTACGAGGTTGTGGGTTCAAGCCCCGGTACTTCCTTTAAAAAAAAAAAAAAAAAGCACCCAAGGGCCAGCATACCATCTGGTGCACAATCTGCACAATCTACACAAAGAAACGTTTTTTTTTAATATTATGGGTAAAAATCAAAATTCTCACAATACATACAAACATTTGCAAAATGATATATAAATATTCTTCACACCAACACATGTGAGAAGCAAGTCTATTTAACTGTTGAAATATTCCTCATTATGCATAAATGTAGAAAGTAATGAGGAAATTTTAAAAGCATCTATTACATAAAACTTTTCATTCAAATAAAATCATTTCATCCACAATCACAAAGAAGCTCTAGTAAGGTGGTTTGATCAGGACGTTAAAAAGTTTTATTATATTGAAATATCTGTTTAAAATATATATAAATATTAATGTGTAAATAGATTTGTTCCTGTGCTAGATATATCTAAATTACAAGTAACTTTTTCTTGCTTAGTATCACAAAAGTTCTGCACATCACAGATCCTTTCTTCAGAATGCAAAAGGATCAATGAAAATGCAGTTTTGACAAAGACTCTTTGAACCCAAATCATTTATTATGACAAATTTTTAAAACGTGAGACAACTATATTATTTCTCTAGCAAGTCCCGACATTTAGAAGCTATTTAACCATACCTCCCATTTATTTTGACACTTTACAGTTTTCATGATTGCACGTGAACCCAATCACCAGTTCTACAGGTAAGAATGCAATCATTTGCTCAGGGTTAATCAAATTTTAAGAACTATGGTTCAGGCATTCTGAATTAATTGAGTGCTCTCTTCTCAAAAGGGTATTACAAATAGCATCTTTAAATTGAAGTTTTCTTACCTCCCACTAAGGAAAAAAAGAATTTAAGATTTTAATGAGATCTTGAAAAGAAAATGAGGCAGCAAATTATTGTGAAGTGACTTGTTTTGTTAGGAAAAAAACATTCCTCTAGACAGTTACCATGATTTCTTCAGAGAGTAAATATTAAATTGGTTTTAAATCTCCTGTCAGATAAACTAGTTTCAAAATTATTTTGAAAGGTGAGAAAGGCCTGGAATAGAAATGATGTTACAGAAATACATATAATGTCCTAAAATTTTGTGTAAGGTACAGAAAAATGGCTAGAAAGACTTGTTTGAAGCAGTTAATATAAAATAGATTAGGGATGATAGCTGACCAAAAGTTTGTCATATCTTACAAGTGTGACATGGCTGCTGAAAATACTACCACAATACTAGTTTGTGTTAACCAAAGTATCCAAACTACTAAAATATTTAAATATTAGTGCGTAAGTCAAACTACATTTGTAGCACTGACTTCCATTCACATCACTGTCAAATGATTTCATAGTAACCTATTGAGAAACAGGACAGGGAACTATTTTGTCAAGTTCAGGACCAAGAAGATCAGAAAAAACTTGGTAGAGTTAGCCCAGGGAAAAAAAAAAAAAAAAAAAACAGGAAAAACATGATTAAAGATATTTTATAGTGAACATGTAAGAAATCTTTTCAATTAAAACATTTTAATGCTGATAAAATTTTAGATAAATTGCTAAAGCTTTAGAGGTGACTACAATCATGACAGGAATGAAACAGAAATACTGAGATGTTCTGTTTTCTTTAATTTCCTACTACATATTTTAACTTTAGATAATTTTAATTTTGACATTTTAGAATAAAGATGATCAACTTAATGGTTTCGAGGTACATACCAGAAATTTTATTCTTCCCTACAAATAATTTACTTTTAACAAGGACCTGTGGTATGTTTAAATTTCCTTTGTATCTAAAAGACAAATTTTCTTCTCACCTCACATGCATTTCTGAGAAAAGCAAGAAAGAGCGAACAAAATTTTGTTTCAAAGTAAACTTTGCTACAAAGGATGTGCTCTGTTAAGGGAAAGATCCAAGCATAACAGGATATGTATTAGGATAGTCTGAGTATTTTCCTATGTGCTAATAAATCCTTTCCCAAGGCAAGGAAACTACTTTAAATGTCTCTACAATAAACAGCCATGATGCCTGGCCAGTATACCAAGTAAAAATTGCTTGTGCAACTCTCACCTTGGCTAAAAAACAAAAACCAAGACAACAAATTTCACCCCCTAAAAGTGCAATTAAATAAACTCTAAAGGAACTATCTTATAGGTTTTGGAAGTTGTACTTTGGACTAAATCCAATAAGCATGTTTAAAAAAAAAAAACAAAAAAACAACTATTTTTCTCATCTATCAAATATTTCATTAAAATTTTTTTTCAATCCAACAGAACGGGTAATTTATTACCTGATCATACTATTCGCAAATAACAGGGCTGTATAAATGTGGGTTTAGGAGAGAAAATTTTAAAGTGATGCATTAAAGCACTTGATTTTTAAAATCCAAATTATGATAAAGTAGACTCAACTGGGTAAGTCTTGTAGAGTGAAGAACTCTCCATATCCAATGCTGGAGAACAAGAAGCAGCAGCTCCAACTACACTTTTAGGAGATGAATTTGCTGATATGGCCATAGTTCTTTCTATGCAACAGAGAAAAGAGCTTCTTTGTGGTAACTGCATCACGTTTCCCTACACCATCCCATAGCACCCTAGAAGGGCACAGAAAAAGATGTAGCTTACTATTAAAGGCCAGTAACCATAACTTGATTTTTCCCCCAATACCTCTATTTTTAATTAACCAATGATCAGGCAAATATGCTTTTGATCATTTATTTTTAAAAATACCAGGTAAAAGTAAACAAAATGATCAACTAAGGTAATTTTAAAGAGACCCTACTGCTAATCTTATTAAAATACCTATCAGAAATACTCTGAACAGATGTAATTCATTTTTAAAGTTACATTAACATTGTATAGTATGGCTATGCCGTAATTCATTCAACTATTCTCTAAATGTGGGAACTAGGATTGTTTCTGTGTTTTTGTCACTATAACTAATATTATAGTAAACAATTTTATACATTTTTAAAATGTATAAAAATGGTTCTGGGTCCCTAAGTTGTTTAAACTTTTAAAGGAAGTTCAAAACTATTTTCTCCATCCCAATTCCCCCAACACCATGCACATGGGGTATTCACAATTACAAAATGGCATTTTATATGTACTGGTCATTGGACAAATGTTTTAGTGAAAATAATTTAGTGTCTATTTCCTTGCCAGATTTCTAACAAGGTACATTACTGAATGGTAGCAGTTTTTGGGAATATGTATACTTGTATAATCTATTTAGTAAGTATCTGTCCTTTCACTTTCTGAAAGAGATAAAAAAAATCTGAGCTTTTGAACGCATCTAAAAACATTTCATCAGATATAGGATATTTTCATCATGCCATATTATTTACAACTTAAAAAAAGCTGGGTTAAGAGGAATTTTTACACTGCTACAATTAAGCAACTGACTTTTTGAAACCCCAAATTTATGTATAACAATAGCGAAAACCACCTTTTTCAGTTTCTGTGATTATTTACAAAATTATCTGTTATCAAACAAGGAAGATATAGATTATAAGACCATAAGAGTTTTTCTCTCTAATTTATATGACAGAATAAAATATTCTGCTGATGGTAAACAAAACACAATCAATGAAAAACAACCATTTACCGCTTCATGTGCCATTATAGGAAATCTTGGGTTTCTACTGAGACATTAGTTTTATATCATTTCTGCATTTAATTTCCCTAGCCACACTATAAAAGTTCAGAAATTTTATACAACTGAGATAAAATTAGGAATAAGTCTGTACAGCAAATATTACCTTTGGTTTAAAATGGAGGGTTGTTCTATATTCCATCCACCTCCATTTCCAGTGAGCATGGTAACTTGTTTTGTCAATTTATTTGAAATGTCTTCACATTTGTTCATAAGCCTTATAACTACATCCCTTTCTTGGATCAATGTTTTACAATGCCATATCAAATCTTCTGATAAGCCATTAGTTTTGGACATCTTTGTGAACTATGGCAAGAAAAGAAAAGCAATTAACTAGTTCAGTTCCAGAAAACAGAAAGGCAAACATGATTATTTCTCTATGAGGGAAAAAAAGTTTGTTAATAAACTTTTATTAAGGGGCTTAATTAACTGCTAAGAGAACTTGATTCTTCCTTCATGTTCACATTCAAATTCCCAAATGTTTCACTTTGATATCCTACTGCTACCTCAAACTCATTATGTTGAAATAAAATATATTCTGCCCCCCTCAACTGTAAAACATCAAACTCATTTTGTCCCTGGTAGCTGTTCTCATATAGAAGAAAATCTCGGGGGACAGATGTGGCTCAAATGATTGGGCGTCCATTTCCCATATGGAGGGACCCGGGTTCGATCCCTGGGACCTCCCGGTAAAAAAAAAAAAAGAAGAAAATCTCAAGTAATTGTTAATGTCTCCTATGAAGTTTTGTGTTTCTTCAAAATCTCAGATTTATTCTTCTCTATTACCCTAGTATTGTAATACTCTGATATTAGCTCTAGGTAGACTTACTGTAATAACTGCACATCTGCTCTCTTGCCCCTATTTTTGTCACTCCCCATGACTGTTACATATTACTCTAAGATTAAAGTTCTTAAAACAGTACCTTTCCATGTCTATCAACAATGTGCAAACCCCTCGGTGGTGTTGGTAGCACAACATTGTGAACATAATTAACAGGACATAATTATATATTTGAATGTGGATAGGTTGTATATATGGCACTTGTAGTGGTTTGAAGCTGTATGCACTCGAGAAAAACATGTTCTTAATTTTAATCCATTCCCGTGGGTGTGAACCCATGGTAAGTAGGACCTTTTGATGAAGTTACTTCAGTTAAAAAGGTGTGGCTCACCTCAATCAGGATGCGTCTTAATTACTGGAATCCTTTATAAGTGAAGTGAAATTCAGACAGAAAGAAAAAGCCACAAGAAACAAGAGACTGAATATCGATGGAAGCCAGAAGAGAAGGGAGAGAACAGATGTCACCATGTGCCTTGCCATGTGACAGAGATGGCAAGGATCACCGGGAGTTGGTCTTCAGAAAAAAAGCATTGTCTTGATGATACCTTAATTTGGACTTTCTTTTAGCCTCAAAATCATAAGCAAATACATTTTCATTGTTTAACCTGACCCAATTTCATGGTATTTACTTAAGCAACCTAGGAAACTAAAACAGTACTAGAATAAAAATTTAAAATATGAAAATCCACAGAACTGCACAACACAAACAGTAAACCCTAAGTTAAACCATGGACTACAGTTAATAGTACAGTTATAAAAATGTGCTTTCATCAATTGTAACAAATACACCACACAAATGCAAGGTGTTAATAATAGGGTGGTATATAGGAATCCTATATTTTATGCATGATTGTTCTGTAAACCCACAACTTTGCTAAATTTTTTTAAAAAGTACAAATTCCTCAGGCTTTCAAAATTCCTATTATTATTTGTCACTTGATATTTTACTCATAAACAGAAATTACTATTTGAACAGATATTATACATCAAGTTAACTATGATTCAATAAAACTTTTTAAAACCAATTTCTATGTAACAGTTGTATAAATGGTTTTGTGTGAAAACTCACAGAATTTCTTTCAGAACATATTTGTATTTATTCTTCAAAAGGACACAGTGAATATTTATATGCAAAAGCTATACCAGAGTTAGAATTTCTCACATAGATAGCTGAAAAATATGAGATTACAAAAAAAAAAAAAAAAAAAAAAAAAAATTTTGGTGAAAACCTAATAAATAGCTTTTGAAAGCTAACAAAAACAAAAATCTTAAAATCCAGAACTGAATAATTGACACTAAAATAAAACCATCTGTTAGAATAAAACCACGAATGATTTTGATTTGTCATCTTACTAAGTGTATTCTTGCAAGTTACAACAAGAATCATGTTAACAGCTCTAAATAATCCCTGTAACCACAGCATTTCTAAATTCACAGAGAATCTCATACAACAGAAATACAACACTTACTAACTGGATATCCTAAGCTAATTTCATAAAAATATAACTAAGCAGTATACATTTAAAAATATTTAATCCACAATAAGTCATGCATTAAATATTGATATATAATATTAATAACATTAATTTAATATTATTAAATATACCTCTATTCCAAATTCACTTCATTAACTTACTGCAGGATTTTTAAAAAATGCACTAAAGAAATACAAAGTTATTTACACACCACTTTACATTTTTACAAGGATAACATTCAATCACCATATATCACCATACTCAACCCTTTTGTGCTTTCCAGGGAAAGGATCTGTACATAAAAGCAGGTCAGATAAAAAACCAGTGCTTTTAAGATTTTAAGGAGGCACTACTATAAATCTTAATTAAAATATTTTTATTTTCTAAAGGAAACAAAAAATTACAGGCCTAAAAAGCTACTGCAGGGTGTGTTATGTGTGTGTGTAATGTGTATATATGAGAGAGGACCAACAAGAATAATCAGGGGACGGAGGTGGCTCAAATGGTTGGGCGTCCGTCTCCTATATGGAGGGACCCGGGTTCGATCCCTGGGACCTCCTGGTAAAAAAAAAAAAAAAAAAAAAAAAAGAATAATCAGGAAATGGGGAAAGAAATATATACTCTGTCCCTTGTATGTAGTGGAACTATTATCACTATTATTCACTAACTCATTAAATCATCATTACAATTCCAAGATTAGCCCACCAATTCTGAACGAATAAAGTATGGTTCACAAAGTTTTCCAAGTCAGGAAACTAGGTAAGAGATTCCAACTTCCATGTGTGCTCCTTTCACTGTAATGAGTATCTCCCTAAATAAAAAAAATTTAGACCTGTTTAAAAAAAAAAAAAAAAGAACTCTTTCTTTAGCCAACTACCATTTATTGTGCCTTTAGTATTCTATGTTTACAATTGGTTATTATATTGTCCTTACTTTTACACTTGAGGAAAGGTAGTGTTGTCTACATTTTTTAAACTTTAGTTTTAATTTACATAAAATAAATTGAAAATTTTTAGGGGCACATAATTGAGTATTTAGAAATGTATAGAGTTATGTAGCCACCACTACAATCAAGATACAGAACAATTTCCTCACCGTGAGTGCACTTACTATTTAGCAACTCTACCCTAGCTGAGGTCATAGACAGAAGTCATCCCCTGTCCTCTTGCACTTTAAGGTCATTGGAAGACAGACAACAGATACTTAACAACTGGCATCACAAAGGGAAAGAACAGAATCTTATAGGCACTTATTACAAAGAGACTGATCTAATTTAGGACCCAGGAATTTATTTCAGATTTAAAAGGTAAGAAACCAAAAATAACTGTTTTGACTCAAAGAAGATCAATTCAACATGCCTAACATAGGGAAGTAAGAGATAAGCCTGAACAGGAAAGGCAGGAAGGGTCACAATCACTAATGAGTTCTAAGTTTAACTAAAGGGCACTGGAAAGCTATTGAAGGGTTTTAAGTAAAAAAGTGACAAGATTAGATCTCCTACTTAAAAAAATCACTATGACAGCAAGGTGAAAATGGCTTGAAAGATGGCTTGAGGTGAGACAGTAGTGGCCTGGGTTAGACATGCAGAAGTTGACTGCATGTCTGATTCATAATATTTAGAAGGTAGAATCCATTAAATGTGGGAAGATGAGTAAAAAGAAAGAATTATGCATGACTATCAGATATCTGGCTTCAGCAACCAAGTGGCTAGTGATCCCATCTTACTAAAATTTACTGGGATGGTGGATTTGAAGGAAGTCTGCCTCTGGATATATTACATTTGTGGTAGTTGCCAAATTTTGAAGGAGAGAGCCAAATGTAGTTAAATAAAAAGATCTAGGAAAAGATATAAGCTAGAAAAAGATGTCTGCATGGGTGGCCATCAAATTAAGAGACACTGATGAGACTACCCAAGGAAAACCACGTGGAATTAGAAGATTATAAAATCCAGGACAGTATCTTGAAGAACATCAACACTTAAGAGTTTTAAAACAGTTTGTGGGAAGTGGATGTGGCTTAAGCAATTGGGCTCCTATCTACCATACGGGAGGTCCCGGGTTCATTTCCCGGGGGCCTCCTGGTGAAGGCGAGCTAGCCCGAGTGGAGAGCTGGCGCAACAAAGAGACAAAAAGGAGAGACAATGAGACACAACAAATCAGGGAGCTGAGGTGGCTCAAGGGATTAAGTGCCTCTCTCCCACACTGGAGGTCCCAGGATTAGTTCCCAGTGCCTCCTAAAAAGAGAAGACAAGAAGAGAAGACAAGCAGACACAGAGAGCACACAGTGAATGGACAGAGAGAGCAGATAGTGAGCTCAAAATAACTGGGGGGGGGGGGTCCTAAAAACAAACAAACAACAACAACAAAAAACCCCACCAGATTGTAAGAGAACAAGAAAAAACGTAGTATGTGGCATCAAGGAAGAATAAGAAGAGATAATTTTAAAAATGAGAGTGTATATTCAACTGTCAAAACAACAATCAACTTTTTGTTGATTTTTGTTAGAGGGAAAAAAAACTTTTGGTGATACACTTAAATTTTTAAGGATAAAATGATTTGAAGCCTGATATTTGCTTCAAAATAACATGAGATGAAAGGAAGTGCATGAGTAGAGATGAAACAAGAGCAGACATAAGTTGATAATTAAAGCTGATGAGGAGTACATGGGGGCTCACTATACTATTCTAAATTAAAAATTCTTATAATAACCAATTTGGGGAGAGGGCAAAGAAGGTACAAAAGCCTATTCTTAACTTTAGGATGTTGTAGCAATTTGAGTTGGTTACTATGATTTTTATCTGAACTTTACTTTTTGCTTATTTTTGAGGTCAAAATTTTAGAACCACTCAACTCCCTGGGGTTTCCCACTTTTCCTACTCTTCCCTTCAACACATACAACAGGTAAACCAGCTTTAGAGATGATCCAAACTATTGTTGCTGGTTTATAATTTACATCTACCTAATAATAATCCGATTGTCCATTGATGTAAAACATCAGTAGAGTTTTCTTTGAGAATAGTTTTACTGAATAATGAATTTGTTAGGATTAGTTACAGTTATGAGTGACAGTAAACCTAAACTAACAGGGATTTAAATGAAAAATAAGTTTGCTTCTCCCATAAATGAAGTTCTAGGTAAGCAGTTCAGATCTGGTGTAGTAGTTCCAAAAAATCAAGGATTCTTCTATTTTACTGCTTCAATATCCTTGACATGTGGTTTCTACCATCAAATTGACCTCTCAATCAGCAAGAAGAAGGGATCTTTTACGGACACCTTCTGTAAGTTTTATAATATACTTTTGCTTATAACCCATTGGGCAGAACTTTGTCAATTTACCACAATGTAGGCAGAAAACTGTAATCTGTATTGTGGGTAATGTGCCCAGCCTAAATTTGATTAAAAGCCCAGAGGGAAAAAAAAAAGAAGAAAAAGAAGAGGAAACTGGTTTGATCAACAAAGTATGATTTACTATAGGTAGATATTAGAGTATAATCAGAAAACAACAAAAAGCATTTGACCTCTCTTAGTACTTCACTAGTAATAAATACAATGGTTCCAAGGCAAAATGTTGTGGATATCTACAGCATAACTCATACAAGTCAAAATATTTTTTAAAAAAGAGAGTAATCGAAACTCAATATTTACTTCCACAGAGTCTTCATTAAGTTCGGGGTTGGGGTGGCACTTCAGGAAAGGTGGAAGAATATTCTACTGCCACCATGTTGCTTTCTGAAGACAAAAAGCATTTAACAATCCTGTGAGTTACTTAGCTTCACCAAAAAAGTATTTAAGAAAGTACCTTGTAAATGCAGGATCTATTAGCAAATTTAAAGTTGTTGATAAACATATAAAAGATGATCCTATTTATATAATATGAACTATACAAGTATATGCATAGATAGACAGATGTTCGGAAAAACTTAAATGTTTGTTGGGTATCTTTGGTAGAATTTTGGGTGATGTTTACTTCTTTGTTCCAGTACGCATTGCTTAAAATAAACGATAAAGCTATTTTTTCAGGGCGTAGAAAAGAAACATACTTGTTATTTGCTAGATAATTACATGAAAAAAAGAACCTCAATATGGCCCTGATTATTACTATCAGATTAAAAATTGAAGGAATTAAAAAAAAAGTTAGCAACTGAAGTACCTCTCTCTTACCACACTGTGTCACTCTTACTGCACAAATATTTTTTAATTTCTCTAGGGAGGTAGAAATTTTAAAAAAACAAGATTCAATTCTCAATTTAATGTTACTTAACAAGTAACATTTTTGAGAAGAGAGTCCTAATCTTATTCATTACTATAAATACCTGAAAACAACCAGCAAAGCACCTTGGGAGAGGCCACACTACTCAGAATGCATTTATTAACTTTTAATTAAAGTTTATCAGATTTATACAAATTAAAACAAAGCCTGAATAAAGTAATTTTATAAACAAATTTACTGAAGCCACCCTTATTAGGAAGGAAGAATTAGGCAGTATAATGCTTTAAGTGACCACTTTAGACTGACATTTGGCAGTAATTACCAGGTAAAACAAAACAAAACAAAACAAAACAAAACAAAACAAAACAGAAAATCAGTGGTTTAAATTAGCAGCAGATGGAGCAGCACAAGGTGTTCGACATGAGCTAAACCTGGGTTGGTTGGTTCAAATGTCAAAGAAATCTGCATCTGCGTTGATCTAAATATTAAAGACTAGATATGATATATGAAAAGTTTTAGTTGAGCTGTGTATGCATGAATTGAGTTATTCAGGAATCTTGCATTTGTCAGTGTAAACACATTACTATTCTGTAAAAATGTAAAGATGGCAACTATCCCTTACTATATTTTGCACAAGCTATACAAACACTAAGTGGCTGGTGAACCGATGCTATTAAATGTGTGATATCTGGCAATAAAAATTCCTATTTTACTACATTAACAGTACAGGTTTTTAAACTAATGATGTTTTGGCTTGCTCTATTTCCAAAGTCTATCTGATTTAGTGATGTCGTTTTTTTATAATAAGCACCTACGTTACTATTATTATGTAGAAAAACTGTAGGTAAAATGAAAAATTATTGGGGAAGCGGCTGTGGCTCAATCAGTAGGGCTCCCGTTTACCATATGGGAGGCCCCGGGTTCGGTTCCCGGGGCCTCCTGGTGAAGGCAAGCCCGCCAGCGCGGCGTGGTTAGCTGACCCAGCGAGCACAAGCAGCAAGGGGGGGATAAATGAATAAATAAATAAAATCTTAAAAAAAAATAAATAAATAAAAAATAAAAAAAAAAAAAGAAAAATTATGAGAAAAATTATAATATTTAAAATTTTATTTCAAAAAGTCGCAAACATATATAACCTCTTACATAATATCCCAATGCATTTATTTTTAAAATAACTAGCTTTTCTACACATAAAATGAGGGTGACTAGAATATCTCTGAGATCTAAATATTAGTTTCTTTAAAAAGTATAATTCTCTGACAAGAAAGTCATAATACAGGAAAAATGTATAATTTCTGGCTTTAGAAATTACTGTTAAAAGATCACTCTAAGTAGCTGATATTCTACTCATAATACCTTGAGCAAAATCTAATCATCTATACTTTATACATTTTATTTTATAAAGGCATTGCTTATATAATTTTCACAAAGTACTTTCACAGTAAAATAAGACAATGAAATATTAACAATTTCACTTTTACTACCAATGATAAAGAAACTTTAGTTTTAACAAAAATCATAATTAAAATAAATGTGTATACTTGATTCAATGGCCCAGGATGCAATTTTTTATGAAAGAAATATTTACGAATTTTTAAGTTCTGCCAAATTCCCAAATTGTGAAGACTAAGTAAGTTTCAACAATAATTTTAAGAAACAGTTCAGTAGACATTTACAGGTTCTTCTTAACTAATATATAATACCCTGCAATTTTCATTAAGTATGACAGAGCGATATGAGTAAAATGTTGACTAATTCTCATAAGCATTTTTAAATATAGCAGCTATGAATACAAAAATAAATGTTTTTTGGGGGAGTGGATGTGGCTTAAGCAGTTGAGTGCCTGTTTCCCACATGGGAGGTCCCGGGTTCGGTCCCAGGTGCCTCCTAAAAACAAATAAAAACAAAAACAAACAAGCAAACAAACAAAAAAAAACCAACTCAGGGGAGCCGATGTGGCTCAGTGGCTGAGCATGGGCTTCCCACATACAAGGTCCCAGGTTCAATCCCTGGCCCTGGTACCTCAAAAAAAAAAAAAAAAAGTTTTTTGTTTTTGTTTCTTTTTGAAATTCTATGGAGGTATATATCAAAACTCACTGATTAATAGGGATGGAGTAAATTATATAGCTTTTAACTAAAATGTACATAAAATCACCTGTGATGATTTTAATTGATCTGTAAAGGAGTCACATTCAAAATTATAGTTACTGAAAATTAAAGTTAAAAATTTTAAACAAAACTCAAGTTTGTATACATTTACTTGATAATTTTACATTTATTTGCAAAAAATCATTTGCCTACTTTGCTTAGGACAGCAGAACACTATATGCACTGCATTCAATTAGTAAATTTACTTTTAAGATACTTTTCAAATGTGTTAAATAAAATAGTCACTGTCAAGATGGATGGCTAGAACAAACACAGTCTTTGTGTTCAACTTTTGGAAAGGGGGCAAAATGCTACAGGAGGTATAAATGGGTAAGACATAATCTACAAATTCATGTCAAGACTAATTTAAACTATGTCAATTAATTAGTAGGGGAAATATGCTTTCTACATGTTAAGTTGCTGAAAATTTTTAAAAGCATCTGGCACATATACCTCTGGTAAAATTGTATAATTTACTTTTACTATTTGGGCAAGTAGTTACAGTGACTATAACACACTGGTATAGATAATTGCATTCCTTATTAAATAAATTAGAATCCCAACAAGCCTGAGCAAACCAACTTTGCAATAATGTAGGAGACCATAAAAGATTAAAAAAAGAAGAAGAAAAGAAAGAAAAAAGGAACAAGAAAGCCCTTCAGCAAATACTTTAACAAATAAATTACTCAGGCAAAGCCAAACAAGTTTTGAAAAGACCTGTTTTGACAGATGTTCTCTGGAAAAGCTAAGGCTTCAGGCAAAACGAATGGTTTTAATTATTTTTTTTAAGTTACAAAATAGAGGTGATGTTGTTTCTATATTTTCCAAATATTTTAATTAAAAAAAAAAAATGCTTTTTACAGCTACTGTTCAAGGACTCTCCCCTACTGCCACTTCAAGACACTTATCGAGGGCATTTATGCTCATATAAATTGGACACAGGTATAAAATTTATCACAAGGCAACTCTGCTTCCTAACTTGGGGAATAAAACTTCCTAAAAAGTTTTATAAATCACCAAGAGACACTTCATCTCCTAAAGCTATAAAAAATCATCCATACTGCTTTCACAGCAGGGCCTATATATAATTCATGCTATAAAAGCCCATCTTCTCACAAAGGTCGAAGCAAAATTTAAAAGACAAAGTTCTCGTTATTTCTCTGTATGAGTAAGATTTGATGACTGTTGAAATTTATAAAACTCAAAATACATGTACTCTGGTTAAAACCTGTTAATAGGAAATCAAATTCCAGAAAATGATCATGCAAAGTGTACTTACCAGTGTTTATGCCTTCCCTTCACCTAACGCTTGAATTCTAGGCTTCCACATACTTTTCTATCTTTGCAATTAAAAATGCTGCAGCCTGCTACACTCCATAAAATGGCCGCGTTGTTTAACCAAGAAAAACATGCTAGAGATTGAGCTGTCACTTTTAAAAGAAGAAGAACATAAACAATTGCTTCTTTTGTGGTGGAGCATAAAACATTTAGGCTGGCATTTTGAATCATGGAGCTCCTCTGGACGTTGCTATTGCTCTTCAAGCAGTTGCAGTAATGTTTCTGCCACATTCTTGCTTTCTGCATGGTGTATCAGCAGTAACAGATCAGAACAGGCTAGCAAACAACTCCTTCCTAAATGTAAGCTCTAATTTCTTCTTCTGCAGTAAAATGAACCAAGTTTCTATGCAAAAGAATGAGTGACAGTATTCCCAGCCAATCAGCTTGGGTTTTTTTCAGGAAAATCACCCCTTAATTCATTCAAAATTAGATCATATGACACTATTTGAAATACTATTGGCTTACAATGAAAGTAATGTTTGACTCTACTCAGGTTAAGGCCACCCATCTATGCTTTTCTGGACTGAAGACACCTTGACTATAACCGGTACTGTGAATTAAACACACACACACAGAGGGGAGGGAAAAAAAAGAATGTAGCCTTACCAGAGCTTCCCAACTATTAAAGGGCCGGAGTTCTGTTATCTTCTGAGCCTTTTTCTGAGAACATTGAGGAATCAAAGTAAGCTCACCAACTGAAGCATCTTGAAGGAAGTGAAGAATTTTACCTTTATAGCCATCCTCCATCACTTCTTCACCACTGCTATAGTCCTCATCAAGTGAACTACCGACATCAGAACCTGAATCATATTCAGAGTCTTCCATAACTCTCTTAGGATTAAATACATTTTTTTTACGTTTCTTGTTAAAACCATTTTGTGGTTTCATGGAACATTTCTGTTTTAGTTTTGTTTTAGCTGCATTTTTAGGATAATTTTGACTCCTTGAAGAAACTTCTTTTCCATTTGGAACCTCATTTTGTGAGCCATACTGCATATCTGTGTACAATGAAAAACAAAAATAACAACTAAATTAGCAATACATAAATTAAAGATAAAGATCTAATACTTCAGATAAGACAGATATTTAAACATTTACAATTTGCTTCTGAATACAGAAGAATTCAATTATTATTTTTTGCTAAATCTTGATACACTTTAAAGAGAAATAATACTGAAGTAGATTTTGGAGTAGAATGAATTGAAATAATTAGTTTCAAAAGCAGGTGATAACTTGCTTTATAAAATGAATTAAATGTAAATTTCCAGTTTCTTAACAAAGGCCCTGAAACCATAAATGGCAGCTGCATATCCATAAAACGTCACAGATGCAATTTAGCAGCTCTACCCTGATGCCAACCCTGACGGGTGGTACAGCAAAATATCCTACTATGAAGTTTACTAGGGAAGTATCTGTATTTCAACCATCCATATTATAATATTTTTTCTATTACCATCTCTACTATTTTATGTTCATCTTTATTTGAAAAATTATTAAAATATCAAAAAGCACTAACTACTTTATCACTGATTAATCTATCAAATTTCCTCAAATTCTAAGATGCCTGTGATTGACGGTACATTATCATTTTAAGTACCAGTAAGAAAAGATGCACCAATTAATCTAACATAATATTTTCTAATTATTTAGAATGTTTATTTTGTACTTAAAGGGTTTTTAGATATAGATTATCATATATTCATTCTTGTGCATACATAAAAATATAAGCAAAATAAATTGGGTAAGGTATTCCTCACATTTCTTCATATTCATAATCTATCTCTCCTGAATCATTCTTTTGACTCATGATTGGTGATATTAGTGACTTTCATTTTTCCGGACGATATCATTCTTTGTGCCATCAAGACCATTGGTGTACAGCATTTCTTAAAAGAACTCAATAAAAACAAACAAAACTAAAATTCATTTTACTAGGCTTTTAAGCTGGCTTCCCAATAATGAAGACCTAGTCTATTTGATTCTTGCTTAGATGTGTTACTAAATATATGTGATTCAACTCTTCCCCAACACCTCACCTCTACCATTTGGTCCCTAAAGAAAAAGTTCCACTGTAGGTTTAGGGACTTTCTTCAAAGTTGATGATAGCCATATCTTTAAGTTTTTGGGGCTGGTTTTTCATAGAAGTGCTGGCTAAGACATCTACATAAATTGATTATAAGACACCATTCTAATTGAGGGCTATTAAAATCTTTAAATGTTTATTTTATACTTGATAAAACATGGAAGTTTAAATATAGCTTTAACTATCAAGAAAAGTTGGTCAAATAGAAAAAATATATATATAGTTTCATTTTACACTGCCATAAAGAACAGGTCAAAACATCTGGGAAGTGATCATTTAAAGAAAATTTAAATCATTATTTCCAATGTCTTCTGCAGTCTCATTCTCTGATTATTAATTAACTAATACACTTAGTATTTTCTCATATACAATATGGAATATAATGGGAAAAAAGTATTTTCTATAATGACATAGAGTAGATTACCTTGGTCTTCTGCAAACACTTTTAAAGATTCTAAAGCTTCTGTGTACATCCATTCATGTTCCTTGAGTACTTCTCTTAGTGCCTAGAAATAAGTCATTGATCTCTTATTAAAAATCTCAAATTAGCAACTTACAGAAGAGAAAAATTTTATGTTCTTTTAAAAATATGTTAATCTCAAAATGTACAGAATTCATATCTGATTATTTTACATTAGTTTTTATGCTGATTTACAAATGCTTTTTATTTATATATTTCACCTCTGCAAATATTGTCTTCAAAGGGAAGAAATCCTGATTTATTTTTGCATTTCTAACTCTCCCTATGCAGTGCGATGAACACTAGAGGATCAAGAAATGTTTGCTCAGTTAAAAATGAAACTTCAACATGAAGCTAGGCTTTTATAAACTGCCAACTTCAAAACATGTAGTTTTAATATACCTAAAAAACCAGCAAAGCAAAACAATATTGCATTCAGCTCATCAGAATTCAGCAGATATAGGGGTCGGATGTAGCTCAACTGGTTGGGCGTCCGTCTCCCATATGGAGGGACCCGGGTTCGATCCCTGGGACCTCCCGGTAAAAAAATAAAAATAAATAAAAATAAAAATAAAACAATCTTCTCAGCAGATATACCACTTGTGCATATACTCAAATAAATCAATGCAATTGTAAAAGTTTTTCAAATGTTAACGAAATATATGCTTCTATATAAAACCTATGTGATTAAACAAGAGGCACTTTTAGCATTGGTATGTGTCTTTATTAAACCAGAAAATATTTTCACTATCTGAGAACCAGAACAAAGCTTATGGAATATTAAGACACTGAAATGCAGTATTATACTTTAAAATACTTATTAAAAATTTAAAGGAGAACATGAAAAAAAAAACAAAATCTAAAGCAGTTGACTTGACATGGGGAAGGGTTATAGATGACGTTCTAGATGATTTAGATTTGATAAGTAACTTTAAAATTGTTATGGTTGTTTGTTATAGTTATTAACAATGTTATAATTAGCAAACAAGATACATAATGTAAAAAATAAACAAGCACTGTAATAATATTTTATAACCAATAAAAAGGACAATTCAAAGAAAAACAAAAAAAAACAAAAAGAAAATAAAAATAAAACAAACAAAAAAGGGACAATTCATTGGAAAAAATGCAAAACTCACATTATAAAAACCCTAAGCTTTTACACTGTTGATCTAAAACACTACTTTGTAAAACAAACATTTAGTATATACTGATTAAATTTCCTTAGAAGACTAGTCACCTGTTTATCAAAATTGGGAAATTCCTTTTGCAATTTCAATACAATACTTTCCTGCTTTTCCCAGGTGCTGCTAGATTCTGCAGACTCATTTGATTCCTCTCCCTAATATTAAGGAAAAAAAAGAAACAATTTAAGAGATCATCAATGGGAAGCAGGTGTAGCGCAGCGGTTGAGCACCTGCTTCCCATATACAGGGTCCTGGATTCAATCCCCAATACCTCTAATGATGACGATGATGATGATAATAATAATAATAAAAATAAAATAAAATAAAGTAAAAAAAAAAAAGGAGATCATCAATAACAGTGATCTTAAGGCAATTACATTCATATTCTGACTGGAAATTACCACATTCAATCTTGAAGAATATAAAATGTTTCTTTTATTGTCATACGCAAATGGACAAATTCATGTCTTTAAGAACAAAATATACTGCTGTTTTAAGATAATTGATAGACCTTAAATACATATATTTATAACGTGCTCAAAATGAGATAAATTTATACCTAAAAACTAAAATGTTAAATTAATTCAATATAATTCATGTATACAGAAATCTTCTTCAAGCTAATGGCAAATAGTAATAAAAAAAGAGAGAAGTGGATGTGGCTCAACCAGTTGGCCACCTGCCTACCACATGGGAAGTCCCGAATTTGGCTCCCAGTGCCTTCTAAAGAAAATAAGCAGATGCCCACACTCATGCAATGAGAGCTAGATGCCACACCCCACTGCAACAAGAGCTAGACTCCGCACCCCGCTGCAATGAGAACTAGATGCTGCACCCTGCAGCAACGAGCAGACACCTAAACAAGCAGATGCCACAAGCCAGCAGATGCTGCAGCCTGCAGGAAGCGGATGTGGCTCAGACCGTTGGGCATTTGCCTTCCATGTGGGAGGTCCCCGGTTCGGTTCCCAGTGCCTCCTGGAGAAGGCAAGCAAACAATGAGCAGAGAGACAAGAGAACCATTGGGGGTGGGGGGAAGGATGGATAAATTAAAAATAAACAAAACGATATACATATCCTTATCAATACTCATGATTTCATCCCTTCTAAAAATTTCAAACACTGAGAAAAATTAATTTACTTTCCCCTCAGTCTTTATTTATAGACTTGCTTAAAATATTAACTGCTCAGTCACAATATAAAAGTGATATAAGGAACTTATATCGGACTAAATAATATAAAAATTAAATGGGTTAACCTGGGAACAACTGGGCTACAGTGTCTTTATCTGTGTCACTCTCTTGAATAAGCTGGATTAATTCCACACTTGAGGAAAAAAAGATTACTTCGGTTCATAACTAAGAAAAATCTTGTACTCTAGCAAATCAAAAAGCATTTTTCTACTCTGCTTAGAAATGTATCATATGCTATAAAACAAGAAAGAGAAAATACAGTCTCATACTTTCCCTTCTATCTCCTTTCTTATAAAACTTTTATTTTTCTCTTCCACTACCTAAGGTAGAATTAGCTAAAATGGAATACATGTCCTGCATAGAGGAATAAGATCTAGTTCCATACAACTATTGAGACAAATAAACTTGTGTGGAATTCTGGAGTAGGAACCGCAGGTGTTTTTATAGTAGTAAGTAGTCAATTTGGGCTGTAGCACTGAGAACATTGACAGGAATAGTCTGCTACAAGGCTAAAAAATTAACCCAGATTCAATATTCTATAAGGTCTAGAATGCCAAACTCAGGTTGTTCTTTATATGAAAGCAACAGGTTTGAGCAGGGGAATAATAAAACACTAATATTTGGAGAAAACTTTTCAAAGACCTCAGAAATTCACAATGTAGTCCTCACTTTACAGATATGACACTCAAACTCCAAAGACAAGCATTTCCATGGTCACAGATGGACAAGAAACAGTTTGGATGGGAATAGAAACTAATGTGTTTAACTCCATATAAATATTTCCTAAACTATTAAAAAATCACATTTCTGTTTTTTTCCCTACATAATTTTATACACAATTGGAACTACTCATTTAACATAAACAGAAGAAATCAGAAGGCCATGTCCACATGTATCCACCTACTAATATGTATCTAACCATAAACTGCTTCCCTTCCTGCTACTCTGGGTAAACTGCCAAATATTACCTGAGGTTCACCGTTTTTCTTTTAATTCACCAGGCCCCATCTCTTCTCACCTAATTGGGGGTTTCTCTCTGGCGACCATCCCCTCTATCCTACATCATAAGCTTTTTCTCTTTCTTTAGATTATTCCTGTCAGCACACATACATGCAATGATATATCCCATCTTAAACCAAAACAGAACAAAACCTTTTAATCTGATATCCATCTCTAGCTACAGACCCATTTCTCTGCTTCCCTTCATACAAAAACTCTATGAATGGGTTGTTTATGATTGCAATTCATTCTAATGACCCCACTCCAATCAGGCTTTGGTCTCAATCATCTTGGTTCTCATCATTCTTCATGGACCACTCTTTCTCAATTATCTTTGTTGATTCCACTTAACCCTTTGGAATCTTAATGTTGTACTTCCCCAAAGCTTAGTTCCTTCCTGGTCCCTCTCTTTTCACTTACATTCCCCTAGGTGAACCCATCCAGTTTCATGACTTTAAATACAACCTACATTTGTAATCCAGCCTTATATTGTTTCCCCAGAACTCTAGACTTGCATAACCAGTTGTCATCTAAACATTTATATTTGGATATCTAATAGGTATCTTAAATTAACACGGAAAACAAAAACAACCCTTGATAAATCCTACATTTTCCTACCCCAAACCCGCTCATCATAGTCTTTCTCTATCAGTAAATGGCAACTCCATACTTTTCAGATGCACAGAACAGAAGCCTAGGAGTCACCCGAGTATGAGTTTTATCTTATGCCACCTATCCAATCCACCAGCAAATCCTATTAGCTCTGCCTTGAAAACATATCTAGAAGTCTATCACTTCTCATCATTTCCACTGCTTGTACCTCTGTCCAATGCTACCATCATCTTTCCCCTGAAACACTGAAAAAAACTGATTTCCCTGTCTCTATCCTTACTCTGAAGTTTATTATCAAAAGAACAGTGAGAGTGATCCTTTTAAAATGTAAATGACTGTCTCTCCTCTTTCTCCTCAAAAACCTTCAATGGCTTCCCATCTCACTCAGAGTAAAATTCAAACACCATACACGATGACCTAAAAGACGCTGTTGTGATATGGACCAGTTCCCAACCCAAACCTCCTCTCTGACTTTATTTCCCATGTCACTCTGGAATTCTTGCTTGCTTACAATTCCCAGAACATGGCAAACACACTTTCACCTCAGGGCATTTGTACTTTGCTTTCTCTTCCTGGAATGCATTCCCACTACCTTCACTTTTCATATATGCGCCAATGTTAATTCATAAAACAGGCCTTCCCTGACCACCCAAGATAAAATAACAACTCCCTAGGACCTTTACCATGCTTTCTTTATGTCCCCAGCACATACCTTTACCTCACATATTATACAAGTATTGGCTTATTTTCCATCTCCCCTACCAGAATGTAGGCTCACGAGGGCAAGAACTTTGATTTGTTTGCTACTGTACTCTAAATACCTACAGAGTACGTACAGAACAGTCACTTGACAAATATTTGTTTAATGAATGAATAAATGATTTATTCAATAGTTTTCATTAAATCAACCTAAAAAATTTAATAATATAAATATGTTTTAGCTCCATTTCTAGAAACAGCATCTGTGAAAGTATGTGTCTGGGGGGGCGGGAGGGGGCTACACATATTTAAAACAAATATTGCATAAGTACCAACCTACACAACTTTGGCAAAGACTGCATACAATGCTAAAAGTTACATCTGAAGATTAACCCTTTAAGCAGTATAAACCTAGGAATTAGAAAAGGCTTTAAGGATATTGGAGGAGTCTACCTCCAGTGGAAGTGGGAAATAAGGGAGAAATGTGAGTAACAAGGCTATCATCTCCAGAGATTTTAATATACTAAGGCTTAGTGCTATGTATTTTCCTTTAATTTTCAAGGTAAAACTGTACAATGGAATAATAATTGAGGCTTTGCAATGCCGACCAACTTGCCCAAAGTTAAACAGCTAGTGAACAGTTAACGCAAGATTCAAAGTTAGTCATGGCTAACTCTTAAACTCAAGCTCATTCTAATATACAGAAAAGGTGAAATAAAAGGGTAGAGGAAAGGGAAACTACTTTTTTAAAATGAGAGGAATAAAATTGTGACTTAAAATAGTAACAGCTGAAGGCAGGTCACCTTAGTATAGAAAAATCATCAACACTATCTGTAGGAAAAGAGGAATGAAATAAAGGGAGGGAAGAGACTGAAGCTATAATGATGAAACCTGGTTTCAAAGGAAGAAGGGGCATGTTAGTTTTAATGAAGATGCATGCTAAGTAAAAGCTGTGTAAGGAAAAATATGCAGATTGTGTGCAAGGTAATTCTAATATCCTTAGCTAAATAAGGAAGTTAATTAGTCAAAAACTGCTAAGCTCCAGAGGAGACTAAGCTAAGGTTGAAATTCTGAAGCAATAACACAAGGAGGAAGAAAGATTAAATTATGAGTACAAAAGACTGGGTATTAGAAAGGCAAGAAGGGCTTAAGAATAAGGGATAAAGACTAGATTTTTAATGAACTAGATCATTATGCAGGGCTTGGGCTCTTAAAACTCAACAACAACTGGGAAGCGGCTGTGGCTCAATCAGTGGGGCTCCCGTTTGCCATATGGGGGGCCCCGGGTTCGGTTCCCGGGGCCTCCTGGTGAGGGCAAGCCCGCCCGCATGGCGTGGTTGGCTGACCCGGCGAGCACAAGCAGCAAGGGGGGGATAAATGAATAAATAAATAAAATCTTAAAAAAACAAACAAACAAACAAACAAAAAAACTCAACAACAAAAAAGGCAAACAACCTAATTTAAAAATGGGCAAAGGACTTCAATATTTTCTCAAAGAAATATAGAAATGGCCAACAAGCACATGAAAAGATGCTCAATATCATTAGTCATTAGGGAAATCAAAATCAAAATCACAATGAGATATCACTTCACACCCACTGGATGGAAAACAAAGAAAGAAAAAACCCCAAAAAGTGTTGGTGAGGGTGTGGAGAAACTGGAACCCTCATACATTGCTGGTGGCGATGTAAAATGATTCAGCCCCTGTGGAAAAGAATTTGACAGTTTTCCCAAAGTTAAGTATAAAATTATCCTATGGTCTAGCAATTCCTCTCCTAGGTAAATATGCAAAAGAATTGAAGACAGGTAGTCAAAGGTGGAAACATCTCAAATGGCAACCAATGGATGAATGGATAATCAAATTGTGGTCTATACATACAATGGAATATTACTCAGCTATAAAAAGGAATGAAGTTCTGATACATGCCACAATATGGATGAACCTCAATGACACTATGCTAAATGACAGAAGCCAGACATAAAAGGTCACATACACTATGAATGATTCTTATGGTTATTTCACTAATTTCAGAAATCATAGTTGAAAGAGACATGTTTGTTGACCGGCAGAAATCCCATATTGGCTCCTTGATTACATGGAATAAGGGTAATTATTGTAGGAAATATCAAGCCAAAGTCCCTAGAACTGTACTTTGAGCAAAATGATGATGATGATGATGTGATGACAAAGATTACCATCCCATCCCAGTATAATGAGCCACCTTCATCTATACAAAAGCTGGAGGAATGTCAGAGACTTATTTTAGGTTATTATAAACAATCAGGAGATGACCCCCAATTGCAACTAATATACCAGATATGGTATTTTTATTGGAGCAAATCAGTATATTTATGCAGTTATCAATCTGGTAGATGTTATTTTCCTTATCCAATAAGAAAAGGCAAACAGAAGTGATTTGTTTTCCCTGAGGCAGGGTCAGCAATAAATCTTTACAGTCTTCAGAGCTATGGCAATCCTCCTGTTTTCTTTCATAATGTAGTACTCAAGGACCTTGATAGCTTTGCATGGCCCATAGAACATCACTTTGATCCACTACACTGAAGACATCACTTTGACAGGACTTGCTAAATGCAGGAAGTAGCTAATATTTAAGATGGCCTTGGTAAGATTCATACATGCCAAAGAATGGGGGGAAAAATCACCTGCAAATTCAGGGGCCCTCCACTCTCATGAATTTTATGAATCCAGTTTGGAATACATTGTGAAATTTGCTAGAAAAAGAAATAGAAAAAGAAAATAAGCTGCACCTTGCCTGCCTCTAAGAAAGAGGCATAGCACTGGGTGGGCCTCTTTAGATACCAGAGGCAAGGTATACTTCATTAGGGTGCATACTGCTTTACCAGGTAGCTCCTAAGACCATCAGTTATGAATGGGGCCTAGATTAAGAGACAGCTCTGTAGCAGGTTGGGGGTGCAGTACAAAGTGCTAATCCTCTTAGGTCTCATGACGAGCAGATGCAATGATTCTCAAAAAAATCTCTGGTAAGTAAGGAAGCCATATGAAGACTCTGTGAAGCTCCAAAAGGAAAATATCACAGCAGAGACCTAAAGAGATTGGAAGCAAAGTCATATCCTCTTCTGCTGATAATTACAGTCAGTTCTACTATATAAGATGACATATACATTTCTACAAATTACCATGCTGTGCAAAATAGCAAAAATAAAAATCACAGCATTTATGAGAAAAAATCATGTTAATATACATAACACTTGAAAACTTCACCAAAAAAGGAAAAAACCTAAGAAAAATAGTAGCACAGTTTTACATATACTAAATGGTGAAGAAATACACACATAAAAATACTACAATCAACATGGCACTATGCAACTTGAAGTTTGCTTGTGGATGTGGGCATTGGAACAGCTGCAGTTTTTTTAAGTTATTGTGAAGGGGGAGAAGGAAAGTTATCTGAAAATGGATACAGAAAGTTGTACCACCATGGGAAACGGATGTGGCTCAAGAGGTTTGGCGTCCGTCTACCATATGGAGAGACCGGGGTTCGATCCCCGGTACCTCCCGGTAAAAAAAAAAAAAAAAAGAAGAAAGTTGTACCACCAGCTACCGAAGGCTGTGGCTCATTTTCTTTGTGTTGTTCCTTCTGTACTAGCTTAAAATATATACCAAATTTCTGTTGCTTTGCTAGTCTCCACCTTTCATACTGAAGCTGCCTGTCTGGTTCCAAATTCATTTGGATGCCACATGTAACTGTTCTACTTTATTAAGCATTAAACCCATTATCTTCAAGCTAGTACAACTGTTTTTCACTAACATTTAAAACATCTGATAGCTTAAAGGTGTTAAGTTGCCATGGAATAGTCTTTTGGTTTTCATTGTTTCATTTCCAAAATTCTGTAACTGTTTTTATATTCTCACCTTTAATAACAGCAATTAGCAACTTAAATGGTCACCTTAAATAGTAAGCCATAAATACTACTATCACACCTTTACCAAGGGTCTGTGTCAAATAGATGTTTTCTGGATGCAAAAGATGAATTCGACATCTGTGTTGAGTTCAGCTATTATGGAAGAATAGCCTGGTACATTAAAAAGCTAAGTTTTTTGGTTTTTGAAAAAGGCTATTAATTTGATAATGAGTCCTATTACAAACAAAATGGTTAATTAAGGGACATAAAGTGACCATGAGACTTTTTTGTTTTGCAGTAATATTCTGTTAACAAGAAAGAGTTCAGTAAAAATATTAATGCAAATTTGGGTAGTCTTTCATCCTTTTTTGCAAACCTGCAGTGAACCCCAAGGCAACTTTGTCAATTCCTTTTAAAAGGCTTGCAGTTTTGTGAGTGATAAACCACTACTGGCTTCAACTTCAAGCCTTCACCTGGTACTGGTGCTGAACATCAGTTATGCTACCTTTCAAAGTCTTAAATCCTGGAGCACGTTTTCTGTCTTTGAGATGTAGTTCTTTTGATACATGCATTCATAACAGATATCTGTTTCATCAAAACAGAATTTGATCCAATATACAGCTGTAGCTTTCTTCTTCAAGTTACTTCTGTATCACTGCTAGAAAATTCTTTACAGTGTTCTCATCTGCATTCCTGACTTTACCAGAGTTGAAGATTTGGAAATTGTAGCACTATTTGAAATCACTAAATCAGCCACTGCTACAACTAAAGCGAGCCACTTCTGCAGGATATGGTGATTTCTATACGAGAAAGGTTATTTCTAATTTTCATACTTTTTGGTCTTTAATCCATTTGCTCAACAATCTTTTCTTCTATTTCTCTAGGCCTTGTTCTTGGTCCAGCCATATACTTTTTTTTTTTTTCCTTTTCTTTTTTCTTTGTATCTTAGCAGCCATATACTTTTATTTTCATGGCACTATCTCTGATGGTCCATGATGTGTCTTTCTTTTATACCCGTTACTCAGGATATATCACGTTACCTTTTCTTTCATTATGTTTTATTGTTTCAAGCTTCATCTCAATACTTATGACTTTCCTTCTGCATACATTGCATGGCATTTTTGAACCAGGATGCTTAAATATGTTTGGGATGTTGAACGAATGTTTTCCCCCTCAAAAGAAAAGCTCACAAATGTGAAGAAAAAAAAAAAAAAAGCAAAGCAAAACCTTGTAGGGTAACACATGTAGTGAAATGAGGTATCCGGTATACGTGTGAAGGATATGCATTTTGTGTACACCCATGTGGCTTGATTCAGCTGGGTGCATTTTTCTGGGTTTACCTGGTATTTCTCACAAGCAAATATAAAATTCAGGTAATGCTCTCTAAATTGTTCTCTAATATTTAATTGCATTGGAACAAATTCACATTTTAAAAACAGGAATAGAACCGACTCTTTATTTTTGAGAAAGGCTATTAATTTGATAATGAGTCCTATTACAAACAAAATGGTTGATTAAGGGACATCAAGTGACCATGAGACTTGAGTTGCTATGTAATCTGGATATCCGATCCACCAAGTCTAGAGTTGAGCATGTGCAGCAAGAACCAATCAAGTATGACTGGTATACTTGAGATTGGACTTGAGCAGGTTCAAGAGGCACAAATAACTTGCATGTGCAGATGGTTCAGACTTCTATGGTGTCTAATCCTACTTCTCTGCTGCCCCTCCTTCAACCAAAATCTACATACTACGGAGAATTCTTCATGATCAGAAAAGAAGAGGGAAAACCTTGAACTTGGTTTACAAAGGGTTTGCCTAACTGCAAGAACCAGTCAAAAAGGAACTGCTGCTCTAAAAGAATCCCACTTAAAAGAGTAGCCCTGAGAGTAGCAGTGCAAAACTCTAAACAGTACATCTTATTGTCCATTTTGTAAGAAAAGAGATGGCCAGAGGTCCAGATCAATGATATATCATGGACAGTGACTAAGCAGAGGAACAAGAAAGGAAGATCAGTGACTAAGAAGTTTGAACAGGTACACTGTTCAACTTTTCAGAATGAGAATAGAAAGTGAGGATAATGGTATTCCATGTGAATGTTCAGCAAAGGGCAGCTACTACAGTGGAGGTTTTTAATTATCAAATGGACAAAATGATTCATACTGTGAACACCAAACACCTTACCAATTTGATGCTTCCTCAATCGGCCCATATACAAAGTGGTCATGGCAAAAGGGATGAAAGGTATGCACAGGGATGAATAAGAGATTTTCCCATAAGATTTATCTGGCTAACAAATGGTGAGTACCCAAACTACCAAGAGCAGAGGCCAACAATGAAACCCCAATATATCATTGTTCTTCAGGAGGTTCAGTCAGTTGTCTGGTAGCAGGTTGATTACACTGGAGACAGTAATAGACACCTACTCAGAGTATGAATTTGCTGTCCATTTCCACCTGTTTCTGGTAATATCACCATATACAGCTTTATGAAAAGCTTTATTCAAAGTCACAGTACACTGTGACACAATAGTGTTTCTGACCAGGAAGCTAATTTCACTGAAAGTAAAGTGCAGTAGTAGATTCATGTCCATGGAGTGCACTGATTTCACCATGTACCAACATCTAGAAGCAAAAATGGCTTACAGAATAGAATAGGTTACTGAAAATTCAGTATGTGAACTTAGAGAAAACACTCTATGAGACAGATGTGATGTTCAATGAGATGTACATGCTTTTAATTAGCAATCAATATACAATGCTGCTTATCCAAAAACCATTATACACGGGTCTGGAAACTAAAGTGTTGGCCTGTTCCCTCATATTACAACCGTCTATCACACCTAAAAATCCACTGACAGAATTTTTACTTGTCATCAGTATTAGTTCCCAAAAGAAGAATGCTTCTACCAGGGGACACAACAATTGCCTCATTAAATTAGGGTGGAGACTGACACTTGGCTATTTGGTTTCTTAAGCTCCTACGGCAAAGGAAAATGCTAGTTGGGGTTATTAATTCTGATTTGATTACCAAGGAGATATTCTGTTGCTATGAATGCAGATAGGGAGGGACTATGTCTGGAAACAGGTGGCTCACTGGGATGCCTCTTAGTAATTCCATTCATCAAATACAGTTTTCCAGCACAAAGATGCACACAAGGCAGCCTTTCCCTTTGTCTAGATGGATGTAGTGAAACTGCCACTCTAAAGAGCCAGAAGCAATGTGTTCGAAAATCCTAGCATCTGCTATTGAACTGTGCCTTATTAAAACTAAATTGTGGGGGAGCATACATAGCTCAAGTGGTTGAGTGCCTACTTCCCATGTACGAGGGTCCTGGGTTCGATCCCTAGTACCTCCTAAAAACAAACAACAACAAAAAAACAAATTGTGGCTATTTTTGCCAGCCCCACCCCCACCCTAGGTAAGTGGGGAAGGAATCTCTCTGCCCCTCTTCCCAATGCTATTCTCCTAGAGGTCTCCTCTCTCCCACGCCTTCCTTTTGCTAGGATTCAATGAGGAGGTATGATGTGCATCTGCCTTCCTCCCAAGAAAGCTTGACCAAGTTACATATTTTAGCAAACGTCCTGAATGTCAGATGTTTAGAACTAGAGTGTGTATTCCAGAATTTTCTGTCTTTTTGTGTGTGTGTGTGTACGTGTGTATATATGCACTTTTGTGTATGGATCCATATGTATATGTGCATATAATATACATTACATGCGATTTATATTCTATAAATACAAGTATTCCTTCGTAGAAGTTCCTGGGGCTCTGTGTGCAGTACAGGCCTCCATGCTTCTTGGATCATATTGCTTATCCTGTAGCAGCTGGGGTTGGGGATCACGTCTTCTGTTATCAAACTAGAGTGGTGGAAGAGGACATACACACATCCCCTTTCCATGCTTCTGCCACAGGCCCTCATCCTTAAGTTATCTCCCTCTAGGATGATGCTTGTTGAGCCAAGAATACTAGTTTGTGGTGACGCTGGTTTAACATGAATTGCCCTTATCAAAGGATTTTTCAGTTTACCTTGCAAATTTTGGAAACTGACCTCCACTGTGATTCCAGACCATCTCCTTCCTCTCACTACCCCTCGGGGATGAGCCTGGGGGTAGAAATGAACTCACTGAGCAGCCAGGGCCAAAAGCAACTGGTACAAAGTCTTAGAAAGAAAGGGCAAGTACAAACCCGAGAGAGGGGAAATTACTCTGAAAATTCTTTCCTGGGAGGATAAGCTTGGACTCCTTTTTCTTTTGCTGGAGGGTTCCTTTCCTTACGCAGCTTAGCCCTGTCCATTCAGATGCCCCATCTCTCCCTGCTTACGAGCCTGCCAGATCCTTGAGCTCAAGGTGGACTCTATCCCAACGAAAAACTTAACCCTGCTGGGTGAGGTGGTCCCCTGCAATCACTGTTTGACCCCAACTACCCAACCTGGCCTTGCCTGTTGCCAGCCCACCCAACCTGATGTAACAGGGATGGAATAAAATCCCCAGTACTCCACATTCCCAAGAAAATGCCAGGAACCCATAAATCTTCAATCCCCACCAAAGAAGATGTGTGTGATAGTTTGAGACTTTATGTACCCCAGAAAACCATGTCATTAGAGCTAATCCATTCCTTTTGGTGTAAACCCATTGTAGGTAGGACCTTTTGATTAGATTACTTCAGTAGGGCATGACCCAGGGTAGGTCTTAATCCTCTTACTGCGGTCATTTATAAACGGGATGAATACGGAGAAAGAAGCACAAAAACTAATCCCAAGAAGCTGGGAAGAGAAACCCAGAAGCCAGAAGCTGAAATCAATAGGACACAGAATCAGAGAAAGCCATGAAGCAGGAAGCTAAAGGCAAGGAAGCCTGGAGGAAGAGGGAGAGCCCCAGCAGATACTGCCATGTGCCTTGCCATGTGCAGAGGAGTCCAGGATGGCCAGCAGTCAGTCTTTGGGGAGAAACATCGCCTAATGAAGTCTTGATTTGGACATTTTCACAGCCTTGTAAGCCAATAAACCCCCATTGCAAAAGTCAACCCATTTCTGGTATCATGCTTCTGGCAAAAGCTAAATGAAACAATAAGGTTGGCAGCTGATCAGACCCCAATAATTTTATACTGTAATAAGTTCTTTCAAGGTGTATATTCTTATTTTTACAATCTTTCCATTTTGTATTTAACACCAATGGACTGAGTCAGATTCAGAAACTAATTATAAATGTTCATATTCAGTATCTTACAGTGATACAGTTTCATATTTAAATATAAATAAATCACTTGACCAAAAAAAAAGTTAATGGAAAACTAGAGTAACCCAATAAAGGCAAAACATTATTATTTTTAGACATGGAGATAATTAACAAAGGAGTCATCTAGAAGAGCTATAAATAGTTGCCTCTGAGAAATGGGAAATGGTGGCAATGGTGGTAGGGAACAGCTGTCTTTTTAAAGTGTTGTATAATACCTGTATTGAAATAAAATTTAATTAAAAAATAGATTTTCCCCCAAAATTACTTTGCCACAGCACCAAAATATCTTAAAAAATTAATTTTATAACTCAGAGATAGGCAATACTGGATAAATTTAAAAGAAAGCAAAGCAGTCACAAATTAAATGCAAACACACAAAAAACCTGTGTTATATGTGAAAAGGAAGAAAGACTGATTCATTTAGAAGGATTTTCATGTTTAATATTCACAAACTCAACATACTCTGTGCTTATGCAGCTAATTTTGACACTACAATTGAAATATAACTTACATGATCCATTCTTTTCTTTTTTATAGATTGATCATCATTAAATTCATCTTCCTCATATGGCTCTGAAGAAGAAGATAATTTTCTTTTCCTGGGTCCACCACCTTTAAAAACAGGAAAGCATACTCAAACTTTGCACAGAAATAGTAAGAATCAACTTAATGCTAAACAGGCAAAATTCTTATAATGAATACTAGAATGTCTATAAATGTAGACAGTTTTCTTGACTTATGCCTAAATATTATACATATACACAAAAATGTCAGAGGAATTGAAGGAAAAATGAACAGAGATTCTTAGTTTTTCAAAGAAGAAACAACTATTATACTGTATGGGTAAACTATCACATTATGTTAAAAAATATGCATTTCTAAATTGATGAATAATTCTAAGGAATAACATTGTGGGGAGGGGTTCTCCCCAGTGACTGGGCATTTGGCGGTGAAAAGCTCAGTCCTATTAGTTGTAGGTTATCCAAATAGTATCACCGACACCAATAATTAAGTGTCTACTATGTTGAGGCTTTGTACAAGGCCTTTTGTAAGCGTTATTTATTTTTCACAACCAACTTATAAAGTAGAAAATATTTTCATTTTACAAATGAGGACCTGAAATGTAAATAGCTTAATAGATTAATGCTCTTAACATAAAAAGACAGGTGTAACAATAGCAGGAAATCTGCATATTCTGTTATGACCAAAAGAAAACTCAAACTCAACCTTAGTGATTTTAAGAAATCATGTTATAAACTTAAACTTTGTATATATTTATCTATTTCTTAAATACTTTCACTTTGAAAGAGCAAATTCTTTACATATTACTATACTAATATGAAAGTAACTGTTAAGATTTCAGCATCATATCAGTATCCTAATTATGCACTTAAAAATAAATTTGTAGAAATATAATATTCTAATAAATATTTACATGACAGCTTTTAAGTTGTAAGATTAAAAATTTCATATCATGGCTATTACATAATAAAATTGAATGCCATTAACATTAAAGTATAGTAATTACATGTTATTATCAATACTTTATAATTTTTTTCTCCTGATGCAGTTCATAAAGTAAATGCATATTCTGCATACACCGACTAATTTCCGATTTCAGCATCCAATTAAGGAATGGAAAATACAACCACCCCCACACCCCTACAACCACTACCCCATACATTTTTTTGGGGTTTAGCAAGCACTGTTAGTAGTAGCCCGTGTCTGAAAAAGAAGCATTAAGCTAGATGATTTATGCCAGTCCTCTATACAAGCTTAATTTTTTCCTCAAAAGAACAAGAGCTTTGTCCGTAAAGCTTTCTTCAGTTTTTTTTTTCGTCAGTAAAGAATTCTTCAGCCTTTAATATTTGCTTATACACCTTTTTGTTACTATCACGGCACCAAATCTCTACATGTTATAACTGGGTTACAAGGCAAAAATTTGCAATTAAGTAAATGTGGGAAAAAATGCAAAATTAAAATTTCAGTACAAAAATTTATAGAAAAGCACACAATGTTTAGTCACATCTAAATCTAGTCTGTTTATAATATTAATTTTAAATATGATATGTAACTAAAGGGAATGAATTAAAAGTCTACACTAAATATCATTATTTAGGAGCATTATTTCATTACTAGGGGCACACATTCTCAATTCGGGGGTGGGGGGGAGGTAAGTTAGAGCTGTACCTCACACTCCAGATAAAAATAAATTCCATTTAGAATTTTCTAAATATAGGATCATGTCATCCGCAAATAGCTAGAGTTTTACTTCCTCATTTCCTATTTGAATGCCTTTAATTTTATTTTCTTGTCTAATTGCTCTGGCTAGAACTTCTAGTAAAATGTTGAATAACAGTGACAACAGTGGGCATCCTTGTCTTGTTCCTGATCTTAGGGGGAAAGCTTTCAACCTTTCCCCATTGAGTACAATGTTGGCTGAGAGTTTTTCATATATGCCTTTTATCATATTGAGGAATTTTCTTTCTATTCCTATCTTTTGAAGCATTTTTATCAAGAAAGGATGCTAAATTTTGTCAAATGCCTTTTCGATTTAGATGATCATGTGCCAGCCTTGCATACCAGAAATAAATCCCACTTGGTCATGTTGTAAAAGACTTTTGATATGCTGTTGGATTCAATTTGCAAGTATTTTGTTGAGAATTTTTACATCTATGTTCATTAGAGAGATTGGTCTGTACTTTTCTCTTCTTGTAATGTCTTCATCTGGCTTTGGTATTAGAGTGATGCTGGCTTTACACAATGTGTTAGGTAATTTTCCCTCCTCTTCAATTTTTTGGAAGAGTTTAAACAGAACTAGTGTTAATTCTCGAAATGTTTGGTAGAATTCACGTATGAAGCCATCTGGTCCTGGACTTTTCTTTGTTGGGTGATTTTTGATGATGGATTCAATCTATTTAAATGTGGTATGTAAAGTTCTTGTACCTCTTGTAGTATCAGTGTAGGTTGCTTGTGCATTTCTAGGAATGTTTCTATTTCATCTAGGTTGTCTAGTTTGTTGGGATAGTTTCTCATAATATCCTCTTATGATCTTTTTTATTTCTGTAGGGTCAGTTGTACTCCGCCCCCCCTTTCATTTCTGATTGAATTTACTTGCATCTTTTTTCTTTGTTAGTCTAGCTAGGGGCTTATCAATTTTATTGATCTTCTCAAAGAACCAGCTTTTTGTTTTGTTGATTTTTCTCTTTTGTTTTTCTGTTCTCAATTTTATTTACTTCTGCTCTAATCTTTATTATTTCTTTCCTTCTGCTTGCTTTGGGATTAGTTTGCTATTCTTTTTCTAGTTTCTCTAGTTGTTCAGTTAAATCCTTGAGTTTAGCTCTTTCTTCTTTTTAAATATAGGCGTTTAGGGCTATAAATTTCCCTCAGACTGCCTTTGCTGTGTCCCCTAAGTTTTGATTAGTTGTATTCTCATCTTCATTTGTCTCAATATATTTACTGGATTCACTTGTAATTTCTTCTTTGACCCACTGATTATTTAGCAATGTGTTTAGCCTCCACACATTTGCACATTTACCTCTTTCCTGTCTATTATTGATCTCCAATTTCATTCCATTATGGTCTGGGAAAGTGCTTTGTATAATTCCAATCTTTTTATATTTATTGGGAGCTGCATTGCGCCCTAATATGTAGCCTACCTTGGAGAAAGATCCATGGGCACACAAGAAGCAGGTGTAACCTGCTGAGTTTGGATGCAACGTTCTGTATACGTGTGTTAGGTCTAAGTTGTTTACCATATTATTCAAGTTCTCTGTTTCCATGTTTATTCTTCTCTCTAGTTGCTCTATCTAATGATGTGAGTGGTGTGCTGAAGTCTCCAACAATTACTGTAGAGATGTCTATTTCCTTTAATTTGCTAGAGGTTGCCTCATGTTTTGGGGCACCCTGGTTAGATGCATAGATATTTATGAACATTATATCTTCTTGTGCATTGTCCCTTTTATTACTATATATGTCTAAACAAACACCACTGAGTGTACACCTTGGATGAATTGCACGCTTTATCAGTATGTATCAGTAAAATTGGTTTGTTAAAAAAAAAAAAAAAAAAACAGCATGGTACTGGCATAAAGGTGGACACATCCATCAGTGGAATAGAATTGAGAATTCAGAAACAGACCCTCACCTCTACAGCCAAATGGTTTTTGACAAACCTACCAAGTCCATGTTAACGAGACAAAAGTCTCTTCAACTAATGGTGCTGGGAGAACTGAGTATTTATAACCAAAAGAATGAAAGAAGACCCCTATCTCACTCCCTATACAAGAATCAACTCAAAATGGATCAAAGACCTAAATATAAAAGTTAGTACCATAAAAGTACTAAATGAAAATGTAGGGAAACATCTTCAAGACCTTGTAGTAGGTGATGGTTTCTTGGACCTTACACCCAAAGCATGTGCAACAAAAGAAAAAATAGATAAATGGGACCTCCTCAAAATTAAACACTTTTGCACCTCACAGGACTTTGTCAAAGGGGGGGGAAATGCAGCCGACTCAATGGGAGAAAATATTTGGAAATCACATGTCCAATGAGGTTTAATATCCATGACATATAAAGAGATATAAAGACAAATGAACCAATTAAAAATGGGCAAAAGACTTGAATAGACATTTGTCCAAAAAAGAAAGAAAGATGGCAAAAAAAAAAGCACATGAAAAAATATTCAACATCACTAATGATTAGGGAAATGCAAATTAACATTACAATGAGATATCATTTCACACCTATCAGAATGGCCACTATTAAAAAGACAGAGGACTACAAGTGTTGGAGAGGATGTAGAGAGATAGGAACACTTATTCACTGTTAGTGGGAATGCAGAATGGTACAGCCCTGTGGACTGTGTGGCAGTTCCTAAAGAAGTTGAATATAGATTTCCCATGTGACCCTGCAATATCACTACTGGGTACATACCCAGAAGAACTGAGAGCAGTGACACAAGTAGACACCTGCACACCTATGGTCATAGTGGCATTATTCACAATTGCCAAAAGCTGGAAACAACCCAGGTGTTCCATCAACTGAAGAATGGATAAACAAACTGTGGTGTATTCAGACAATGGAATATTATGCAGCCATAAGAAGAAAAGAAGTCATAAAGCATATGACAACATGGATGAACCTGGAGGACATTATGTTGAGTGAAGCAAGCAAGACACAAAAGGACAAATACTGTATGATTGCGATACTATGAACTAAATATTGTATAACATATTGTATGATTCCATTTATATATAATGTAAATATGTATCAGTTTATAAAGATGAAATTTGATTAGCGGTTATGTAGAGCTAGAAAAGGCATGCTAAGGGGTGTGTTTTTCTTTTTGGAGTATGAAATAATTCTAAAATCTTTTGTGACATTAAATGCACAACTTTAGGATTATACTAAAAGCCACTGATTATACACTTTAGATAGAGTATATGATATGTGAATTTATCTCAATAAAACTGCTTAATAAATAAATAATTGTGCAAAAATAGCCAGAAATAGCAGCTATTTACAAGAGGGGAAAGAGAGACTGGGAGGTGAAGAATTTTCTTGTTTTCTGTTTTTTGTTTATTATTATTACTGAAATAATATAAATGCTCTAATAATGACTGAAGTGATAAATGCACAACTATGTGATTATATCAAATATCACTGATTGTACACTTGGATGAACTGCATGCTTTATTAATATGTATGAATAAAATTGACTTGTTAAAAAATAAAATACCATTTGGTTATGGAAAAAAAAAATCCATTTAAATTCAATATTTAAAAATAAAAAATAATGCCATAAACCTACAAGAAGAAAATATGGACAAAGAACACAAATAGGAAGTTTAACAGAAAAGAAAGAAACTTGGGGGAAGCGGCTGTGGCTCAATCAGTAGGGCTCCCGTTTACCATATGGGAGGCCCCGGGTTCGATTCCCGGGGCCTCCTGGTGAAGGCAAGCCCGCCCGCACGGCGTGGTTAGCTGACCCAGCGAGCACAAGCAGCAAGGGGGGGATAAATGAATAAATAAATAAAATCTTAAAAAAAAAAAAAAAAAAAAAGAAATAAACTTGGAAAGATGCTGTGGCAGTTTTATATATGAATTCCCAAAAAGAAAAAGATTCTGTTTGTAAACTGGTCCATTCTCTAGATGTGATCCCCTCTGCTGCATTAGATTCAGCTGACATGCCTTGATTAAATTACCTATTAAGATTAGGGCTTTGATTCAACCATGTCAGTAGGGCGTGACTCAGGGGTGAGTCCCCCCCCTTGGTGGGCTGATAGAAATGAGCATACCCAGAAGAAGACAGGGTAGGAGAGAGCGCTCCATAGACATGGAAGAAGAGAGAAAGAACTGTCAGATTTGATCATGGATCCTCATGGAGAGATGAGCCATTCGCCTGATAGTTTGCACCAGAGCATCTGAGCAGCTGACAAGGCTGGAGAGACAAGGCAGAAACTGCCTGCCATTTTGCTTCAACACATGGCAACAGACTTTTTGAGAAAGCAACCATGAGTTGGACTCTTTAGGGCCCTGTAACTGTAAGCTTTTACCCCAAATAAATATCTTTTATAAAAGCCAACAGATGGGAAACGGACGTGGCTCAAGAGGTTCGGCGTCCGTCTACCATATGGAGAGACCGGGGTTCGATCCCCGGTACCTCCCGGTAAAAAAAAAAAAAAAAAGCCAACAGACTTCTGGTACTTTGCATCTGAACCCCTTTGGCTGACTAATACAGATGCTCACCCTCATTAATAATTAAAGACCGGCAAAATAAATTATGAATGAATTATCTTTACCTTCAGATTGACAAAGATTAAAAAGAGTTGTAAATGGCCAGTCCTAGCAAGACCGTGGGCAACAGGTACTTTTAAACATTATGAATGCTACAGCATTTCTAGGAGGAGATCTATAATATATTTAAGAATCTTAAATGTTTATTATTGGGGGACGGATGTGGCTCAAATGGTTGGGCGTCCGTCTCCCATATGGAGGGACCTGGGTTCGATACCCGGGACCTCCCGGTAAAAAAAAAAAAAAAAAAAAAAAAAAAAAGTTTATTATTGTTTAGTACAACAATTCCTTTTCTAGTAATTTATTCCCAGATCTGGTAGAAAATGTTTGCTTAGGTATGCACATAAAAATTTCACCAAAAAGTCTAAATTCCCATGAAAAGATACTAAGCAAATATCCTAAAATGCTACTGTTATAAAGAATTAGGTAGATTTTTAAAAATAAAATGACATGGAAAAATGTCCCTCACATATTAAACAAAAATAAAAAAGGTTACAAAACAGCAGATATAATAGGATTACAGACATGTAAAAATGTTTTGCCCTTAAGTATACAAACATAAAGAGGTTGAACAAAGAGCTAGAAAAACTGACATTAATAAATTTACATTTTCACCTCTAAAGTAGAGTAAAAACTCTGAATATATATATATTTTTATAACTGAAGAATTCATAAATTAAAACTTTCAAAAGTAGACTCTGAATAAATTTTTTAATATGGAAAGTTTATTGCCCATAAAAGATTCTAACTTGTGGTAAAACATTTCTAATGTCGTGGGATTTGTAGAATTGTCCTTTAGAGGTATTTAAAAAGGCCTTTTGTTGAAAAATGCCAAAAATATACTAATGACATAGTAAACTAAAGGTTTTCTTATTTTGGTGACATAAAGTTGCTGTTCTATACACTTCTCATAGTACTATACTAAAGATGAAGATAGGAATGTCTTTTCCATTCTAAGGTATAGAATGGAAATTTACCTAAAAAATAGTAAGCCCTCATTTCTTGTTTCCTTGTTATTTGTTATTTCACTGAATTAAAAAAAAAAAAAGAATATGAATGCATAGTGTAAGAATAAGAAGGAAAAAACTCAGCTGAAGTTCAAATTTAATAAGAACTGTAAACTCCATAAGGACAGGGGTTTTATTCATTTCTTTGTACTCATTGTCCTTGGTGCCTAAAACAGTTATCTGACATTTAGTAGGTTAAATTAACAAATAAGTTAAATGATACAAATTACTCAAGAGAAAAAAGATTAGTACTATTGTGGAATAAAGCTATTCCACAAACTGTTTTCACTGGAAAATTACAGAATACTGAGACAATGTGGGAAAAAGAAAGTGTAAAATTTTCCAAACCATCTTGCAATTAAAAAAATGCTGAAGAAGGGAGGTGGCTGTGCTCAAGCAATTGAGCTCCCAATTTACCATATGGAGGACCCAGTTTGACCTCCGGGATCTCCTGGTAAAAAAAATAAAAATGGTGTTCCAGACCTGTGCAAAGAGGCATGCGGCACAGGGAGGCATAGGCCCTCACGCAGCGAAGCGACAAACTAAAAAGACAATGGCACAACCAGATAGAAGAAGAAGGGAAAAAAAAAAAAAAAATGTATATATATATATAGAGAGAGAGAGAGAGAGAGAGAAAGAGAGAGAAGGAGACTGCTATTTTCTCGGACACTTTTAAAAAGAATTGCTAGGGATGCAGTAATGAGGAAGACATAGTCAATCTTCTCCTGTACCATTTTCTATTATAAGATGGCCCGTAAGAACAAATAACTGCTAACATTTACTAAATACTTTACTATGTGCCAGACACTATATTACAAAATTTACATTAACCTTATCACTTTATATTCACAACGAACTATGCTGTGAGGGCTCTCATTATATTATTTTAATGTTAAGAAAACAAGAGATACAGAAAAGTTAGGCAACAGTGTCCAAGGCCACACATTTAGTAAATGGAAGCCAAGAAAGAATCTTGACATTCTGTGTAGGCAGAGCCCACTCAACACAACACTGTCCTTTTGCTCAAATTGGAGAAAATTAAAAATTTATAATATCAAGCATGGATGAAATACTATATTTGGAATCCACTTCAATATTATCATGTTTCTGGGGGTAAAAATGAGGAAGATAATTGCTGAAAAAGGATGATGGGTCCATGGGACCACATTACACTATTTTCTATTATTTTATAAATATTTTAAATTTAAAAAATGGTTTTTTAAAAACCTTAAAAAACACATTATTATATTTTGTAACTTACTATATGTGTGTGTGTGTTATTTATACAAGTGTGTATAACTAAGGAAAAAGTTGAGAATGATACAAAGCAATACTAAAAGTGGTGAGTGTGGGTTTACTTTCTTCCTTTACTTTATAGGGGATTTTTTATTTGTCATATACTTTGGCATGTTCAAGTAAAAAAAAAAAAAAATGAAGGCAGCATTTACTAAGAAAAACAAAACAAAACAGAAAAAAAAACACCAGGAGGTGCTCTTATGCTTCAAGCTCCTTCAAAAGCATTTGTTTCCTTATCTCAAGCCTAAAACATAGCATAAATATTTACTAAATGAAGGAATGCTGATTACCAGCTAGGACTTTCCACAAGACATTATGTTTCTACTGATTCAGATTTGTAGACCTGTAAATAAAATCACTATGCAAATCAGGAAGGATACATAAGAAACACAGAAAGAAAATAAACCTTCCAAAACGTCACTGTTGAGATTTGATCTGAAGAAAACAAGCAGTTAACAATGAGAAAACTGTCCTCTCCTATTTGAAAAAAAAGTTCAACCTAGAAACTAGGTCCCCAAATAGCTGTATGAGCTCAGGTAAGTCAGTTAATCTTAAATTTCAGTTTCTTCATCTGAAAAAAATGTAAGCAATTAATACCTCACCAGTTTCCTGTAAGAATTCATGAAGATGGCTGGTAAACTGTAGAGCAATATTTAGGGTATTAAAATATAAGAAGATGATATTATTATTACATATAAGATAAATCAATATGGTTTGAAACTGAGTCAGGCATACCTGCATCACCAAACATCAGCAAGGCAGCAGCAATTGCTCCATCCATTGTGCTTGTTGATTCAATCAACTAACAGAATTAGAAAAGATTGATGTTTTAAAAATAACAGATTTTACTAAGCTATTGACATATTTAAGAACAAATATTTTATATATATATATATATACACACACACACACACACACAATGAGGAAAAGTGTCTTAGTTTAAGTTCATTAACTTTTTTCCTACAATTAATTTTCAGAGGGAAGCGGCTGTGGCTCAATCAGTGGGGCTCCCGTTTACCATATGGGAGGCCCCGGGTTCGGTTCCCGGGGCCTCCTGGTGAGGGCGGGCCCGCCCGCACGGCGTGGTTGGCTGACCCGGCGAGCACGGTAGCAGGGGGGGGATAAATGAATAAATAAATAAAAATCTTTAAAAAAATAAAAAATAAAAAATAAAAAATAAATAAAAAATTTGAACCTATTTAAGCATATTTAAGATGTATCAGGTTTACTCATCAAGGAAAGAAAGGAAGAGAATCAGACTGACATTTATTCCTTCTTTTTCTGAAAAAAGCATAACTGTGCTCGCATTTTTTATCTACGACTACAAAGTATGAGTAGGATAAAGGGGTCAACTGCTTTTACTCTATTTCTGAATTGTTTGCATTTTTCAGGAACATATAACGTATATAATTAATAAAGTTTCAAATATATTGTTTTTTATACTGTTCAGTAACATTTTATCCTTCAAAAGAAACTGAACATCCCATATTTTTCTCTTGTGATAAGAGTTCCCCATATTTCCAGAGTTACTTTAAAAAAAAAAAATAAAGAAAAAAAAAAAAAAAAAAAGAAAACCTATTTCTATATAAATTAAATAGCCTGAAATCAAATTTGAGAATGCCCTCTTCTATACTACTTTACCTAATCTTGTATCCTCATAAATCCTATAAGCCCCTCTCATTTTCAAACCAGCTAAAGCATATTCTTATCAAGTCCAGGACTAAATTTGTATTTCACAACTTTTTAATTCTTTATATGGGTCTAAAACCCTTTGTACAGTAATTTGTAAATGCCCTGCTAATAGCACCTCAATAAAGCTGTTAAATAATTGGTTACCAATAATAAATAAAATTCCAACTTTTTCCATTCAATTGAAAAGTATGAATATCTGGTTTCAAGGGGATTGAAAACTGCTATGGCCATATTCACCTGAAGCTGAACAGCAGCTACTCCTTTTAGAAAGAACATAATACTCTATAATATGCCAGTGTCACCACTTCAAAGTTTCCTGCTTAGGCTATACAGATGTGGTAACTCCTGAGCCTCAGATAGGGGCAGGGACAGGGAAGGTGAGGAGCATTAATAGTCAATTTTTCTGTTTTTATAAGAGACAACTTTATAGAACAAATTTTATATATTCCAACCTAACACTTATTTCATTAAATAAATGTTTCTCAGCAATGGTGCTATTAGCAAGGCAATTCTCTGTTATGCAGGACTATAATCAGTATTGTAGAGTGTTTAGCATCTATGGCCCTGAAGCACTAAATGCTGATAGGGAGCCCTTATCATTGGGGGTGGGTGGGGTGGGGGAATGCCTCCTGATGTTTCTGAGTGTTTCTAGTGGAAGGTAGTAGTTTTCCCATTTTAGAATCACTCAACACACAAGTAAAGCCTCACAACCTATGTGAGCTCAAATTATTTTTACAATTTTTAAGTGAATAACTTTACCATTAATAAGAGTAAAAAATCATCAAGTAATTCTCTGGCATTTACCCTATTTATTACATAAAATAATAGCTAATAATTATCTTCAGACATAAAATACTTTTAGAAGAATGACTATCCATTAAATATAGCACTGGATACAGGAAAGAGTCTAATCATTGTTACAGCCACAACAACCAATAAAAATAATATAACGGTATAACCTTAAGTAAATCATTGTCACTTCTTTGGGGAAAAAGTTCCTTCAAGGTTTGAAGTTTAGCATCTTTAAGATCTTCCAATTCTGAAAGGTCTTCCAACTCTGAAATATCATCATTTCTACCCGCCATGGTAGGATGGCCTTCGGACTCTTCATCTTCAGATGGCTCAGAACTAAAAATATTTTCAGAAGAAAAAATAATAATGTGTTACTAATGTTATTTCATTATAATTATCTATATATGTACACATAATACAGGACAATTACACTTCTTTTCAGTAGTAAATGCAATCTACACTTGTCAAAAGAGTACAAGAACTTTTTTTTTTCATTTCAGTATGGTTATGTATATAAATCTACATTCCCAAAGTCAGCATACTTTCAAAATATCTCAAATTATCTAGGCTGGGATGAAAAAGAACAAGGGAACTATGTGGCATTTAATTTGGTAAGATCAACGTATATTTATCACATGTCCACTATCTTTTCCTTCCTACTCTTCTTTCACCTATGCTTTGCATATCAGACAAGAGTCATGTTGCTCCAGAGAAATTATGAAGCTTCACTGACACAAAGAATAAGAATTTTCATGGCCTACCAAAGTGATCAGGATCTAAGTATTAAAATTGAAATGGTACCATTCAATTCAAACTCTACCAGAAATGAAATATTTCTTCAGCAAAGAGAGCATATTCTAATTTCATATGTGAATTTATTCTCCAACAACTATTTCACATTCTATGTTTAACCTATAGAAAAGATATTTTGGACCAAACTTTACACATTTATTCCTCAAATAAGCAAAATCTTGTTTTGAAAATTAGCTTTTCTATTAGAATGATAAAAATGGATAGAAATGATAAAGATCAGAGAAAGAAAGCAAGGTGGAAGATAGATAAATATATTTTAGTGTCAGAGAATGCAGACTTTGCTATGCAGCTAATTCTATTGTTTGACAACTCTAAATCTCAGACATATCCAGAATCTGCATGTCAGTAAGTTCTCTATACCCATTTTGGTTCAATTGTGTTTTTTAAAAGGCACTCACTAAGCCTAAGAATCACCTGACAACATTTAAAAGATTCCCAAGGACCAGAAATATGTATTTTAACAAATTCCTACATGACTTCTTGATCCTTATTCTAAGAAGCTGCTCTAAAGTAACAAGGCAAAATAAATCACTTCCTTTTTCACTATGCCTGAACTTTAAATATATAAAGACAATTTACATGTGTCTCCTCTTCCAGTATACCCAGATTTTTCATTCCTGATATACGCATCTCTGAATTTTCACTCTGCCTCTGCATTTCATTCTTGCTACCTGATTTTGCCTCCTAGTTCACAGAAAAAGAAAAGAGAAGCATTCAGGTTGGATTCCCCTCACAATTTCTGGCCTAGACACCTACTTTTAACAGCCTTTATTCTTCCAGCTGTCCTAACTGTAACCTAGCACCCAGATTCAGGATCATCTGTAGTGGGACAAACGTCAAGCCTTTTGGTGTAATAAGTATTCATGTTGACCAATTTCTTATGCTGTGGATTTAACTTCCAGTTAATAAGAAACACAAGTGATAGAGGAGCTCAATACAATCGAGGAAATATTCAGAAAAATCTATTTTCCCTAAAACAACTGGCATGATCTCTTCAATAAGTCAAAGTCCTTAGAAAATGGGGAGTCCATTGTTACAGATTAAAAGAGAGTTGCAGTGGATGTTCCTGGTTTGGATCCCGGTTTGAAAAAAAGCTATAAGACACATGAAATCAAATATGAGCAGGAAATTGGTTTATATTAAAGAATTGCTAATTGATAATGATATTGTGATTATTTGGGAGGGAGGGGGCATATAAGTATTAAGGGAAAAAATGTTGCGATGTCTGTAATTTATCTTTTTTTTTTTTAAGATTTATTTTTATGTATTTGTTTATCCCCCCCCCTTGCTGCTTGCGCTCTCTGTACACTTGCTTTGTGTTTTTCTGTGCCTGCTTGTCTCCCTTTGTTGGGTCATCTTGCTGCGCTAGCGCACAGCACCGTGTGGACCATCTTGCCTTCACCAGGAGGCCCCGGGAATCAAACCTGGGGCCTCCCATATGATAAACGGGAGCCCAACCAATTGAGCCACAGCTGCTTCCCTGTAATTTACCTTAAAATACTCAATAAAGAGTAATAATAACAAATGAAACACTTAGAAAAAATTTTAATTGTTAAATCTAGAAGACAGATGGGTATTCACATATACTGTTCTATATTTTCATGAAATTTTAAAAGAAAAAAATTTGGGGGACGGATGTGGCACAAATGGTTGGGTGTCCGTCTCCCATATGGAGGGACCTGGGTTCGATACCCGGGACCTCCCGGTAAAAAAAAAAAAAAAAAAAAAAAAGAAAAAAATTTGCAAGACCAATGGAGTTGACCACTTTTGTGTTATTTTATCTGGTTTCAGGTAAAGAAGTTCCCCGCCTGTTGGGTTAAGAGATTCTAGCCCTTATACTTCCTACAGGATCCTGCTTTCTTTACCTACTCTTTTATCTCTTGAATCTTTTCTGTCTCTGTAAACTCTTTTACTCAAGGCTACAAAGTGCTTGACTGAATTCATATGTTAATTCAGTGAGCTAGGAGTTCTAGGCACTGTGGACACAGCAGTGAAAAAGGCAAATTCTCCTCTCCTTCACAAATTTTAATAGATGTTGAGTTTCTACTTTCTCATTTCCTATACAGTTCCCTTCTCACTACCCCCCACCTTTTGCTCCACCATTTCAGTAAAAATGTTCTCACCATGGACAATAATAATAATAATAATATCTCACCATAGACAATAAAAACTGCCAAATGTGATGAAAACTTTTCATTGCTTATGTAAGTTGTCTTCTGTTGTCCCATACATTGTTGTCAAATCGCTTGAAGATTTAGCCCTACTCCCCCACACACAATGGGTTCTGCAACACCAATACTTCTGACTTTCCCTTTACCTCTCAGGCCCATCATTCTTATTCTCTAGAGCAGGCTCTTCTTCCTTTGTTCACCTCCTTGAATTAATGGTATTACCAAGATTCTGTCTTCAGCTCTTTCTTATCTGTAAATGCTTCCTGGGAGATTTCATCAACTACCAAAATCTCTGACTAATGTAATTTCAACTGGGGGTGACTTTGTCCCCAGAGGGATTTGACAATGTCTGGAGACATTTTTATCAGAACTAGGGAAGTGTTAATCATAGGTAGGTCAGGAATGCTGCTAAACATCCTACAATGTATAGGACAGATCATTCCCTACCCACAACAAAGAATTACCCGGCCCAAAATGTCAAAATAGCATGGAGGGGGGAGCTGGTGTAGCTCAATGGTTGAGCACTGGCTTTCCACTTACAAGGTCCTGTGTTCAATCTCCGGGCCTGGTACCTACATGCACATACACACACACACACACACACAAAATAGCATGAAAGTTAAGAAACCCTGGTAACTGAAATGCCCATATTTAGAGGAGTAACTGAATAAACTATGTAACATTCACACATAGATCTCTATGAAGTGATATGGACTGATTTCCAGGACATACTGTTAATCTGAATAAAACAAAGAACAAATAAGTGTGTGTGTATTGTGTGCTGTGTGTGTATATTCATATATATATAATGTAGTGCTATAGTATGTATAAAAAAATAAGTGATATATAAAAGAAAAACATAAGGGGGACAGATGTGGCTCAAACGGTTGGGCGTCCTTCCCCATAAGAAGGGACCTGGGTTCGATCCCCGGGAGCTCCCGGTTAAAAAAAAAGAAAGAAAAACATAAAGTATGATGAGAAATTAAAAAAACTTGCTAGTTATGAGGTGGGATGCAGGGAGTTGGAATTGAATGGAAATAATAGGAGGAACACTTCTCTGAGTACAGCATATGTACCGTTTTGATTTTTAGAATCTTGTTAATATTTTTAATATCCAAAGGTAAAATAAAAAGCAAACAAACAAAAACACAGGGACAAGGAAAAAACCCTGAAAGGAATACAAATCAAAATTAATGAACTTAACTATATTTCAAATGAATAATACAGAGAAAAATTTAAATAATCCAAATACTTTGACTATATATGTTTAATCTGAAGACAAAATAAAGCCTATAAACAAATCTTGAACTCATTCAGTGGGTTTAATGGTTGAGTGGTAAGGGTATAGCAATTTTGAACCTATTTTTATGTATACTGGATAACTAAGCAAATGAATAAATATATTGATATTGTTGAGAGCCAGAGTTCTCACTGTCAGGAAAGAATATTTAAATATAGAAGGAAAAAGGAAGAGGAGCCCTCTATGATAAATCAGAATTAAAGGTATCATTATAAACTCATGATTTAAAATAAAAGCCAAATGCAAACACACACACATTTCCTAACCTGGTCAGCTGAAAGGTTAATGACAAACCTGAGCTCTAACCCAAAGAATACACCTAGTTCCCAGATTCTAAATACCATTTCCTACTAAAGGGAACCAGTGTTGCTTGGAGAAATGCTAATTCCAGGCTTGGGTAGAGAAAAGTACAAGATAAGTCTGAACATCCTGTGCCAGAGGGAAAGGCTCAAAAAAAGTAATAGAAACCTCTCAAAATGACATAAGAGTCTGCTTGAAGGGGCCCTCACTGCCAAAACTGAGCAATTTGAGCATCAAAATGAATAATGATTGCAAAGGACTATAACACACTGAAGAAAATAAGCACCCAGGATTCCATTTTGATATTTACTATACTATATAAATATATGAATAAATGAATCAATGAAGAGAGAAGGAAAAGCTCTTCCTTACAGTAGAATACCAAATAATGAAAGTAGAAGGAATGTGTTGTATTACCACCATTTTGCAACAAACATAATAACTGATTCAGGCAAGAATCATCAATGGATGTTAAAATTATTGGGTGTAAGTCTAATGGGGGGTTATTATACAGTATCAAAATATTTCCACACAGATTACTTAATTAAAAAGGGGAAAAAAAGATAACTTTTTAGTGAGGAAATCTAGCACAGACCACAATGAGTAGTCAAAGTTAAATTTATCAAAGATGACAAAGGGATATTATAGGCTTCCAAATATGACACACTGAGGACACAAGATCATTTTTGTAGTATTCCTATCCCTTACTCTAAATCTAATCATGAAGAAACATCAGGTAAAATCCAGGCTGAGACATTCTAAAAAGACTGGTCTGTTTTGTTCAAAGATCAGTATCATAAGAAATAAAAGAAGGTTGTTTCAGGTTAAATAATACTAAAGAGACATGGCAAACCAAATACAATCTATGATTCTAGACTAGATTCCGGAAAAAAAAAAATACTATAAAAAATATCACTCAAAATATGGTCTGAGGACTGACTGTCCTCAAACTTGGAACTGTATATTGCCTATCCATGAAAAAATAAGAAATTTGCACCAGAATGTGAAAGAACTACCTTTACTGAACACATTGCTAAGATCAGAGCTTACTTTTTTTTTTTTTTTTCCACTGCAAGGCCTTCTTGGTGAAAGAAGCAGTAAGGTGATTTACATTCTAAGGTACATTACTTATTTACAATTGAGTACTGTTTTGGGATAATTGACAAAATTTAAATATGGACCATATATTAGACAATATTATTGTACCATTGTTAATTGGTAATTTCTGAATTTGAAGTAGTACCATTGTTAAAAATGAATGTCTGTTCCTAGGAGAAAGATGTTAAAATAATAGAGGCAAAGGTTTCAGTACTAATTATAATTATTATTTAAGAAGACAGTGATAAAGTACATGTGGGGAAATATTAACAGGTGAATCTATTTGAAAAGATTGTGGGAGTAGATTATATTATTTTTGCAACTAGTCTGTAAATTTAAATTTTTTCAAAATAAAAAGTAAAAACAAAAAAGTTAATATATCAATTTTCCTCAGGATTTTCATTATTTTCCATTTCAGAATGTATTGCAGAATACAGCATCAACATAATGGCTTAAGTGCCAAAAGAAGTTCGTTTTAAGAGGAATTCTTACTTCCCATCAGCAGTATGGGACAGACATGATCTCTTGCTCCTTGCAACATTTTCTTCATTTAAGCTTCTAGAAGACCATACAATTTTTTGCCTTTTTTCTTGCCTCAATGGTTGTTCCTTCTCAGAACTTTCTACAGGTTCCTTCTCATCTCCCTAAAACCCAAAGTTCCCCTGTCCTAAGTCTTCCAACTAAGAGATCTCATTTTCTTCTCCAATTATATTATAGAGGCCTTTTGTAGTTCACCTAATCATACTGGTTTACATATCAAATACTAGCAACTCCCAAATTTAGATATGCAATCTAGACCTCTCCCCTGAACTCAAATCTTACAAACCTAATTGCCTACTAGTTGTCTAAGAATCTTCTCAATCAAAGCATGTTCAAAATGGTATTGTTAATATTCCCTTGAAAAGATCTTCCCTATCTCAGAAATCTAACTTCATCCTTCCAATTGCCATGCCAAAAACCTTGAGGCCATCCTCAAGGTTTTTCCCTTCTCTCCTACCCTCTATCAAATCCACCAATAAATTCTCTCTGCTCTACATTCAAAGTATATGAAAAATCTAACCACTTTTACAGGTACTAGCCTGGTCTAAGCCACCATCATTTCTTTCCTGGGTTACTACAATAGTATTACCTCTACTTCTACTCCTGTTCTCTCACAGCCAGAGAGACCTTTTAAACATATGTCAGAGCATTTTACTTCTCTGCTCACAACTCTCCATTAATTTCCCATCTCACTCAGAAAAGCCTAATAGCTTATAGGAAAAACAAGATTAAGCCCCTTCTCCATCCCACCTCTTTATAGCTGTGACCTCAAGTCCTTCATTTTGCATCTTTTCCTCTTCTACTTTCCTCAAAAACATGAAGTATAGGGAAACAGATGTGACTCAAGCAACTGGGCACCCACCTACTACATGGGAGGTCCTGGGTTCAGTTCCCAGTGCCTCCCAAAGATAATGAGCAAGACAGCAAGCTGATGCAATGGGCTGGCGCAGTGAGGTGATGCAACAAGATGACACAACGAAGAGACACAAGGAGGAAAACACAATTTAGAGACACAATTAGCAGGGAGTAGAGGTGGCTCAAGCAATTAGGTGCCTCCTAAAAAGAAGACGAACACACAATAAACAGACACAGAGATCAAACAGCGAGCACAAGCAATGACTGGGAGGGGGTAATAAATAAAATAAATGTTTTTAAAAAAAAACCTGTAATACTTATCATTTGACATACTATATGTCTTTGACATACTATATGTTTTATTTATTTACTGTCTTTTTACCTGACTAGGATATAAGCTCAGGAGGGCAGGGATTTGACTGGTTTGTTCCTTGCTGTATTCCTAATCATTAAACAGTGCCAACCTACCTATTACATAAAATAAGCCCAATAAATGTTAAAATGATTTGACCCACAGACTTAAGAACAAATTAATAAAGCAGTTACATAAATTATCAAAGGTTGTTAGAGTAATTTCCCTATCTATGGAGAGTTTAAAAAAAAAAAAAGCTACTTAAAAAATTTCTGAGGGCACTAAACAGTTATTTAAAAATCACCATTATCAAGAAAACAAACAAACAAACAAACAAACCACACTGTACCTGTTTACATCTATATGACTCAGGGAAAAATAACCAAGATGCAGTCAAGAAAGAGAAGTAACTAAAATATTCCAAATTAAGTAATTTTTTCTTGAAAAATCTCTTACACATATAAATATAATGAATCTGGTATATAAGCTGCTTACACTATAATCACTGTGTCTTTGTTGAATTTTTTCTCTTGAACTGTATTGGAACAATTTGGGGAAACAACATCTTCACTATCAGAAGATAAATCAATATACTGTATGCCTCTTTGATTCTTGAAGTATGATATACTTGCTTTTCTTTCATTTTCTGGAGTTTCGGGAACACTAGAATCTTCTGCAAAAGAAAAAAACATGGGAAAAGGCATTTTAAACAACTTGAGAACAAAACAAATATATGTGTTTTTGATAACAATCATGTGCTTAACATCTCTAGCTTTATTCATTATTTCCATTCAAAAACCAGAAGTTCCTACCACCTTTTAAAGAAAAAATTAATAGTCAACTAGGACCAGTGTTAAATTATTTTCCATTTACACCAAGGGGAAATTGCACAAAAGACAGAGGTTCTTTTTATGTTATATTCTACTCCTTTCCTTTCTGTGCTTTGATTTCATAGCACTCAGTTCTTGACAGCATGGGCTATAAAGCCCCAAAAACCTGGATTTCAAGTTACTCAGTACTCTCTCTAAACTTCAGTTTCCTAACCTAGGAAATAGAGATGCTTAATAACCACAGGGCTAATGTACACATATAATCAGATAAGTATATACAGAATTTAGTTCAGTAACTGGCACAATGGTCAGTACCCAATAAGCATTAGTTATCATGTAAATGTTGGTATCATCTACCTGTACAAACCGGTCTCTTAGGTATTATGCCAAAGTCTCTCAAAGGGGTGAAGATTTCCAAAATTATTTTCTCCCACTCAGTACAACTAACTCTCCCCCTTACAGATCCCATTAGAGGAAGAGATCAGATTTAAGAAATCAGATTAAAGTAAAAATAGTCAGTGCCCTTGGCCTAGTAAGTATCTACATTTTAAAAAGCAATGACCAGAATGATCTTTAGTTTAAAGGTATCAATTTAGAAAACAATAGCAACCATTAACTACTTTCCCAGTCAGGATCAAGTCTTCAAGTAAAATACTCACAAACATTTAATCCTCACAATAACCCCAAGGGACACACACAGTCATCACTATTTATAGATAAACTAAGGTTTAGAGAGAATACAACTTGCCCAAAGTCATGCAGAAAGCAGTAAGGGACCTGAAATCCAAGTCCAAAAGTCTCCAGAAACTGTCACAAAAAAACAGCAATCACTATTGTGAGGCTCAAGAGCCATATTTGTAAATAACATAAACTAAGACCTACATGACTACTATTTGCTCTGGAGGGCACTAAAACCCGGACATTTCTTTGCATCTTACAATACTGTCCTAACAACAATACTGAAAAGCAAATCACATTTTTCCCAAAGGGACAATTTTGTAATTCTTGAGCATGCCCTGTGTGAAGAACTCTGCAATGAACAAATCATAGCTACATGAGATGCCATAAAAATGAAGATACCTACAAATTCTGATAATTATGTAAACACCTCATGTAAAGTAGTATAAAGGTACTAGAGTGTGCTTTTATGAAGTGTTCCTGATATACCACAAATCATAAATAAAACAAAAATTTTAGATCTTTATCCTATCAAAACTTTGACCTAATGTTAATGCACAGCAGTTGAATATTTTAATTAATGATAATGTCCTGCTTTCTTATACTTTAGAAGGGCTATGATCTGGGTTGTACACTTTTCTTAAAACTGTCTATTTAAAATGAATTTTTTTTTCAAAACTAGGCATTAAATGCCTAAGTGTAACCAAGAGTTAGTTAAAAAGATTACAATTTCTAAATTATATAAATGCCTTTTTACTTCCTAATATACTGTAGAATAGCCAAAAGTAAATACTTGAAATTACCAAAACTCTCTAAACTGGATCTTTGCCTTGATCTTTTTTTTTTTTTTGCCTTGATCTTTGATAATGATTGTAAAGCTATATGACCTGTGTGATTGTAAAACATTCGTGAGTTGTATATTACTAAAAGATTAAAAAAAATAACATAGAACTGTATAGCATAGTAAAACTCCATGTGAAATATGAGTATGGGTAAAATTGTATATAAGACTGTTTTATTTTGAAATTGAACAAATGTATGTTAACACAAGATGTTAATATCAGACCAAAAAAAAAAAAAAAAAAAAAAATACACATAACGTTAAGTGAAAGAAACCAGATGCAAAGTACTACATACTGTATAATTCCATTCATATAAAATGTAAATATCTATCAATTTATAAAGATGAAGTTAGTGTTATGAAGGACTGGGGAAGGACTGCTAAGGGGTGTGGAGTTTTTCTTTTTGGAGTAATGAAATTGTTCTAAAATTTTTTGTGGTGATGAATGCACAATATTGTGATTATAATAAAAGGCACTGATTATTTACTTTGGATAGATTATATAGTATATGAATATATCTCAATAAAACTGTTTAATAAATAAGTAATTGTGCAAGAATAGCCAAAAATACCAGCTATGTATAGCAAGGGAAGCATAGAGAGATCAAGGGGTGAAGAATTTTCTTGTTAGTTTGTTTTTTGTTTTTTATTACTATTATTACTACTGAAATAATGAAAATGCTCTAATGATGATTGAAGTGATGAATTTACAACGATGTGATTATACCAAATACCACTGATTATACACTTTGGATGTATTATATACTTTATACGTATCAATAAAACTGATTTAACAAACAAAGACAAACATCATGATTGGCCCTGCCTATACCCCCTTATCCTGTTTTACAACTTTGAAGTCTTATGGTCACTAGACAGCCCCCTAGTGATTGTTAATGAAGAACCTTGAGTCAGCCCAGAACTAACCCACCCCAACTCTTAAACTATCTTATTAGACAAAGCTAGATATAACCAAAATTGGCCCACATGACATACACATTAGCTTAAACCTTAACCTGTAAGTGACCTGAACCTCATTATAAAACTAACAATCATGCTCATCATCATATTAAGGCTGCAATTTTCTTATATATGTTATGTAACTAAGTTTGTAATCAATGTGTGCATGCTCAACCATTATTAGATCATCACTAACTTTATTTCAAGCCACTACACTGACTAGCATAAACCTGCCTGTCTTTGGATACTATAAAACTGGCAGAATTACTGCAGTTTGCAGAGACAGATTTTAGGCTAAAAGGCATCTGGATCTCCTTGCTTTGTGCTTAGCAACTTTTTCTCTCTTTGAAACTCCAGAGTCTCAGGAACTGGTCATCTGAGCACATCAGGCAAAGAAACCCCTGCTTTGACTGGTAACATAAGTGAAGTTTAAGGGAACTTCTGTTTCTTTAATCTGGTTACATGTTCATCTTTTTTTTTTTTTACTTTTTCCCCTAACTTTACAACATAAAATATATGGTAAAGAAATGCCAGTTTTTAAAACTAGTCCTTAATATGCTTAGTTAAGAGAACAAAATAAAATATATAGGCGAAGTTTGGCTTACTTCATGTAGACAATTACAATATACACCATCAAAATATACACATTAAAAATATAGAGGCACTCCTATTAAAAAGACAGAGAACTGCAAGTGTTGGAGAGGATGTGGAGAGATAGGAACACTTCTTCACTGTTGGTAGGAATGCAGAATGGTACAGCCACTATGGAGGACTGTTTGGCAGAGTTCCTAAAGAAGTTGAATAGACATGCCATGTGACCCTGCAATACCAGTACTGGGTATATACCCAGAAGAAATGAGAACAGTGACAGGAACAGACATCTGCACACCGATATTCAAGAAACATTATTCACCACTGCCAAAAGGTGGAAACAACCCAGGTGTCCACCAACAGATGAATGGATAAACAAACTGTGGTCTATTTACACGATGGAATATTATGCAGCTGTAAGAAGAAATGAAGTCGTAAAGCAAACCAGATACAAAAGGACAAATACTGTGTGAATGTGTTACTATGAACCAAATATACTGTGTAACATATTGTTTGATTCAAAAAAAAATTTATATGTATCCTTTACATTTAATTGAGAAATGTAAAAAATAAATAGAATGTAAATGAAAAAAAAATAGAGAGAGAGAGGCACTGCACCAAGTGCCATTTCCACAGCCTGATTTGCAAATGATTAACAGAGGAAGTGATTAGCACAATTTGGGGGAGACCGGGTTATGATACAGCAGGATTTCTCAAAGTCAGGATTCTTTACATGCCTAAAAATTGAAAGGCCCAAAGAGCTTTCGTTTATGTGGGTTATATCAACTGATATTTACCGTATTTCAAAATAAAACTGAGAAAAATGTTGAAATATTTATTTATTTGGAAACAATAATAAACTCTCTATATTTAACATAAATAACATGTTTTTATTAAGAAACCACTAAATTCCTACCCACCCCCAACCATTTATGAGAAGACTGGCATTGTTATACATTTGTGAAAATCTCTGATTTAAAAGAAGATGGAAGGATCTCGTATTTAATAGGCAGGAATCTTATATTTTAATAATCTTTTTAGATTCCTATGGATATTCTTCTTTGACATTAAACCAAAACTTGATAGGTAGTAATTTTTTAAAGGCTAGTGCAATGTGGAATCTTAAACCATATGAATATATTTTTTTTTGTACTGTTACATTAAAATCCACTGGTCCAGGTCTATCTTGCAGTTCAATGGACCTTTTTAACCCATTCACTATTTTGTAACATTGTGCATTGGTCATTTGAAAAATACCAGATCTTTGAGTAATACAGATCTTCCAAATGTTGACACATTTCATGATATAGCAAAAAAATCACTTTTGTTATATCATCATTGATCTCATTAGAAAAATTTAAGTATCTTGAAGCTGTCAGATTCATTGTGGTAGATACAAGTTTTCCAAAATTAAAACTTACTTTAAAAACTGTTATTTTATCATTGGGAATAATGTCAGGATTCTCCTTGACAATACTCCATTCATTTTTGGGAAGATGTCTGCCAAATACCGAAGTCTATATAACCATAGTTTATGGGTCAGTCATTCTTTTAAGTAAAAATGATGTTTTGTTAAAGGACTAGTTTGTCTCACAACTTAAAGCAACAGAGCAAATGCTTTCTCTTGAGATAACCAATATACTTCAGTATGTAGCAAATAGTACACTTTACTATTTTGTTTCAAGAATATTAAAAAGTAGTCTATGTAAGAGTCAAGATTTTTAAAAATTAAAAATTATTATTTTGATCAAGGACATTCTTAAGTGAAAATGGCATTTAAAAAATTTTAACAATACAATGACTATTAGAACAGTTTGACACCTCAGCGATTTGTGCAAAGGCCCCAGCAGTTTTAACTACCATTACTTTTGCACCATTAGTACAAATATCAACATAGTGAAAAAAGGAAAGTAACACTGTAATATTTTTATGAAAACAGTTTAGAAATTGAGGTCCTGAAAGGGTCTTGGGGACTCCCCAAAAGTCCATGGACCACATTTTGAGACTGGGATACAGTAGGAGCTTGTTTACAAAATATCAACTTTTCAATATAGTTAACTTATAATAGCCCTGCACACTATTTTTGGAATATTTTTTAAAGTAAGCAACAAAAATAACTAAGAGCCAATGGTCAAAATGATATTTCTGATGCAATGACACTGTTTGACATAAAACAAGCAAGCACTTTTAGGTAGCTGCACAAAGGACCCAGGAAGCAAAAATGAAAAATATAAAAATGCAGGAAAGAAGGGCTAAAATCAGAAATAATTATGAAGAAATGGCATCTGCTGCTATTTAATTGTGACATTTGCTAAATGTCATGCTTTATGTGATTAAGGCATTGTACCAGGATGTGGGAATATTTAAAAAAAAAAAAAAAGTTATAGTTCAACTTATCCCAGAGAAACTAATAGAAGATAAGTAGCCACTTGCACAAAAAGCTGTTATGAGACATAATTTGTGCATGAGAGAGAAATAAAAAAAAAATTCAGTGGGAACATGAAGGAAAACAGTTTGTCCTTTCATATAAAACAACTTAAAGAAAAAGCTATCCATCCTGTTTTAATGATAGAGATTATGATATTTTTCTATTAACAAAGGTAATGGAAATCTACATTATTCGTATATGCAAGAAGAGTGCAAGCCTCCAGGGCATAATTCCAAATGAAAGCTTCTATTAGTGATATGAACAAGGTAAGACAATCTTATATCCCCAATTTTTCCAATCCCCTTTTATCCATTCTCATAGCTAAGTATACCATGAAATAAAAGAAGCATTCAAACCCACCAATGATTTCATCTCTGCAGGTGTTCCAAGATCAATGACCACTCAAAAACAAAAAAAAAAAAAAAAAAAAAATATCACTACTGAGAGATTATGGGTTCACACAGCAGTCTAAATCAACTTGATAATCCAAAAAAATAAAGGCAATTTTGCAAAGTAGGATGAAAACATATAAATCTTTGATCTGTCCTGAAGACTGACAAAAACTTGCCCCTTTTTATATTCTAATTGTTTGATATTCTAATCATCTAACATGGCAACTGATTTTTCAAGGCAGTTCCTTTGAATACCAACTAAAACACATCATATATTTGCCACTTAAGAGTTATAACCCAAAATCAATAACTTGTAAAATTTGGACAGTCTAAATTTGAATGACATGATAGACAGGAAAATAACCTTTTGCACCTTATAAAAGATAAATCAAACTATCTTCCAGATGAAAGCTCTAGAAAAGGGAAGGAATACAATGAATGTGAGACTGAAGAGTCGTTTTTTTAACACATTATTCTAAGATAAAAGGATGCAGAAACATTTCAGGCATTTCAAGGTTAAGTCAAAAGAAAAAGAAAATATAAATAGAACATTGTTAAGGAAAAGAAAAGTCATGCTATTAAAAACTGGACAAGGGAATAGTGTTAAACCTGAGAAACTTTTTAATAATAGAATTTTTATTTACAGTAAAAATATAACAGATATATCTTAACCACCTACTAATAGCAATGAAATATATAAATACTGCAGAAATATAATGCAAAAAGTCAAGAGAGAAAATAGGAAGCTTTAACTCCTCTAAGCTCTTAATAAAACAAAAAGTACAAAAGTAAGATATAGAGTATTGTTTTTCAAAAAAAATTTTTAACTGAGATGCACTATAAGAGACACATTTTAGATCATAACCCTAAGCACATACATTGATGGACATATATAACAAACAAAAATTTCAGAAACTTAACATTAACTCTTACTACAAGTGATACACTATGATAATCTACTTATTCTACTCCATTATAAACTATATCTATATATATTTAATCAGGATCCAACAAATTGATTTTATGACACAATAAATATTTGTGACCAACAGCTTGAAAAACAATGATATAAATATAAATAATAAAACTCACCTATTATTTGGCATATAATTAAATCTATACTCAGATTAAATCTTCTTTTCAAGCACCCCTGGAACTGTTTACAGAAATTAGTTGTATATTAAACCACAAAGAATATCTCAGTAGAATCCCCAAAGAAGAAACACTACAGACTACATTCTCTGGCCACAAAACAATGAAAATAGAAGTAAATGTTAATAAAAATATGCAAGCAAGAAATTCAGCCATTTGGAAATTTACGAAGGAAAAGAAACCATAGAAACCACTTCTAAACAACCTTCAGGTCAAAGAGGAAGAAAAAAGCAAAGAAAACACTACTATCAAAATTTGGGTACAGGAAACATTTTACACATATATATGTGTATGTATATTTCATAACACTACAAAAGTTTCAGTAATGTAGCCAACTAACGTAAGATTAGAGAAACAATTATGGATGAAAAGATGAAAATAATGGGAACTTATAAAGAAGATATTTCAAATGTAAGGAAAAAAGTATTTTTCAATAAATGTTTCTGGGACAACATTGTTTCTGGGACTAGTAACTGAAGAATAATGAGTAAAGAAGAAAACTGACCCTTTGGTCCTATACCAAAGTAAGTTCCAGATGAAATTTAAGTTAAAAAAGAAAAAAAAACAGAGATGCACTAGAAGAAAACATAAATGGATCTATAATGTGGTAGTAGGAAATATCTGATCAGAACCCAAAACCCAGAAGCTTTAAAGAAAAGAATGAACAAAATTGACCACATAAAAAATGTAAAATTTCTCTAAGGCAACAACAAATGGAATTTTTAAAAAAACACAAAAAGAATTACAAATCACCTATCCGAAAAGATGAAGGCAAGTAGCAATACACACAAAAATCCAAATGGCTAATAAATTAATGAAAATATATCTAACCTTAAAAATAAAGAATAAAAATTAAACAACAATAAGATACTCTTGCCTCTTAGCCTGTCAAAGATTTAAAAGGTTGGTCATATTTTGACTAGGGTGTAAAAAAACAGACATTAGAAAACCAAACTGTAGTATGGTGTAAAATCATAAAAGTTTTGTGGAGGATGATTTGGCAATCACTAAAATATCACCAATATTCTCTTTACTCTAATGATTCCATTTTCAGAAAATTTTCCCACAAAGATGTATACATGCAAAATTGTCTACGTAAAAGGATAATCACTACCACATTCTTTTGACAGCAAGAAAAAAAAAAAAAAAAACAGGAAAAAAACACAAAAGCTAATGTCTATCAATAGGGAACCACATGAATTTTAAAACATCTACTTAAGAAACACTCTACTCATTTAAGAAACTGAGATATAGCATATTTGATGTTGACTGACATCAACAAAGTGTAAAAAAAATCTACAGATAACAAAAGTTGCATTTACAATATGGATATAATACCATTTTTGTTTAAAAAACAAAAACTAGAATATTTATATGCAGAAAAAAATGAAAGAATAAACATCAATTTAAAATAAGAACTACAAAAGTCTCTTGCTCTACATCATACAATGCTGTACCATTTAATTTTCCATAAAACATTAAATAAATAATGGCTAAGCATGGCAAGTAAAAGAGAAGGTAAGGAAAGCATAGACAAAAGAAGTATATTTAAAATGTACTTGAGATTTTTACTTAAGTATTAATACTCATTGTACTGTCTATTACTACAATTCAGCACTAACCCTTTTACCAAGTATAGCTTTTCAACTAACGTTAATAGACATTAAGGAACGCGGAATTGGCTCAAGGGATTGGGCTCTCGCCAATGGGAGGTCCCTACCACATGGGAGGTCCCGGGTTCAGTTCTTGGTGCCTCCTGGAGAAGAGGAGCAAGACAGCGAGCTGGCACAACAAGATAACACAACAAAAGGAGACTCAAAGAGGAAAGACAATGAGAGACACAACAAAAGCAGGGAGCTGAGGTGGCTCAAGGGATTGAGCACCTCCCTCCCACATGGGAGGTCCCAGGATTGTTCCTGGTGCCTCCTAAAAGAGAAGGCAAGTAGACAGAGAGCACACAGCAAAATGGACACAGAGAGTACACAGCGAATGCAAACAAGGGGAGGGGGGAATACATAAATAAATAAATAAAATAAACATCTTTAAATAAAAAGGACATTAATAAACCAGAATGACCATCCAAAGATATAGGAATGATTCAAACGTTGGCCATACACACCTAAAAGCACTATCTCCCAACAGTTATAGAATTGTGAGGCTAAAATGATACATTCAGCTTCATCATTCAAAGGATCATAGCTATTTTACTGTTAGCAAAGATTTCAGAGAACATATAAATAAAGCCAGACAAAGAAAGCAGAGGTCCAAAAACAGTGATGTCTCACCCAAGATCATACAATTTTTATGTGAAGAGGAGAGCACTCTGAACATCCTTTGAATAACTGGTATAATTTTAACAGCTGAACAGAATTCTCTCACCAATTCTTACTTTCAAGACAGCAACTACTTTAGAGCACTAACTTTTTATTTAATTAAGAAAACAAAGTTCATCAAGTATATGTTCAACTTTGCCCCATCCTAACCTCAAAATTATCTCACCTCCTTCACCCCCTCTACCAGATAAAAGGTATTTCTATGCCTTTGTAAAGTAAAACAGTCCAGTTGTGCTTCAGTCCCATCACCTTGATGCCCCTTCTTCATAGACCTCCCTTCCATCTTTTCCATCCATCTTTTCCATCTCCACAAGCTTCTACCTCCTGGCTAACAAATATGCTCAATTTTCAACAATACTGTAACACCTTTTCTTGACCTTGCTTTCCTATCCACAACCTGTTTCTCTCTTCCCCTTCTTGAGAGAGTAGTCTATGCCTCCTCATAATTCTACTGAAACTGTCTGTTATAAAGGTCAGCAGTAACCTTTACTTTCCAAGGAAAGTGATCTCTGGTCAGTCCATCCAACCTGACTTCTCTACAGCATTTGATACTGTTCACCATATACCAAATTGTAAATGCTCACCTCCCTTTGGCTTCCAGACACTATCATTCTTTATGACTATATCTTTCATTGTTTTCCCTTTCCTTGTTTATCCATTTACATGTTGATGACTTACTTTGGACATTTTTTTCCATAACAACTAGTGATTATTCCTGAGTTGAATTCTCAGGTTTTAACTACTCTTTGAGTTTTAAATTCCAGTGGTTCATTCATCTACTAGACTTCTCTACTGATGTATAATAGGTTACTCAAACTCAACATGTTTTAGTACCTTCCTCCCAAACTACTACCCATTTCAGTGCTAACCACCCATCATCTAAGCAAGGGACATTTAAATTATTTTTAAATTCTCCACATTCAACTGATTACCAAATCCTATCAAATATGTCTTCTAAAGCTCTCCTAAACTGCCTCGTCTCCATTTCAACTGTAAATTGCCTACACTTAAATTTCAATTAACACAATAAGCTTCATAAAAGGTCTTTCTATAAGGAAATGCTCTACCATGTGTACCAAATAAAGTCCATCCTCCCTGGCATGGCATAAAAGGCCCTCACAACCCAGCAGTATATATATCTTTTCAACTTCATCTATAGTGCCCTAAGCATCCTCTCTCATAATTTCCCTATATACATATCACAAACTTTTATTTCAAGGCAACATATATGTTCACCCCTTTCATCCCTCATTCATCCAGTAAGCAATGACTCACTGTTTAGGGTTCACTCTAAAGTTCACGTCTCTATGACTCTTCCCGATGGTCCCAGGAAGAATGGATAATGTAACCATCTGTGACTCACAACTGTGACCCTACATTATTATCTTCCCCTATTATATGACTTATCACATTGTATTATTTTAACTATATTTTTACATGTCCTTTCCTTCTTGTGCTCCTTGAGGATCATGCTTGGCTCATATTTTTATCCTTTATACCTAAAACATAGTGGGCTTTCTTCTCTCCCACTCATCTGTCATTATTCCACTCCCTCAAACCTGCTGTGCTCTAAGGGATAAAAAAGGGAAATATGTAAGTAACAACCATTGATAACACTGGATACTGTGAGCATAAAATAAATTTGGGCAAAGGGGAAACGCGAGTTAAGTATAAACCCTCAAATCCAAAGGCAAGTTTGAATTTAGACCAGCACTAGGAAACACGTCCTATATCAAAAGTAGCTTTAAGTATCATAGTTGAAGAGTGCCTGATGGCTCGCAGACTGTTTCATGGTCATAAAATAGGAAGAGAGATACTAAGATACATAAAAAGTACTGATATTAACCATTTATCCACCAATTCAGTATTTTCTTCCTTCATCATTCAACGTATGTATTGATAGCCTTTTACATGCCAGTCACTGTTCTGGACAGTGAGGATGAATAGGTGAACAAGACAAGATCTCTCCTGTCATGGGTCTTATATTCTAGTGAGGGAGACATACAAAACACTAATAAATATACAATACAGTGCCAAGTAGTGATAAACACTATGAAGAAAACCAGAGTAAAGCACTGGGGGATGGGAGGTGCTACTTCAGAGAATGATCAGGGAAGGCCTTTAAAAGGTGACATTTCACTAAAACCTAATGAAACAAGGGAGCTGAGACATACCAAAATATTAGTAAGAAGGGTCTTCAAGGCAAAAGGAACAGTCAAGTTGGGAAAAAATAAAGATAGGACTGCTTGGCATATTTAAGAAGTGTGGCTGTGACACAGTACCTGAAGGAGAATAGTAGGGAAATGAGGTCTTAACTCATATTACGCAAGATAAAAGAATTAGCTAAAGAGAGTGATTCTGAATAATTCTGATTATATACCATTTCTATCTTATAAGGTGAATCAGACCACTAAGAGGTCTATAGAAAATAAACCATGGGAAGCGGCTGTGGCTCAATCAGTAGGGCTCCCGTTTACCATATGGGAGGCCCCGGGTTCGGTTCCCGGGGCCTCCTGGTGAAGGCAAGCCCGCCCGCATGGTGTGGTTAGCTGACCCAGCGAGCACAAGCAGCAAGGGGGGGATAAATGAATGAATAAATAAAATCTTTAAAAAAAAAAAAAAAAGAAAATAAACCAATACAGCATTATACCATAATGACAGAATGAGAAGTTACTATATGATGATACAAGAAGGTCAACACTCCTATTCCACTTCCTCTTCAGTCCTGACACTCAATCTAATTTCAGCATCTTATCCACTCCACTGATCCAACAAATTCAGACACCCACGTCCATACCCCTACCCTGCTCTTAAGATGTTAAATTAGGGACAAGACCTTTGTTTCTTATTAGAATCCTTAAAACCATTGTCCAAAAGCTTATAATACTCATTCTTACTCTTATTCTGATGTGATGTACAGCACCATCATTTTTTTCAATTACCTAAACAAACCTCTTTGAACATTCATATTATCTAATTCCTACCATGAATCTAGTTTTAAAAGCCTGTCCTTACTTTGAAATCATTCTCAAGCATCTTTCTTCTCCATTTACACCACCATCATTAAATTTGTATTTTAAAAGCTTCCTAACTGATTTCTCTACCTTCAAACTCTCAAACAGTACTCACTACTGGAAGACTAACTTGTCAAAAAAAACAAAAAACAAAACAAAAAAACAACTTTCTTTCATCATTTTACTATTTTATACAAAAAAATCCTTAATGGATCCCTAGTACCTATAATGCAGTCTAAATGTCTTAGCCTTAGTTTTCAAGATTATCCAAAATTCAAAGTATCAACTACTTTAAGAAAAGCCCTCTAATCCCATTTAGCATGGATTCCCACCATTCCTAGAACAAAATTAAATTTCATATATCCCAATGTCTTCAAGACTGAACATGTGATTCCTAAAGGGAGTCTCAGTTTCTAAGAGGAATTTATGTGTGAAAAGTCCAAATAAAATATGAGTGCAGTCTCCTAAGAAAAAAAATCCAAGCAGAAAAACATCTGATTAGAAAAGACAATTAAGAATTTCACAAGACCAATATCAATAAGCAACTAAAACATTGCACTCAACTCCAGTTTACAAAGTGCTTTTACTTTTTAGAGATGGGAAAAACTGGAGATCGCAAATTTTAAGTGACTTGTCTAATGTCTCACATTTAACTAAAATAGAAAAGCAGAAGCTTCTAAGGACTCAAAATCCCATTCCTTCCCTCACCTCTCTTTCTAAAGAAACAGATGAATACATTTATTGTAAAAAATAAAGTACTTGGACATCCATATATTAACTATACCATCTGTGGTGCAACTAACTATCTGTGAAAGAATGAACCCAGGAATGTCACTTCTGTGCTTGGAAATCCTTCAGTCCCTTATAATATTGTTTCATCGATTATAACAAAGTTGACACATTAATGCAGTGTTAATAATAAGGAAAACTGAGTGTGGGAGGGGTGGTATATGTCAACTCTACTTTCTTTGTGATTTTTCTGTAAAGCTCCAACTTCTATTAAAAAAAAAACAAACACACACACACACTCAGTCTCACCCATTGCATTCAGACAAGTTTAAAACTCCAAAATTTGACAAATGACCTCTTAATCCAATCTACCAAAGCATTCCACCATGTTCCAATTACATCACAGTACTTAGAAATGTTATTCTAATGAAAACTTGTAGGGAATCTGATCCCAAATGTCATCATTGTTACATTTAAGTAGAAGGGAAGCAAACACAACAAGGATATGGGTGAAGATATGCATTACCCATCTGGTCAGTATCATGTTAAACACCGCTTGTGAAATACTAAGTTTTACATAAAAAAGGTATTGCCAAAATAAACATTAAACTTCTAATATTTCTTTCACCCTAATCAGACCTTTACTTCACAGGAAACCTTATTCCATAAAGATTTTACGCTCTGGAATCAGAATGCTTGAATCTGGGTTCTGACTCTAGCAACTTCTTAACAAATGACCTTGGGCAAGTTACTTATTCTCCCTGGGTCTCATTTCTGCAAAATGTATATATCTACTCACAGGATTGTGCAAATTAAATGAGCAAATGTGAAACAGCACTATGAATAAAACATAATAAGAGCTCAATATATATTCCTTTGTTAGTTGTTCAATGAACACGGATTAAAAGGAAAATCTTAATTTTCTGCTTCTCTTCAAATTCCTTTGTCTACAGCAATCTGCTGAAGGGGTTAAAAATGGTTCATTAACAATGAAGACCAATTATTCACATGCATCCTGGGGGTCTCCAGGAAGTGATGGCAACATCTAAATGTGATCTTATCTTCATTTGTACACAAGAGATTGATTGCCTTCAGGCACATAAAGCAATATCTACTTTATAGTAGGTGATCAATATTTTTTGAAATACTGGAATGAATGACTACATCTACCCAAATAGCCACAAAGTCTATACATTGACTTAATTACCTGGTTCCTCTTCTGGCAGCAACCACTCTGACCTAAGGATGACCTAAATTCTGATTTCAACTTCGATCACTGAGCCATATATTAATAACTCTTATATAAAAGTGAAGCAACTATAGATGGGTACTCATTGGGAGGTAAATGGCACCCATGGCTGTCCAAAAGCTGTTTTTCAAAAGGGCACACTGGAGGACAATGCATCAATATATATGACATCAAAAATAAAAAGCAGAACCCTTTCTGCCTTTCATCTTTTAAAAATATTCTTACATCCTACATCAACTTGCAACATTGTAACTCACCTGTTTTTTCAGTTATATCTGAATCAGGGGTGCTTGCCCTGCTAACTTCCCCTTCAGCATTCTCCTCTTCAGCACTAAGAGAAATTGGTGAAGAAGGGCCAGGCTGGGAGGGTTGGGGGGTTGCTTCGGGCGCTTCCTCAATTTTACTCCTTTTCTCAAAGCGAAAACGATCCAGGTTGAAAAGATTCATATTGGTAGAAACCACTACCCTGTGGAGTTGGGGCTTTGAATTAACTATCTGCATAGCGAAAATAAAAAGAGAAAAAGAGGCCACGAGAACAATATATAGTATTCAAAGCCACAGCAGTTCATTCCCAAGGCAATAAAAGGGCCCGCAAACATGCCAGTGGCCCAGGACGACTACTATGGCTGCGACTCATTGTTAGACCACGACGATGAGAAGGTAGACAGGGGTATCTTTTTAAATTTTACATTGCTCTTTTCACTCCTCTACATCCTCCCGCCCCGCCTTCCTCGAACCAAAAGCTGACCCTCGTGCAACCTCCTCTTACCCCAGCACGCACAGGCACGTTCCCCACTCTAACCCCCCAGCGGGCCGCGCACCCGCCCTCAGAAAGAGGCACCCTGTACTACCGAGCCTCCTGCCTCGAGAGAGGCCGTGCCAGGGTCCGAAACTCGACAATACGGGGACACAAAGGGGCCATAGAAGGGGAGCGGCGGAGGCCGTGCTGGCGGGCACCCGCCCGGAAGTTGACGCGGCGCGATCCCAGCTGAGAGGAAGCTGATAGGATCAAGAACACACAGGATGGTTCTGAGGTTGGGATGTGTGCTGGGAAGTCTCTTTTAACGCTCACTCGCTTGCTTTCTTCCCTTGGTACTTACCGTCTTGTGACTTCGGTGAGATATAACAAAGGTTGGAAAAAAATTAGTAATTCCTGGCGTGGGGCGACGGTAGCCGGGCTGGGACCTTCCAAAACAGCACGGAGAATCACAACAAGCGCCTAGTGATGACGCAACACGCAGCCTAGGCTTTTTTTCTTCCCTAGCGACGCGAGAGCAGAAAATGTCTAGGCGCGCGCTGTTGTCATGGTAACTTGTACCGGCCTCTGCCTGGGAAGCGTGCATTTGTCTTGTTTCATCCAGTTCGCAAGAGTTGTCTACAAAATAATAACTAGCATAATAAAACAATGTTTTATATAGTAGATTTTTTATATGTTATACTATATAGTATAGCACAATGATTATATGGTACTAAATGTTTTACATGTATAATCACAATAGGTGCAAGGATCCAATTTTTACAAAAGAAATAAATTGAGGCCTGAAAATACTGTATTTAATTAGTAACGAGTGAAAACCCGGTATGTTGAACTCCAAAGCATGTGAATTGCCTCCCCACTATTATTCTTAGAGTGAAAGTTGACAATTCACCTATCTTGACGGAAATATTGTCTCATGAATATTTACTTTTTGTTCTAACATTAGACTAGCAATTTTCTGAGCTGTAATTTGATCCTCTGGGTGGCATTTCCCTTGGAGAGGAATTACTATAAATAATACATTGATCATTGAAAACTTAAATTGGCACTCTATCAACCAGCCTTGTAAATTGTATCATATAATATGACCCCACTGTTTTATCAAATGTGAACACACTGATAAAATCAACTGTCCGGATGCATAAAAGTTAGGAAAGAGCCTGAACAATGGGGATTTATGTTATACCTATCTTTGATATCCCATTAAATGCATTAGCTTTATGCATGCATGTTAAATATGTGATCAAAGGACATATTTGTTTATAAATAATACACTTTATGGTGGTTAAGAGTATATTTCATAAAGACATTTTCTACTCAAACATATCTGAGATTGAAAACGTGCTCCATTGGTTGAGTGACCATGGGCAAGTTATATAACCATTCTCAGCTTTAGTTTCCTCATTTAAAAAATTTGGTTAACTATGGTATTGACCTCTTAGGGTGATTTTTTTGCAACAGGCCCACCTCTTGACATTTGTAGAAGTAGGACAAGGCTAAAAATGGAGACCCACATAGCATATGTCTAAATATTTAAACATTATAAACACAAAATGTTAAAATATGTTCTGTCCTCCTATTTTGAAAATGACCTGGAAGGCCAGGTTGAACTTAGAATTCCTATGGAGGCAGAACATAGGTGGTTCAAGGAGAATTAGTTGGCCCATGTATCCTGACTTTATCATATCATTTCTTCCCGCTCAATTTGATAGCACTAGGGGCTTTGTTTTTATGCATATGGACACACAGGTCAAATGTTCAGCTCTGACCCTACTAGGGTTGTCATGATTATTTAAAAACGTATGTATAGTAGTCTCAGTTAAATTTGAATTTTACATAAACATAGTATAAGTATGTTCCATGCAATGTCTGGGACTTATTCTAAAATATTATTTATTGTTTATATGAAATTCAAATTTAACAGAGTGACCTGTATTTTATCTGGCAATCCTACCTCCACCTGCCCCATGGTTACCACTTAGTCCTAGGAATATAGATAATGGCAGCACTGTTGGCCATCAGTAGGAAGCACTTGGGGAAATGTTCCTGTTAGCCTGCTTGGGGCTGTTTGAGTGGAGAATTTCAGGGACTAGGTAGACAAACCATTGTCTAAAACCCGAGGCACAGGTTCTGAATGACTGTGTCTTCTTTATCCCACAGGTTCCTTGCCTCTTGGGGTAGGCATAAGTGGAGTAGGGCCACATTGAACCCCTCTGCAGCCTGGATCAGTACATGGTAGAACTGTTATACAGCATTCATTGACCTGGGAGGATTGAATTGATCTGTGATTGGGTTTTTTTTTTTTTTTTTTTTTTTTTTTTTTTTTTTACCGGGAGGTCCCGGGTATCGAACCCAGGTCCCTCCATATGGGAGACGGACGCCCAACCAGTTGAGCCACATCCGACCCCATGTGATTGGGTTTTGCTTGATTGTAGAGCAGGAGGTTAAGGGGTCAAGAGAGTGAGAGGGGAACTGTGTGAAGAATTCTCAATACAAAATCTTCTAGAATAATATTAAGAGTTGGGGCTGAAAAGAAGACTATGAACCAATCCTCTGATTCTTCTTCCTTCTGACCCTAAATATGATCATTCTCTTAAGTTCAGAACTTGGTCCTCTGCTTAACTCACTCTACTCTTTCCTAGAGTGGTCTGATACTATTGGTGACTAGATGTATTTGTTAAATCTTATCAAGCAACAGACTTGAAAAGGGTGAATTTTTACTGTTTATAAATTATTAAACCTTATCATTTTTAAATGACTGTAAAAAAATGTTGATGTGGGAGAAAAATTTGAAATCCACCCTCTCCCCCTGGAATGCAGAAGGAAAAAAAGAGATTAAATCTATGAGATTTAAAGAAATAAATATGGGAGTCAGAGGTCTGAAGCAACCTGGGAGTAAAAACAAAGAAAATAACATGCACACACACGCACACACACACACACACAAAATGAACAGAAGGAATAATGAGGAATATAATAGAAAATACCGATAACCTTTCGTTATTAGACTGCAGGTAGAAGAGCTCACAGAATTCAAGGCAGAATTAGTTAAAAGAGACTATAAACTAAACATATCCTGGATTTATTTCCCCCAAGAATTAAAAAAAAAAAAAAAAAAAAATGCCTTGCAAGCATTTTTCAGTAAAAACCTGCAGTCCACAATAGGACAAATAAATAAGGTAAAAACCTCTCTCTAAAACCAAATGCTAGAAGGTAATAATACAATATTTACAAAGATTTGAGGGGAAGGTGTTGTGACAATTTTCTAGACACAAATTATTGCTTTTGGAAGCAAAACAATTCCAAATTATTTCAAATTGTCAATGACTTCAAAGTACATCTTCCTTAGAATGTTCTTAAGGCATAATTCCAGCGGACAAGGTCAAAAAGGGGATTTCAAGAATGGAGAATCATTTTGTAAAAGTATGCTTTTGAGCCTAAACATAGAACTAAATAATTATAAATATGTGTATTAGTCAGCTATTATTGCATAAAAAGCAACCACAAAATTTTGATTGCATAAAACAATAAGTGTTTACTTCTCTTTTATGCATACTATGATTGACTAATGTGGCTTTACTTTAGGCTACAAAACCTGGCCAGAGTGGCTGCTCAATAAATATTTGTTGATGATGTTAGTAACTAAAGAAATTGCATAAGCATATAGATAACCACATATAGAACTTAAAATAAGCTGAGTATTTTCCAAATGGTAAATGCCATGAAAGAACAACATGCAGAGTTAGAAAATCTCAGAAAAGAGGTAACAGAACTGAAGAAAGAAATAGAATAAAAGAAAAAAGTGATGACATCCGGGAAGATGGCGGACGAGTAAGACATGGGAATCTCTTCTCCAGAAAAATAGCTAGAGGATAGGTTGAAACAGCCCCAAAGAAGATCTTCTAGGGTTTAGGACAGCAGGTGAAGGCTGCACACCACCCAGAGGAGAGAGGAACAAAAGAGGGAAATCGCTACGACAGAACTGTGAGTTGGAACTAGCAGCTTCTGCTGCTGCCAGCACCCTCCCCCACACTCTTTAGAATTCTCGGGCCTCTGGGCCTGCAACCACAGACAAAGGGGGCTCCCGGGATCTACCACTCCCAGAAAGAGGAGAGAAGGGACACGGCCTTAGGCTGACTCAGGTTCTGGCCTGCACATTTGGGCTGTGGAGCCCCACGGACCCTTACACACGGCGGTTTGCCCTGGGAGCCTAGGAGGGACTGAAGAAACCCGACCCTTGCAACCTCCCTCTCTTCTAGCCGGGACTAATTGTTGAAGTCTCCACAAGAGAGGGGAGAGAGAGCCTGGGGCTGACCCTGCTTTTGATTTGCAGGTTTGGTCTGCCCTGTCCCAAGAGCCCTTCCAGGCCGGGTGGGGCCGCACCATTGTTTGCCTTTAAGCCTGAAAGGGGTTAAAGATATACAAACTTTCCAATATCCTCCTCTACTAACAGGGACTGATTGTTGAGGATTCAGAAGGGAGTGGAAATATTTCCTAGCTGGGAAAAGGGGGGCGCTACCAGAGTAGTCTGGAGAACTGTCTCAGAAAGTTTGAATCACAGGGCTCTTAGCCCCCAGACAGGAAGCTCTATCACATTGATCTGGTCTGTGACACAACAAATACGCACTGACCAGGCATTGAATTGAGAGCTGCCAACGAGTGCCATCTCCTGGCAGACCAAGGAAGTGCACATAAGAAAATTAATAAGTAAGAGAGGCTTTTCCTGGCCTCTATATCCTCCCTGCCCAAGGCCCTAGGAAACGACTCTACAACCAATTACTGGGTCCAGTTCCCACTTTCGAGCAACCAGCAGAACAATCCTAACAAACAAAGTTGAGCCAAAAATCAAAGAGCTGTGGTAACTCACAGCCTCCTGCCACTAAAACCCTACAAAAGAAAAAGAGATAGAGCATCTAATTAAATACAACCTAACCAGATACCTAAGCCCCAGCAAAAAATTATGAGCCATACTAAGAAAATAGAAGACATGGCCCAAGAAAAGGAATACAGCAAAGTCCCAGAAGAGATGCAGAATTTGAGAGAACTAATCAGTGAGATGAGCACAAATTTCCAAAATCAAATTAATGAGATGAAAGACAATATAGTTAAAGAAATAAATGAGGGAAGCGGCTGTGGCTCAATCAGTGGGGCTCCCGTTTACCATATGGGAGGCCCCAGGTTCGGTTCCCGGGGCCTCCTGGTGAGGGCAGGCCCGCCCGCACGGCGTGGTTGGCTGACCCAGCGAGCACAGGCAGCAAGGGGGAGATAAATGAATAAATAAATTTTTAAAAAAAATCTTAAAAAAAAAAAAAAAAAGTAATAAATGACATCAAGAAGACATTGAGCAAGTGCAATGAAGAATTTGAATTCCTGAGCAGAAAAGTAACGGAGTTCATGGGAATGAAAGACACAATAGGTGAAGTCAAAAATACATTTGAGGCATACAACATCAGACTCGAAATGATAGAAGAAAGAATAAGTGATACCAAAGACAGAGCACCTAAAATTGAAGAGAGAAAGGAACAGAGAGAAAAAAGAATGGAAAAAAATTGAGCAGGGGCTCAGAGAGTTGAATGACAACACAAAACACAACAACATACATATCATGGGAGTTCCAGAAGGGGAAGAGAAAGGAAAAGGGGCAGAAAGAGTATTTGAGGAAATAATAGCTGAAAATTTCCCAACTCTCACGAAAGAAATGAACTTACATGCCCAAGAAGCACACCGTACCCCAATGAGAATAAATCCAAATAGACCTACGCCAAGACACATATTATTCAGAATGTCAAATGTAAAAGATAAAGAGAAAATTCTCAGAGCAGCAAGAGAGAGGCAAATGATCCCGTACAAAGGACGTCCAGTAAGACTTAGTGCAGATTTCTCTTTTGAAACCATGGAGGTGAGAAGACATTGGTATGATACAATTAGGAAACTGAAAGAGAAAAACTGCCAGCCGAGAATTCTTTATCCAGCAAAACTGTCCTTCAAATATGAAGGTGAATATAAAGTATTCACAAACAAACAGAAACTAAGAGAGTTTGCAAAAAAGAATCCACCTTTGCAGGAAATATTAAAGGAAGCCTTAGAACCTGAAAGAAAAAGACAGGAGAGAGAGGCTTGGAGGAGTGTATATAAGAAAGAAAAGCAGAAAGGATAACCAAAAGAGTAAAAAGAAAGATGAAAATAAGATGACATGTGAAAACCAAAGAATAAAATGGAGGAAATAAATAGTGCATTTTCAGTAATATCATTGAATGTGAATGGATTAAATTCCCCAATCAAAAGATACAGGCTGACAGAATGGATAAAAAAACATGAGCCATCCATATGCTGCTTATAAGAAACTCACCTCAGACCCAAGGATACAAACCGGCTGAAAGTAAAAGGTTGGAAAAAGATATTCTATGCAAATAGTAAACAGAAAAGAGCAGGGGTGGCTGTACTAATATCAGACAAAACAGACTTCAAATGGAAAAAAGTGATAAGAGATGCGGAAGGCCATTATATATTAATAAAAGGGACGATCCTCCAGGAAGATATAACAGTCATAAATATCTACGCACCTAACCAGGGTGCCCCAAAATATATGAGACAAAACTCTGGCAAAACTGAAGGGAGAAATAGACATTTCTACAATAATCGTTGGAGACTTCAACACCCCTCTCACATCATTAGATAGAACAACTAGACAGAAAATCAACAAGGAAACACAGAACTTGACAATATGATGAACAAATTAGACCTAACAGACATATACAGAATGTTAGGTCACAATACAGCTCTCAATAAATATAAAAAGATTGAAATTATACAAAGCACCTTCTCAGATCTTAATGGAATGAAACTAGAAATCAATAATGGACCAGAAAAAAGTAAATTTGCAAATGTGTGGAGACTGAACAACACACTCCTAAATATTTGGTGGGTCAAAGAAGAAATTGCAAGTGAAATCAGTAAATATATGGAGACAAATGAAAATGAGAATACAATGTCTCAAAACTTATGGGAGGGTGTGTATGTGGGTCAAATGTTTGGGCGTCCGTCTGCCATATGGAGGGACCTGGGTTCGATCCCTGGGACCTCCTGGTAAAATTTAAAAAATATATATAGAAGGCACATGGGCTGCCAGTCACTGTGTGCCGGTGAGGCTCACCAGGAGCCATGCAGCAAGATGGTGATGTAACAGGAGAGAGACGCAGGGGAGAGACAAGACGAGATGCTCTGAAAGCCAGGAACCAAGGTGGCACAGGTGGCAGAACACCTCTCTCCTACATCAGAGGTTTCCAGGATCGAATCCTGCTGAAGACTGGAGGAGGAGGATGACAAGAGTTGGCAGGAAACAGATATAGAGAATTGCCCAGAGAATGGACACAAAACAGCAAATGGGGAAGGGGGGTTTTAAAATGGATGAAGTAAATTAATAAATCTTTAAAAAAAAAAAATTTATGGGATACAGCGAAGGCAGTCTTGAGAGGGAAATTTATAGCCCTAAATGCCTATATTAAAAAACAAGAAAGAGCTAAACTCAAAGATTTAACTGAAGAACTAGAGAAGTAGAAAAAGAAAAGCAAACCAATCCCAAAGCAAGCAGAAAGAAAGAAATAATAAAGATTACAGCAGAAATAAATGAAAATGAGAACAGAAAAACAATAGAGAAAATCAACAAACCAAAAGCTGGTTCTTTGGGAAGATCAATAAAATTGACAAACCCCTCGGTAGACTAATAAAGAAAAAAAGAGAGAAGATGAAAATAAATACAATCAAAAAAGAAAGGGGGGAAGTTACAAATGACCTCACAGAAATAAAAAGAATCATAAGAGGATATTATGAGAAACTATATGCCAAAAAACTAGACAACCTAGATGAAATGGACAAATTTCTAGAAACACACAACCAACCTACACTGATACTACAAGAAATACAAAAACTTAACTAACCAATCACAATTAAGGAGATTGAATCCATCATCCAAAATCTCCCAGCAAAGAAAAGTCCAGGACCAGATGGCTTCACAGGTGAATTCTACCAAGCATTTCAAAAAGAATTAACACCAATCCTGTTTAAACTCTTCCAAAAATTGAAGAGGAGGGAAAATTACCCAACACATTTTATGAAGCCAACATCACCCTAATACCAAAGCCAGATAAAGATTCCACAAGAAAAGAAAATTACAGACCAATTTCTCTAATGAACATAGATGCAAGAATTCTCAACAAAATACTTACAAATCGAATCCAATAGCATATCAAAAGACTTATACATCACGACCAAGTGGGATTTATTCTTGGTATGCAAGGCTGGTTCAACATAAGAAAATCAATCAATGTAATACACCACGTTAACAAACTGAAAGAAAAAAACCACATGATCATCTCCATAGACGCAGAAAATGCATTCGACAAAATCCAACATCCTTTTTTGATAAAAATTCTTCAAAAGATAGGAATAAAAGGAAAATTCCTCAATATGATAAAAGGCCTATATGAAAAACCCACAGCTAACATCATACTCAATGGGGAAGGTTGAAAGCTTTCCCCCTAAGATCAGGAACAAGACTAGGATGCCCACTATCACCACTGTTATTCAACATTGTACGAGAAGTTCTAGCTAGGGCAATTAGACAAGAAAAAATATTAAAGACATCCAAATAGGAAAAGAGGAAGTAAAACTCTGTTTGCGGATGACATGATCCTGTATTTAGAAAATCCTGAAGTATCCACAAGAAAGCTACTTGAACTAATAAATGAGTTCAGCAAAGTGGCAGGATACAAGATCAACACGCAAAAATCAGTAATGTTTTTGTACACTAGTACTGAACAATCTGAGGAGGAAATCAGGGAGGAAATTCCATTTTCAATAGTAACAAAAAGACTGAAATACCTAGGAGTTAATTTAACCAAAGAAGTACGGGACCTATATGCAGAAAACTACAAAACAATGCTAAAAGAAATTTAAAAAACCTAAACAAATGGAAAGACATTCCATGTTCATGGATTGGAAGGATAAATATCGTGAAGATGTCAATCTTGCCCAAACTGATTTATAGATTCAATGCAATACCAATCAAAATCCCAACAGCTTACTTTACAGAATTAGAGAAGGCAATTACCAAATTCATCTGGAAGGGTAAGTGCACCTGAATAGCCAAAAGCATTCTAAAAAAGAAGAGCAATGTGGGAGGAATTTCACTACCTGACAATGAAACATATTCCAAAGCTACAGTGGTCAAAACAGCATGGTACTGGCACAAAGATAGACACATTGATCAGTGGAATAGAATTGAGAATGCAGAAATATACCCTCACTTATACAGTCAACTGGTTTTTGACAAACCTACCAAGCCCACACTAATGGGAAAAACCAGTCTCTTCAACAAATGGTGTTGGGAGAACTGGATATCTATAACCAAAAGAATGAAAGAGGACCCCCATCTCACCCCCTATACAAGAATCAACTCAAAATGGATCAGAGATCTAAATATAAAAGCCAGGACCATAAAACTCCTAGAAGAAAATGTAGGGAAACATCTTCAAGACCGTGTAGTAGGTGGTGGTTTCTTGGACCTTACACCCAAAGCACTTGCAACAAAAGAAAAAGTAGTAAATGGGACCTCCTCAAAATTAAACAAAATTTGCACCTCACAGGACATTGTCAGAAGGGTGAAAAGGCAGCCAACTCAATGGGAAAAAATATTTGGAAATCACATATCTGATAAGGGTTTAATACCCAGGATATATAAAGAGATGTTACAACTCAACAATTAAAAGACAAATGACCCAATTAAAAAATGGGCCAAAGACTTGAATAGACATTTCTCCGAAGAAGAAATACAAATGGCAAAAAAACACGTGAAGAAATGCTCCACATCACTCATGATTAGGGAAATGCAAATCAAAACTACAATGAGATATCATTTCACACCTATCAGAATGGCCACTATTAAAAAGACAGAGAACTACAAGTGTTGGAGAGGAAGTGGAGAGATAGGAACACTTCTTCACTGTTGGTGGGAATGCAGGATGGTACAACCACTATGGAGGACTGTTTGGCAAGAAGTTGAATATAGACTTGCCACATGACCCTGCAATACCACTACTGGGTATATACCCAGAAGAACTGAGAGCAGTGACACGAACAGACATCTGCACACCGATGTTCATAGCCACATTATTCACCATTGCCAAAAGTGGAAACAACCCAGGTGTCCATCAACAGATGAATGGCTAAACAAACTGTGTTCTATTCACACGATGGAATATTATGCAGCTGCATGATGAAATGAAGTCATAAAGCATATGGCAACATGGATGAACCTGGAGAACATTATGTTGAGTGAAGCAAGCCAGACACAAAAGGACAAATACTGTATGACTGCATTACTATGAACCAAATATATTGTGTAACATATTGTTTGATCCAAAAAAAAATGTATATGTATCCATTACATTTAATTGAGAAATGTATATATTTATACATGTATTTACTTTTTAGTTTTTAATTGTTTATATATTCTATTATTAAATGTACAAAATAAAGTTTAAAAAAGTGTTAAAAAAAAAAAGGAAAATTGCTGCTACAAAACAAAGACTTTAACTTTCTATGTTCCAGCAAGTATAGTCAAACCTCAATAATCCACACAACAGAAGCAATAGAACAATAATCACCAAAATCCAAACACTGAAGAATGCAAACATCCTTCATTCCTTCTTGAAATGGCTACAACTTCTGAATGTATTATGTTCTGATTTCAGGCCTTTGCAAAAATACTCCTTCTGCTTGGAATACCCTTTCCTACCCTCCACAGTCTGCCAACTTGGGACCCAGCCTGGATGTCCACTTCTCTAGCAAGCCTCCTTGGATCCCCTCCAAGGCTGAATCAAGGGCCTCTCTTCTGTGTTCCCATAGTACCCTCAGCTCACTCACATCCTAACACTTAACACACTGTACTGTAGGTATCTGTTTCCTTGTCCTTCTCCCTCTCAAGACCATAAACACCTTGAGGACAAGGACAGGATCTCATTCAACTCTATATCCTTAGAATCTGGAACATATGAAGCTGTCAATAATTACATGCTTTATTTTAGGAGGTACCACGGATTGAACCCGATACCTCATACATGTGAAGCAGGCTCTCAACCACTGAGCTACACCCATTCCAATAATTACTTGTTGAGTGAATAAATCAATAAAAATAAATAAAACAAATAAATAAATAAGTTATTTTAGAAATGAAGATTAAAATGGAAATACACGTAGATAAACATAACAGATAATGCCTTAAGAGAAATAGAAAGGAAAAAGGAAAAAAACCTTAAAAAATAAAAAAGGAAAAATATATAGGTTTCATGAGAAAATAATATTGGTTATAAGCAAAGGAGATGCAACTTAATTATATTAGGAGTGTCTGCAGAAGGAAACCAAACCAATGGAATGGAAGAAATAACTAAAAGCTATATTTCAAGAAAGTTTTCCTGAAATAAATAAAGAATTGAAACTATGTATTGAAAAAGCACATTGTTTGCCTGAGAATATCAACTCAGATGGCCAACACCAAGCCATATTCTAGTAAACTTTAGTATAGAGAAAATTTCTAAAATTCCTTGGGCAATTAGCTTAGACAAAAGCAATCAAGTAACATATAAGAAGAGGAAAATTATATTTTCATCAGAGTTTTCAACAGCAAGACTTATGCCAGAAGAAAATGGAGTATTGCATTTAAGATACTTATGGAAATAAATTGTGTTCCAAAGATTTTATATCCAACAAAAGTGACTTTCAAATATAAAACCACAAACTGTTAACATCATGAAAGAACTCTGTAGATATTGTTCCCATGGGCACTCCTAAGGAAAGGCAAGATGAGGTTTAAAAGAAAGAGAATATTGAGTATAATGGCTATATGATCTGTCCGTGTACAACTATTAAAAAGGGGGGAAAATAAAGTGGGGAGGAATGTTAGGAGCATATGCAAAAATATTTTTTAAACATCATTCTCTTTAAAAAAACAGATTTATTTAATTTATTTAACTGTTCCCCCCCCCTCGTTGTTTGCGCTCACTGTCTGCTCTCTGTGTCCATTCACTGTGTTCTCTCTGTGTCTCCTTGTTTTCTCTTTAGGAGGCACCAGGAACGGAACCTGAGACTTCGTGTGGGAGAGAGGCACTCAACCACTTGCACCACCTTAACTCCCTGCTTTGTTGTCTCTCTCATTGTCTTTCCTCTTTGTGTCTCCTTGTTGCATCATCTTGTTGGACCAGCTCACCCTGCCTGCCCATCGCACCAGCTTGCTGCCTTGCTAATCTCCTCCAGGAGGCACTGGGAACTGAACCCAGTACCTACCATGTGATAGGCAGGAGCTCAATCCCTTGAGCCACATCTGCTTCCCTTAAAATTCTTTCAATAATTGTATTGGAGTAAGTATATTACTATTGTTATTCTGAGACTGTTGTGTGTCTATTGCTGAATAAATCAAATGAATAATTATGGCATATTCTAATTCAACTATTCCCTGTTTCCTTTAGAACCAAGATTCCTAGGAGTAAAAGAAAGGAGATATAGATGTAATGGAGAGGTTAGATTATAAATCCTTTGGTTTTTTATTTGAATTAGAAATATCAGCTTATAACTTTTGATACACACATATTTAAACATATATAGTACATATAAGTGTTTGTTTACTATCTGTGTCCACTGAAAAGGCCTAGAAATGACTAATCAATACACATCCCTAGCACTAATATTGTGGTCATGAAATATCATTTACCACTAAAAAAATCAAGTTTCTTGGGAAAAGTACTGATTCCCAGTCTGGGGCAGGAAATGTACAGGATGATCATGGACCATCTTCCTCTACCAAAAAGCAAGGAAGTTATCAAAGACCACTAGAATCATAAAAAAAATATTCAGGAGTTGACTCAAAGAGGCTCCCAGTTGCCAAAGAGAGAGTAATTTGTGCTTAAATAAAATTTAAAATTGCAATGAATTGGAAGCCATGAGATAAGTTTAAATCTGTGGGTTCTTAATGATATTTTTTTAAATTGATTTTTGGGGGAGGATGAAAGGAAGACAATTATGAAAATAAAGGAAAAGAATCAAGCTTTTATCCTGTCTTTCCTATATCAAGAGTTCCACTAGGTAATCAAATAATAGATGAGGGAAAGTAGCTCTTTATAAAAATATTACACCTAATAAATGAGAAAGAAATGATAAAATTTAAATCACTCATCAGACCCTGGTCCAAATTCCTGATCTAAAAATCATGAGATAAAGTAAAATAGCTTACTATATTAAGACACTGAGTTTTGGGGGTAGTTGGTTATTCTCAAACTCAGAAACTAGGAATCTTGGGCTCTTTTCCCACTCAGCTCCAAAAATCATCTCTTAATAGAATGTTTGCTTATGTGTCCTTATATTTTTTCCTGTTTTATTTTTCAGAAGTATTTTCCATAATAGTATTATCTAATTCTTCTTTCTTGGGAGTATAAATGAAACAATATTAAAGCACCTCTTCTGTAGAAATATCTACTTAGTTACAGAAAAGCATCACTGTTTCTAATTTGTGTTAAGTTGCTTTATGTGATTCAACATCGTAGTCAAGATAAAGTTCCTAGGATATAGACCATAAAATGGAATTTTGTCATCAGGACTACTCAAATGAGGTCCCTAAAATTCCAGAAATAAATTATTACCTCAAGGAGTATATAATTCACCTGTTAAATCAAAATAAATATTTATGAAGGACTTCCAAAATCCTGGTAATTACCAAGCATTTTTTGAAAGCACTTACTGAAAATATTTGATAGAATTCTCAAATTTCGTCATTTAGTAAGAGGAAAAACTGTGGGAATTTTAATGTTAGGTCTTTTTGCTTTCTATTCACCAAATTAAACCATGAAGCAGTGCAAAGAACGAAAATCCCTTCAAAATTTGATTTGAATTGATTAAGAAAGCAATCAAAATAATAAATAACAACAGGGATATAAAATGGGACTTGCAAACTTGAATCCCTCCTTAACATGATATCTTAGAAATGTAAACCACACCTGCTTGGCAATGGAAACTTGTGTAAACTCATCCCCCCTACACACAAATATGAAATGAAATAAAGATACCAAATCATAAAACTAAATAAATCCTTATTCCTTAGTAATAGAAACTAAGCCAAATATTACAATTTGTAAGTAAATGTCTCTTCTCCCAAAGTAATGGTTCTTAATGTGACCAATTGGAGGGTGAAGGGGAAGGCCTTCAACCCCTTCTGGAATCTGATTTTTAAAAAGCCATGGACCCTTTCAAGAAAACTGCACATGCACATGAAAAATGTACCTCATTTCAGGGTGCTTATGGACTCCCTTGTGCTCTATGTTCAGGTTAAGAAATTTTGACACAGAGGTATTCAGTCCTCGTAACTGGTACAATTCATGATGATCCATTCCATCCCTGTATGTGCCTTTTTAAACTTTAAACCTCCAACAACTGCCATTAGCTATTTAGGAGATTAAAAAATATTGAATGTTTTTCATATTTTTTGAAAATTACCTGCCATAATTTGCTAACAATGCTTATTCTTTTTCTGGAAAAAGGAAGTATTTAGTTCTAAATAATGCACTCAATCTTTGTGCCACCTCAGCTCCCTGGTCTACTGCATCTCTTTTTGTCTCTGTGTCTCTATTTGTTGTGTCATCTTGCTGTGCCTGCTCTTCCACGTTGGCCAGCACTCTGCATGGGCCAGCTCTCCGCTTGGGCCAGCTCACTGCACGGGCCAGCTTGCCTTCACCAGGAGGCCCTGGGAATCAAACCCTGGACCTCCTATATGGTAGACGGGAGCCCAACTGCTTGAGCCACATCTGCTTCCCTATACAGTTTATTTCTAACATTTATTGAAGTAAAATTTACACAGAATAAAATTCAGTCATTTTAGTTGCATAATTTGATGAGTGTCTACAAATGTATTTGGTCATGCAACTACCACTACAGTTGAGATAGAAAACATTTTCATTACCCTTTTACCTTCCAACAGATCAACCCTAACATCAGTCACTCCTCCCCCTACTTTCTCCAGTCTCTGGCAGCCACTGATCTGATTTCTGGCCATATAGTTTTGGGTTTTATATGCCAGCTAAAATGCTTGGTGCTAGGGATACAGAGACAAAAAAAATCTGCAGGGAAGGAGCTTGTTCTCAAATATTGGAGACAGACTTGTCAACAGAATATTACCACAGGGTAAATGCTATTAGAAAATACAAGTGAAGGGAAGCGGATGTGGCTTGGGCAGTTGGGCTCTAACCTACCACATGGGAGGTCCCGGGTTCGGTTCCCAGTGCCTCCTAAAGAAGAAGAGCAAGACAGCAAGCTGATGCAATGGACTGGCTTGGCCAGCTAACTCAATAAGATGATGCAACGAGATGACTCAATGTGGAAACACAATGAGGAAACATGAGAGACACAACAAGCAGGGAGTGGATGTGGTTCAAGTGATTGAGCACCTCCCTCTCACATGGGAGGTCCAGGGCTCAGTTCCTGGTGCCTCATAATAAAAAAAAAAAAAAAAAAAAAAAAAGAAGATGAGAGCACGCAATGAACAGACACCACTGCGAGAGCAAACAATGAGGGGATGGGGAGAAAGAAATAAATCTTTAATTCAAGTGAAGTACTTTGGTAGCATAGAAGATATAACATCTAACTTTGTGGGTATTAAGAACTGCTTCATTAAAGAGATGTCAGTTGAGTTGGGTCCTGTAAAGACAAGTTGGAATAGGGCAGGCAAAGGTAGATAAAGTTGTTCAGGAAGTTATTCCTGGAATATTCCTGCACACAAGTTCTAATTTATATATATATCTGGGTGTTCTGAAAAGGGGGAGAAGATGAGTGTGGATGAAATGCACCTGTTCAAGATGTAGGTAATAAAGAGTTAGCATTCCAGTCCTTACGCATTTACACCCCAACTTTAGGCTTCTAGGATTCTTCATGGATATCTATGCTAAATGAGTAATCTATTTGTTACGAACAAATATTCATTTAAATTCATTTGTGAATTTAAGTCCATGATTATTTCTGCCATATATCATTGCAGATTAAATTTGATTTCTAATTACATAATGAAAGGTTTGAGTTTGAAACATCAGCAAACAGGTGAGGAGGTTAGTTGAATTTGAAGCATCGGCAAATAGAAGAGACAGTTGTTTTTAATTGGAGAAATTTTCTTAGTTCTCCAGAAATTATACCTAAAGACCACTTCTGTGTAACTCAAGAAGTTTTACCTTGGTGTCAGTATATTCCTTTGTGTCATCCTTTCCCCAACTTATTTCCAGCTATTCTGTTTCAGTTATGAATGCTTTTAGCTCTAAGAAACTAACAGTCTTAAACCATAAGGCCATGTATTGTTTTCTTTACAAGAAGTCTACTGGTTTTTGGTATCAGAATGTCATCAAGGACTTTTTCTAACGTTTGCTCCGACATATTTAGCTTTTCATCCACATAGTGTTACTTTATGGTTGCTTTTTGGAAGGCTGCACAATTCCAATCATCACATGCACATTTAAGGTAAAAAAAAAAAAAGGGTGGGTGGGTGGGGAACAGTTCCTGTGAGCATTCTTTTCTGCTTATTCCCTTTATCAGAAAGCCACTCAGGAGATGGTGCTTATCAATTCATTAAGCAGAACTGGGACACATGCCTACCACTAGATCAAAAGGAGGCCAGGAAAGTGAGGACATGGTATTCCAAGTCCTATAGTAGAAAGTGACAAAGAGAAAAAGGGGTTAGGAATGCTTTTATGTTGCAACCAACAATGTATGCCATACATCCCAATAGCCCCTCTCCTTTCTCATAGGAGCCTAAAGCATTCATTCATTCATTTATTCAGCCACTCACTCATTCAACTAATTCTCATTATATACCCACTATATATGAGGTCCACTCTGTATTCTTGGCATTGGATAACACAACATTATATCTTAATTGGTACCACTACTGAAAACTATAATTAAGAACCATTTGGGAAGCGGCTGTGGCTCAATCAGTAGGGCTCCCGTTTACCATATGGGAGGCCCTGGGTTTGATTCCCGGGGCCTCCTGGTGAAGGCAAGCCCGCCCGCACGGCGTGGTTGGCTGACCCAGCGAGCACAGGCAGCAGGGGGGGATAAATGAATAAATAAATAAAATCTTAAAAAAAAAAAAAAAAACATTTAACATTTCTGAATGTCACAGACTTGCCTTTTGATTACCTATTTATTAGAGGAAATTGCTATCCTTAATTTCAAGTATTCTAGATGTGTTCTCTATTGGGAATGTTCCCTCTTCTCCCATCTTTTCCTACCAAAACATTAGATTCTTCAACATCATTTCAAATTCTCCCCTTTTGGATAATACCAGTATCACTCTCTGCTTTAACTTCCACAGCCTCTTTACTGGTCTTCCAGCTTCTAATCCATTCTTCAAAAAGATCATATCATTATCCAGCTTTACATACTTATGTGGCTTTCCATTGCTGTTAGGTTAAGGTACAAAATCTTGGCTCATAAAACTTGAGATTTTTCGGCTCTTGACCCTTGAGTTTCTAGCCAGACTCATCTTTAGCAATCTTTAGGCTGTCCCCCACTCCAGACATACTGAACTTTGAATTCTACCAAGTGCCATTCTCTCTCCCTTCCTGGCCTTTACACAAACTGTTCCTTTGCCCTGGCACAATTTTCCATACATTCTGACAATGTCCTGGCCCACTTCACTGAATGAATTCAGTTCAGATGAAAACTCACCAAGGTTAATTAGATTAAATAAGAAACAATTAGGAAAGATAAATGTAATTTTAACAACTTGGTATACAAATTCTTTTGATGTTTTGAGTTGAATTTTGGTATTAAGTTATATGGGAATAATAAGGGTCAAAATGTAATTGGTTAAATGTGTATCCTTAGTGAAAATCCTGGGAAAGGTGTGTTAACCACATAATACCATATGCATTTTTGCAATATGTAGACTACAAACAGTGAAATATTTAAGTGTACTTAATCATTTCATGAAAGATTTTTGAAGTGGGGGAAAATATCATTATTCCAACAATGATTTGCCATTACAGGTCTAAACTGCCAGAGGCCCCACACCACCCAAAATCTATATGGCATGAGTCACAAACCAAACAGGTCTTTACTGTGCCTGAATTCCAGTCCTAAATCAAAAAGTTAACTATGAACATGTGAACATTTTAAGATGAAAGAGTGATTCTACAAGGGAAATTTCATTTCACAAATCCCTGTAAACCTAGGAAAGAGAGTCATAAAATAAAATATGTATTTTACTGTTAAAATAGTTCACAGTTAATATGGGTTCATGTTTTATAGTAATTATATTTTAAATAAGTTTTAAGGAAATAAAAATTTTAGAATAAGTTCTAAAAGAATTTTCTTCTCAAAAAAAATGTATATATTCCCTCTAAGATTCTTTGGAAAAGGAGCAATGGGTCTATGGATAGATTGTATCATGGAGCATAGTAGGCACACAAGTATTTGTTGACTATGATTGGCTGTAATAGGTATGAGGAGATCTAAATTCTCTTTCATTGCTTTAAAAAAATTTTGTTTCCATGTTCCTTGTGGCTTCTATAAAACCACCATAATGGTGTAGGAATTACCCAAATTGATTTTTAAAATATATTAATTTGTTTAAAATGACATAAATTCAAAATAAAATAGGTAATCTATTTAAGAAAAAACAGGTAATAGTATGAAAGAATAGCTTACTGTCAGGTCTGTTTCCTTTAAATCTTATCTTTATGATCATTGATTCATGATTATTTTAAGTTTTTAAACAAATACTGGCACATAGCCCCATTCTGACACATTCCTATTTGAATTTGACATAGTTATCATTGTAATATTGGAAACAGTCATTTGCAGCACATGTTAGGACCTGCCCCCAAAGATTGTTTAACATCATTAAAAGTAGGATTTTTGTGTTGCTATAAATTGTAAACTAAAAGACAAGCTGTTATTCCCACATGAGTTTGTACATGAACATTAATTTTATAAAAAGAAAGAAAGAGGAAACAAACAAACAAACAAAAAAATAGAGGAACCCTCAAATGTTTAAACTAGATTTACCATTTGTAGTAGAGTACATGAGAAAGGATGTGTATAAAGATTCTGTAAGAATCTTGGCAGTTCTTTGTCTGTGCAAATATCTAGATTCTAGCAAAATAAAATGAACAATGGTCCTAATGAAGGCCCATATTCTAATTATCTTTCTCTCTTCCTCCTCTTTCATTCATTTTAGCTAATATAATTTACACTTTCATGAGTCCCAGAAACTTTAGAGGAAAACATTTCAATAATATAAAATATATCTGTTATCTATTATCTGTTATCTATTGCTGTGTAACAAACTACCCCCCAAAATCAACAGGTTAAAACAACAAGCATCTACTATCTTATACCATTTTGAGGGCCAGGAATCTGGGAGTGACTTAACTGGATGGTTCTGGCTCAAAGTCTCTCATGACATAGTGTTTTAATTTCCTAAATTTCTTCCAGCAAATACTATTAAACGGCTTGGCTTAAACAATGGGGGTTTGTTAGATTTACAGTTACAGTTCAGGAAAATGTTTTCAAATCAAGGTATCTTCAAGGCAATGCAATCCTTGGCTCCTCTCCTACAAGGGAAGGCACAAAGTGGCAATATCTGCCGGTATCTGCCTTTTCTTCTGGGTTTTGTTTATTTCAGTTTCCTGCTTCCCTGGTTTTCTTTCTCTCTAAATATCTTCATTCCATTATAAAGGACTCCAGTAATAGGATTAAGACCCATCCTGAATGAGGTGGGTCACACCCTAACTGAAGTAGCCTCATCAAAAGATCCCCTTTACAATGGGTTTACATCCACAGTAATGGATTTAAATTTAAGAAAATGTTTTTCTGGCGAACATACAGCTTCAAACCCCAAGAGACAGCAATCAAGCTTTTAGCTGGGGCTGCAGTCATGTCAAGGCTTACATAGGTCTGGTAGATCCACTTCTATACTCATTCATGTGGCTATTTCCAGACCTCAGTTCCTTGCCATGAAAGCTAGCATGTACCAGAGTGATTGATCCAAAAGATAGTGATGAAAACTGCATGACTTTTATAACCAAATCTCATTAGTGACATGCTGTCACTTCTGCTGGATTCCATTGGTCACACAGGCTAATTCTAGTACAATGTGTAAGAGAACTATATAAGGGTATGAAACCAGAAGGCAGGGCTCTTTCGGGAGGGGTGGGGGGAGTGCATCTTGGAGGTTGGCTTCCACAATATATATTTAACTATTAGGTCTTCTATAGAATGACCTGAATATTATTAATAATAGCATAATAATAATAAATATTAATATCCAAGTTGGAATTTAAGTTAAAAACACTAATTAGGTTAAGTTTTTTTTTTTAATATATTTATTTTTAACTGTGGTAAATTATACATAACATAAAAATGTTTTTAACCATCTTAAGTAAATAATTCTTTGACATTAACTACATTCACAATACTGAGTAACTCATCACTATTTCCAGATTATTTTCATCATCCCAAAACAAAACTAATACTTATTTAGCAATAACTTCCCATAGGTTAAATTTTAATGTGAAGAATTATACTTTATAAAGAAGATACAGCAGTCATGAAACTATGCACCAATCAACAAAGCAGCTAAAGCAAAAAGAATAAAATATTGCAAGATCTTGATAAAAATACATTGATATGTCTACTCCATTTTCAGAATTGGAGGGACTTAAGAGAAAATAATTAAAGGCATAGAGAATTAGAGAAGTTGAATAAAACAATGAATAAACACACTCACTGTTTCCCCCTTACAAGGTTTGCAATGATTGACAGGTCATAGGACTATGAATCAATGGCCCTGTGGCATAGGTTGAGGAAAGGCAACCTCCAGCCATAATCCACTTTACCGATTAAGCAAGCCATAGCCTAGAGGCAGCTCATCCCCTTTTAAAAATAAATAAAAAGGAGCAGATAAGGGCCATCACTCCTTCCCCACCCTTCCTACAGTCCAAGGTCTAGCCCACTCCCCTTGGGTCATTTGGCCCCAGACTGTACTCAGTTTCTCCACCTATTGCTGTACTCAATAAAGCCATATTCACCACCCTCTGGGGGTGCGCTGAAGTCTCTCTTCAGATCCCGGCTATGCCAGTGGGCTGTGGGGGTGGGGTGTGTGTGTGTGTGCTGAAGTCTATTCTTCAGACCCCTTTCATTGGGAGAGCTTCCCAATAAACTTCCTGCCTGCAATCATCATTCTGTGTCCCAGTGGGCGCTGTTTTTCTCTAACACTCACACATATAGCCATACCCAGCCACACACAATAAAGAATACATACTTTTCTTTACACCAATGAAATATTTATGAGTTGATCATATATTTAATCACAAAAATTTTAATAAACTAAAAAAGCTAAATAATATACAGGCCACATCTCTGATCATAAACCAAAAAACAAACAAACAAACAAAAAACACAACAAATAATATAGTCACCAAAAATATCTTACATAATTGGAATAAAGAGGAAATAAAAATGAAATTACTAATTGTCTAGAAAGGCATAAAAGGGATATTTCACAACAAAATCTATGGTTCACACACACAAAAACTTATTAATAGGAATATTTAAAGCAAAATTAGCTCAACTTGGTCTGGGAGAGAACGTTTTTGTGTCATGTGATAAATGATCTCTTTCTGGGAAGAACTTTATATTTCTAATTAAATACTCCTCACTTTTCTGATTGTAGTAGATGCTATGTATGATACATGACCCAATACGTTGCCAGATTTTCTCTAGGTTCTTGGCTATGGAACAAAAAAAGAATTTAAGTATATGCCAGTTTAGTTAGGCCAGTAGTTTATTAAGAAAATGAGAACAGAGAAACGGGAGAAAATAACAGATTATGGGTCCCAGGTATATACTTGTGTGCTGGTTCAGGCAGAGAGAGAAAAAAAGGAGAAAAAGGGCTGAAAAGGGTAAAAAGGGATGATTTACAGATTACAAGTTCCCATTACAGATGACAAGTCCCCAGGTGTACTTGTGTATTGATCCAGGCACAGCAAGAAAGGGCAAAAACAGGGTTAAAAGGGCCAATTTAGTCTCTGCGCTTGCTTTTTACACCATTAATTAGCACGCCCTTGTTAATGTTCTGGTGAGGAGTTCCAACTGTTTGCTGTTTTGATTGGTTACCCTACCTGTCAATTGCCCCCCCCCCCCCCCCCGGGCGGCCCAATGGCAAGGCCCCTTGAGAATATCCGAGGCTCTTCCTTGATCCCAGATGAAATCCCATTTCAAATGGAGAATTCTCTCGAGGTTCTTCCAGCAGCCATCTTGTGGGGTCTTTCACTCAGGGAGTGTTCCCACGGCCACATGTTTCACAGTCATGTTTTCTGCCAGATTCCAGATTCATCTTTTCATACTTTAAACTAGCCTGCTTCACATCCATTCCTCCTTTCAGGATGGAAGCAGGAACTCTCCCAGAGTGTTGATGACTGACGACTCCCATCCTAACTGAGATTACCTCTGGCTGAAGAGACTTGCCTTCCCCAAAGTCAAACCCCATGAAAGTCGGGCAGGGGCTTACATCCAATGGCTGATTACTGTGAGAATATAAATATCCCTTCAATGCAGGACAACTCTGTAAGGATATCTTTTAGTTGTTGATCTCCAGTAAATCCCCCTATAAATTTCCTGCACTCTTCAACTCAGAATTTGCTTCCCAGGTAAGCCAAATGGCATTATGGAGAAACCTTCAATGAGATTAAGACTTGTTCTCAAAACTCATAATCAGTTCACCCAGCTGACTGTCAGATTAGGGTATAGTGATTTTCAGTGATCGTCAATCAACTTTTTTTTTTTTTGGTATTTAGACAATAATTAACCATTTTTGCCTTGTAGAGAATGTAATAAAAATTTGACAAGCTCATCATTAAATTGCCTGAAAACTGTTTTTTTAACAATCCTAGGGGAAGCAGATATGGCTCAAGTGATTGGGCTCCCGTCTACCATATGGGAGGCCTCAGGTTCCATTCCTGGGGCCTCCTGATAAAGGCAAGCTGGCCCATGCCAGCGGAGAGCTGACAGCCTGGTCCCTGGAGAGCTAGCGCAGCAAGATGATGCAACAAAGGGAGACAGGCAGACACAGAAAAATGTGCAGCAAATGGACTCAGAAAGCAGACAATGAGCACAAGTGGCAAGGGGGGTAATAAATAAATAAAACAAATCTTTAAAAAACAAAACAAAAAACAATCCTAAAGATGAGAAATACAGGAATATTATGATCTTCTGAAGAAATTAGAAAATATTGTTAAAGAAACCTAAAATTGAATTCAAAGAAGTAGTAACAAAACACTTTTAGCAGGAGAAAAAAAATCCGAAAGCTTTTCTTTGAGAAGACCATTAAAATTGAGCCTCATTATAGAAAAATGAAAGAAAGCAAAGGTATACAAGGTTAAACATGATAAGAGATATTTCTCTCTACCACAGATCAGGAGGGATAAAAGGAGTTATGAGAATATTATATGAAACTTCACGGTGAAAAATTCAAAAGCCTAGAAAAAATGGATTTCTGTAGACCAGTTCTTCTCAAAGTATGGTACCTCAATCAGCAGCATGAGCGCCACCTGGGAGCTTTTTATAAGGGCAAATTTTTAGACTTACTGAATCAGAACCACTTGGAGTAAGATTTATCAATCTGTGTTTTAGCAAACATGCTAAACTCTGGTATTAGAAACACTGGACTAGACCAATATCATAAAAGTATTTGGAAAGGTGAAAGGATAGCCACAAAATAGCTAATGTAGGAAGGCTCCTCAAGTATTGTGAAGTAAAAGTGGTAAGGTATCAAATAGTGATTATGTTGGGGATTGAATCGCGTTCCCCCCAAAAGGCATGATCAGGTCCCAACTGCTGGTCTTGTGGGTATGAATTCATTTGTAAATAGGACCTTTGAAGATGTTATAATTAAGTTGTGGTCCAACTGAATGAGGGTGGGCCTTAATCCTATTACTGGAAGCCTTATATTCTTTATTATTTTTATTTTTTTTATAATTTTTCCAAAGTCTACGCAACAGATACCCCTTGACTGGTTGTCAACAGGGTATAATTAAGTGAATATTCTATTTATTTATTATTTTTATTTATTTATTTTTTTTACCGGGAGGTCCCAGGGATCGAACCTGGGTCCCTCCATATGGGAGACGGATGCCCAACCAGTTGAGCTACATCCGACCCTAAAACAAACCTTTAGTCTTTTTTTTTTTTTTTAAAGATTTTATTTACTTATTCATTTATACCCCCCTTCCTGCTTGTGCTCGCTGGGTCAGCTAACCGTGCGGACGGGCTTGCCTTCACCAGGAGGCCCTGGGAACTGAACCCGGGGCCTCCCATATGGTAAACGGGAGCCCTACTGATTGAGCCACAGCCGCTTCCCCGACTGGAAGCCTTATAGAGATGCTATGGGGAACAGCCAGAAGCTGGACATAACGGAAACTAGAAGAGGAAGGAGACAATGCTGCCATGTGCGTTGCCATATGACAGAAAAACCAAGGAACCCTAAAGATTACCAGCTAGCCAGAAAATACTAACCCTGGGAGCAAGCAAGCCTTCTAGCCTCTGAAACCATGGGTCAATAAATTCCTGTTGCTAAGCCAAGTATTTGTTTTAGCTGCCAGGTAACTAATATAGAGTACAATGGGCATATGTATGAAAAACGGAGTGGGGAAAATCAATATGCGTGTGCTTATAATACCTTTGTTAATCTACCTCAAAACTGGTTCCATTAATTATTTCCAGGAAGAGGACCTGATTGGATAGGGGACAGGAGTAGGAAGATTTTTTTTTTTCTGTATACACTTTTGTAATTGCTCAATATTGAATGATGTACATGTATTACCTATTCAGAACTAATTGATTAACTAATTAATTAACATTAAAAGTTTGATAGCTAATACTGGTAGAAATGAAAGGAAGAGTGTACTCTCATTTATTGATGATGGAAATGTGTTTTATACAGATTTTTTTTTGTAATGCAGTATGGTAATATCAATTAAAAATAAAAGTACATATATATTCTATATATATAGATTCTGCTCCTTGGGATCTGTTTTAGTTTCCTAGGCTGCTTAAGCAAATATAATAAATGAGTTGGCTTAAATAATGGGAATTTATTAACTTACATTTTTGAGGCAGGGAAAATGTCCAAATCAAGGCATCATCAAGGCGGTGCTTTCTCCCCAAAGACTGGTGTTCTGGGGCTGGCTGCTGGTGATCCTTGATCCTTAGCTTGCCACATGGCAAGGCTCTTGGCGGTGTCTGCTGGTCTCTTCCTCCTCTTAAAGATTCCGTTTTAGCTTCTTGCATCCTGTGGCTCTCTCTCTGTTTGAATTTCATTCTCTTATAAAGGACTCCAGTAATAGGATTAGGACCCATTGAGATTGAGTGAGCAACACCTTCTTAACTGAAGTAACCTCATTAAAAGGTCCTACTTACAATGGGTATACACCCACAGGAACGGATTGAATTTAAGAACATGTTTTTCTAGGGTACGTACAGTTTCAAACCACCACAAGATCTATATCACAGGAATAAAAGTACCAATAAGTAAGAATATAGTAAAAGAATGATTATTGCTGCATTAAATATTAGATGACTGCCTATATGCAAGAAGAAGGAAGTTCATTTTCGGAAAGCCAAGGCACCTCCTCTCTCTATATGTATGTATGCATTAGTCAGGAAAAAAGGGTTCTCATGCAAAGTACCAAAAATCTGTTGGCTTTTATAAAGGGAATTTATTTGGAGTAGACGCTTACAGCCACAAGGCCCTAAAGAGTCCAAAGCAAGATACCATAAGAGGTACTTTCTCACCCAAAGTCATTTGCCACATGTTGAAGCAAAATGGCAGTCAATGTCTGCAAGGATTCAGCCTTCCTTCTTCCTCTTAAGGCTCCATGGACCCATCTCAGCTGTAGGCTGGCATAAGGTTCATCTCTTAGGGCTTCTCAGCTGCTCTGTTCTCTTCAGGTTCATCTCTCTTCCAGGGCCTCTGCTGTGTCTATGGAGCTGTCTCTCTTCCTCTGTGTTGTTCTTCTCTGTGTATCTACTTCTGTGTTCTTGATTGAGCATCCATTTATATAGCTCACCAAGGGGGCAGGGACTCAATCCTGTATTTCCTAGTGACCTGGTCAAATCAAAGCCTTGATCATAACATAATTTAATCAAAGACATCTCAGCTGAATCTAATGCAATCAAAGGGTATCATGCCCAGAGGAATATACCAGTTTACAAACATAATAAATATCTCTTTTTGGAATTCATAAATAATATCAAACTACCACAGTAGTTTATATTGGTATAGATATGTACATGTTTATATATGTTTGCATATGATGACATGAGCACAGAGACAAAAGTCAAAGTCTGTAGTAATTTAAAAAGGAAGTTAGAATAATGGTTAGAGCATGAAATATCAAACCAGACTATTGGGCTTCAAATATGTGCCCACTCTTACCCCCTGTATAACCTTGGGTAAGTTACTTAATCTTTCAATACCTCGGTTTCCTTATCTGTTACATGTAGACAGTAGTATCTACCACATAGTATTATTGCGAAGGTTAAATAAGTTGGTATGTGTTAAGGACTCAACAGTTCCTAGCACAGAGCAAGGATTGTAAAGTATTAGCTCTGGAATTATTGTTATTTTATAGCCTTGTTTGTTGTTGCAAGATGGGGGTGGGATATGTGGAGGACAGAAAAGCAAACAAACAGAAACAAGCAACTAATCAAATGAACAAATAAAAATTAAAGTCAACATAAAGTATACCTGTAAAATCATATATACATTAAAATGGTTGGCATTTTCTCTAATAAATATTAGCTATAGGTATAATGAAAAAAAGTAAATTTTAGAGTATATATAATAATCCATTTAGCAATTGTAGAATGAAGGAATGTGCCACAGAAAAGAAAACAAAACAAAACAAAAAACCCCACAAATTTCTAGAATAGGTGGGCAAACTGGAAACATCACCTTAGATCCCCTCTTTAAGGGATTGGGTGCTTGGAATTGTAAAGAAAGCAATAGGTTGGTGTTTTAGTTTCCTAGGCTGCTCAATCAAATACCACAAAATGGGTCAGGTTAAAAAATAGGTCCTTAGCTTGTCAATGGTACACGGCAGCCTCTCCCTGCCTCTCCGTTCTCTTCTGGATTCATTGATTTCAGCTTCTTATTTCCTGTGGCTTTCTCTCCTCAGAGCTGTCTGAATTTCACTCTATTTAGAAAGGACTCCAGTAATAGGATTAAGTCCCATCCCGATTGAGTGGGCCACACCTTCTTAACTGAAGTAACCTATTTACAATGGGATTATATACACAGGAATGGATTACGTTTAAGAGCATGTTTTTCTTAGAGACATACAGCTTCAAACCACCACAACTGGTAAAGGAGCTGAGTCATTCAGTGATTTGGGAGCTGATGGGGAAAATACTTATACATGCATACATATATTCACATTCATTTAAAAAATCAGGAATAATCTGAGGTTCCTAGTAGAAGTTGGCTCTTAGAGTTCTTTCTTTTCAAAGATCTACTTATATAATAACATAACAAAAGGAAGTGGGAAACACAAGGAGTGGAAGTGAATTTACTCAGTCTCAGGCCCTGCGACAAATGCTCATGTAATCATAGTCAAACACACACAAATATGTACATACATATACTAACATATACTTACATATAAGGGAGGATGTCATGGTTTTGAAAAAATGGGATTATAAAGACACTTTCTTGCATTTTGCATTTCTTATTAGAAATGCCTCCTGGAGATCCTTCCATGTCAATAGCTCTAGTTTGTTATTTTTAATGATTGCATAATTTCTTTGGTGTAAATATACCATTATCTCTTCAGAGGGAAACATTTCACAAATTCAAAGTTTTAAAAATCATTCCTCTTACTCATTCTCCTTGACCCTGTGTACCTGGAAGCTCCTGGCAAAGTAGGCTTCACAGGCAAATTGATTGCTTGACTCAGAGGGTACCAATGAATCCATTATGATGTCTCTCTCTCTCTTTTTTTATGAGGTACTGGGGTCTTAACACAGAACCTCGTACGTGGGAAGCAGACGCACAACCACTTGTGCTACATCTGCTCCCTGATGTTTCTTTTTCAAGTGGGAAAAATGTTTAATTTTTGGAAATAATAACTGAAGTCTATAGGACTCATATTTACAAGGATTCTAGAGGTTACATGGTTTGGAGAAGTAACTTATGGGGAAAAAAACTACTTAATCTCTTGAAAAGACAGGTCTTATCTTGTTTTATAGCTTAAAGCTCTTTAAAGACTTCCATTGCTCTTAGAAGACCCAAATACCTTACAATGGCTTATTAGGCATTTCAAAACTTGTCTAGTTCTCACCAGTCTTTTCACTTTCTTTGCACTCAATTCTTTTTTTTTTTGGCGACCCGTTTTTATTTTATTAGCAAGGAAACAACTGAGCGAAAAATATGGAACGCTTCACGAATTTGCGTATCATCCTTGCGCAGGGGCCATGCTAATCTTCTCTGTATCGTTCCAATTTTAGTATATGTGCTGCCGAAGCAAGCACTGCACTCAATTCTTGAACCATTCTGAACTGTGGGAAAGTTATATTGAAAGCTTGATGGTGTCACTTATTTCTGATCTTATACATAGACTTTCTTTTCTTTGAACTATCCTCCTTATTGTCGCGCTCATTACTGCTCATTTTTCAAGTCTCAATTTTGACATCACCTTTGAAATGCCTTAGTCTAACTCCTATACCTGTTGAGGTCCCCCTATTATGTGCTCCCACAATGGTTACACTATTGCAATTATTTATTCAACTATAAGTCTTTCGTGGAGGCTTACATTCCAGAGATAGTGTCTGTTGTTACATATTCCCTATGCCTGGCACATAATATGTATTCAATAAAAATTTGTGGAATGAATGAATGAATGCGTCGAAAACCAGGGCTAAGTCATTCTGTTTTGCTGCTAAGAAAAATGTAAAACTGACTTGGCGATCATTTAAGTTTCCTTATTACTAAAGCAAATACCACTCAATAGGTTACCTTAAATAATGGGAATTTATTGACTCATGGTTTTGAGTCCAGGAGAAGTTCAAATCAAGGCATCATCAAGGCAATGCTTTCTTCTTGAAGACTGGCCTTCTGGGGCTGGCTACCAGTGATCCTTGGTCCTTGACTCTTCTTCACAGAGCAATGCATATGGCTTTTTGCTTCACACAGCTCTCTCTAACTCTCTGTCTGAATATCATTTTGCTTATAAAGGACTCCAGTAATAGGATTAAGACCCATTCTGATTGAGGTGGGCCACACCTTAACGGAAGTAACCTCATCAAAAGGTCCTACTTAAAATGGGTTCATGTTCACAGGAATAGATAAAGTTTAAGAACATGTTTTTCTGAAATTAAACTATTTTTTCAACGGCATTCTTTCTCACTTGTACAATCTGTAAAGCCTGAAATTTAAAGCCACAATCTGCCTTCTTCTCTTAAAACCATGACTGTTTAGCCCTGCTAAAAAAGGTTCCACGTTGTGCTGTTAGATGCCTCCAGAAATTTTTTAATCTCCAATATCACTGGAAGAGTTGGTGCCAATGGAAAGTCCTTTTACTGTCTTTGGACAGTTTTTTTCCTGTTATCTTTGATAACTATTTCAAATACTTGTAACCATCTTCAAATCCTCTGGTTCCCATATAAATCACAATGAATCACACTCACATATTACTACTGAGAAAATTCTGCTGATCAGCGAAGAATTTATTTAGCACTTTAATTTGCATTGAACTCACTCTTGTATTTCATTGTTCTTGATCTGTGCTCTTGATTTTGTTACTGATCAAAGTGGGAGGAGGGGGGTGTCTCTTCCCAATGAGCTCAAATGACCAATTTCTGAGACCCTGGGGTTTCAAAGGGTGAAAGTGTTTATTGCTAAACATGAAGCAAGGAGATCAGCTGGCCTATTGGCCTAAAATCTGTTGCTCTAAACTGCAATAATCCTGATAGATTTATAGTATCAAAAGTTGGGCATAATGAGGATAATGAGGCTAATGGCTGGATATGATGCATTAGGAATGAACCAATTATTGAGCATGCACAGATTAATTACATGTCTAGTCACAGAACATGTATAAGAAAATGGCATGGTTGTGATTTTTAGTATTATAATGAGGTATAGGTCACTTACAGGTTGAGGTTTAAGCTACTGCACATGTCAGGCAGGCCAATTTTGGTTAGATCTAGCTTTGCTTGTGTGAGAGAAAAGGAATTGGGGTGAGTTAGTACTGGGCTGACATTAGGGGCTGTCTTTGTCATCATAAGACTCCAAAGTTGTAAAACAAGATAAGGGGGTATAAGAGGGGCCAGTCAAGATAAAGGTTATATAGTTTTACAATCATTATCAAAGATCAAGGCATCTGAGTTTCAGTAATTTCAAGTATTTACTTTTGGCTATTCTACAATATACTAGAAATAAAAAAAGGTATCTATATAATGATTCAGAAATCATAATCATTTGTTAAAATCCTTAACTTTGTTACAATTTCTATCTCTTTAAGGATCTTTTTTCCTTCTCTTATCTATACCTTTATCATTTTCCTATCTATTCACTCAATTAAGCCTTTTTAAAAAGAAGTCTAGCTGTGTTGTCTTTCTTTTTCTCCTCTTATTCACTCACCAGACCACTAAATTTAGGCATCATTTTCTCAAAAGCCATACATAACTTTCCCTTTTCATACCCTTTCCCCACCCCTACCCCTACTCTTTAAGTTGGGGGCAGAGCCACTCTTATTTTGCTTCCATAAGTCTCATCTGAATTTCCCCCCCACTAGATTAGATAATCCTGGAGTCAGGGATGTGTGTTGTTCATTTTAAATTCTCAGAACTTTCACGCCTGGCACATTGTTTATTGAATGGAATTTTGGGTGAGGGTTGGAAGATGTTAAATTACAGGAGATGCTTAGCTTTATCTAGGTTAAATTTGTATTGTAAAGTGTTATTAATATGTATATTTTGGGAATTGTATGCTGTATGAGAAGTTCCTAGAGAATTGTCAATGCCCTAATTATTTATGAAATGTTTCTATTAATCAGTATCATGGTGCTGCTATGCTTGACATTAGACAGCAACAGTGCAATATCAGTCATAATGTCAGTTATTTAAATAATTATCGTGAGGATGGCAGGGTTCACCTCTCACAAAAACACCAAGAGGAAAGGCAGAGGGTGTCCAAAACAACTGTATTGGGGCATCTGTGGACCAGGGGAGTGCCATGCTTTGTACAGAAGGGAACAGGACAGGGAGATCAAGAAGCTGAAATAAACCTGTGAATTAATCACCCCCGTGGTAGGGAAGAGCACCCATCTCACACCCTTGAGGCAAACACCCACGGTACAACCCATGGCTTACTGCAGCCAACTGAGAGTGGAGTGGACCTTTTACTCCCTTGGAAGAGGGAGGGCCAAATATAGCTTCTGCTCAATGACAGCAGGGCCCAACTTTAAATCATGGCACTAGCTGGCCAAGATTATTTCCCATGGTTACATACAGTCATGTGGATGTAGGGAGAGATACATGCCTTCCTTCCTAGGACTGCTGGGAAAGATGTACCAAAGAGTTCCATCTGCTGCCAGGCTGGGAAAGTGAAGGGAAAAAAGGATTTTTGGCATCTTTCCTTTCTCCATTCCCAGGAACCCTTGGATCTGGTCTGTGCCCTATTAGTGAGTCTCTGGCCTTGTTTTGATAACTTAAACACAGGCAATTTTAAAGATCGAGAATAAGTTGAGCCAAGAATCAAAGAAGAGCTGTTAAACAAAGCCAATCAACAATAAAACTGTAGACCACAGAGAGAAATTGACCATCAGAATAAACTCACCAACATAATCAGATACCTAGATATCAGCAAATTCAAAGAGATGAAGGAAAATATGGCTAAAGAAGTAAAGGATATTAAGAAGATACTGGGTGAGCATAAAGAAGAATTTGAAAGCTTGCAAAGAAAAGTAATAGAACTTATGGGAATGAAACACATAATGGATGACATTAAAAATACATTAAACTGTATAAAAACAGATTTGAACTGACTGAGGAAAGGAACAGCAAATTAGGGGACAGAGCACTGGAACCTGAAAAGACAGACGAAGACAAAGAAAAGAATGAAAAAAATTGCACAAGGTCTCAGGGAACTGAATGACAACATGAGGCACAAAAACATATGTGTCATGGGTGTCCCAGAAGGAGAAGCAAATGGTAAAAGGGCAGAAAGAATATTTGAGGAAATAATGACTGAAAACTACCCAACTCTTATGAAAGACATAAGTATTCATATCCAAGAAGGGCAGAGTACTACAAACAGAATAAATCTGAATAAACCTATGCCAAGAAACATACTATTCAGAATGTCACATGCCAAAGATAGAGAGAATTTTATAAAGCAGCATGAATAAAGAAATCTGTGGCAGTTTGTGATTATTTGACCTTATTTTATTTTATTTTTTTAAAGATTTATTTTTGTTTATTTCTCTCCCCCCCCCACCCCCATTGTTTTTACACTCACTGTCTGCTCTCTGTGTTCTTCTATGTCTCCCTGTATTCTCTTCAGGTGGCACCAGAAACTGATCCTGGGACCTTCCAGAGTGGGAGAGAGGCACTCAATCTCGTGCGCCACCTCAGCTCCCTGATCATCTGCATCTCTCCTTGTCTGTCCTCTGTAACTATTTTTGCTGCGTCATCTTGCTGCACCAGCTCTCCACGTGGGCCAGCACCCCATGTGGGCCAGCACTCCTACATGGGCCAGCACTCCAGGCGGGCCAACTCGCCTTTTTTTTTTTTTCCACCAGGAGGCCCCGGGAATTGAACCCTGGATCTCCTATATGGTAGATGGGAGCCCAATCGCTTGAGCCACATCCATTTCCCTGTGATTATTTTATGAATTTCAAAAAGAGAAAGATTATATTTGTAAACTAATCTCTTCCTCTGGGTGTGATACACTTTGATCGCACTAAATTCAGTTGAGGAGCCTTTGATTAGAGTACCTGTTAAAATAGCTGTAGAGCTTTTAAGAGATTTTTATAATCCCCTCCCTCCCCCGAGATGGCTCCCTTGTCTGTTAGCTTGTTTTTTCTCATTGTTTTTTGCCTGTTGTTTGTGATCATTGTCTGCTCATTGTTTTTTGCTCATTGTCTGCTTTTTTTCTTTAAGAGTCACTGGGAACCAAACCCAGTACCTCTCATGTGGGGGATGGACACTCAATGCTTGAGCCACATCCACTCCCTGATCATTTATTTATTTATTTATTTTCAAAGATTTATTTATTTACTTTATCCATTTTAAACCCCCCTTCCCCATTTGCTGTTTTGTGTCCATTTGCTGGGCAATTCTCCGTGTCTGTTTCCTGCCATCTCTTCTCATCCTCCTCCTCCAGTCTTCACCAGGATTCGATCCTGGAGACCTCCGATGTAGGAGAAAGGCATTCTGCTGCCTGCGCCACCTCAGCTCCTGCCTTCTGGAGCTTTTTTGGAGCATCTCGTCTTGTCTCTCCCCTCTTACGTCATCATCCTGCTGCACGGCTCCTGGGGCCCGACAGCTCAGCTGCACACAGAGTCTGGCAGTCCATGTGCCTTCTATATATTTTTTTTTATTTTACCGGGAGGTCCTGGGGATCGAACCCAGGTCTCTCCATATGGCAGACGGATGCCCAACCATTTGAGCCACATCCGCCACCCTGATCATTTATTTTTGCTTGTTGTCTGCTCATTGTCTGCTCCTTGTCTTGCTTGTTGTTTTTTGCTTGTTGTCTGCTCATTGTTTTTGCTCTATGTCTGCTTGTTGTCTGTTTGTTTTTTCCTTGGGAAGCACTGGGAACTGAACCTGGGATATCCTATATGGGAGGTGGGCACTCAATGCTTGAGGTACAACTGCTCCCTGCTCTTTTGGTTTTGCTTGTTGTCTGATCATTGTTTGTTCGTTGTCTTGATTGTTGTTTTTGCTTGTTGTCTGCTCATTTTTGCTCATAGTCTGCTCATTGCCTGCTCATTGTTTTTGCTCATTTTCTGCTCATTGTTTTTGCTCAATATCTGCTCATTGTCTGCTCATTGTTTGTTTGTCTTCTTTAGGAGGCACTGGGAACCGAAACCAGGACCTCCCATGTGGGAGGCAGGCACTCAACTGCTTAAGCCACATTTGCTCCCTGTAGGGCTTTTTATTGGACTATGTCAGTAAGACATGATTCAGGCTAAGTACTCACCACCTTGCTGGATCTGATATAAATGGACTCATATAGAGAGACAGAAGAAAAAAGGGAACTGCTATGTTTGATCCTGCCATGTAAGAGAGCAGCCCCCAAGAGATTGAGCCCACAGAACAACTCAAGAAGAGATGAGACTTATGCCTGATAATTTGCAGGGAAATTGGGAAGAAATCAGAGCAGCTGAGCCTGAGAGAAGAAGCCTGGTGGTGGTGGTGGGGGGGAGGCAGAAACCTCAGCAGAAATCACTCGCCATCTTGCTTCACCACAAAGCAAAATGCCAGGATCAAAAGTAGCCAAGTTTGGTGAGAAAGCACCTCTTATGGTGTCTTGAGTTGGACTTTTTATGGCCTTGGAACTGTAAAATTTTACCCCAAATAAATACCATTTATAAAAGCCAACACATTTCTGGTACTTTGTAGCAGCAGCCTTTAGGCAAACTTAAGCACAATCCATCCCATACAAGGTATGTCCTATAAGACTTTGTGTGGATTCCCCCTCAGAAATCTTTGAGGAGAGAAGGTGGTGGCATGACATATTTAAAATACTGAAAGAGAAAAGCTGCCAGCCAAGAAGTCTTTATATGTGAAACTGTCCTTCAAAAATGAGAGTGAGTATAAAGTATTCACAGATAAACAGAAACTAAGAGAGTTCGTCACCAAGAGATCAGCCCTACAAAAAATATTGAAGGGAGTGCTGTAGCCTGGAAGAAAAAGATAGGAGCGAGAGACTTGGAGGAGAGTGTAGAAATAAAGATTTAATAATGTAAGGGAACCTAAAAGGGTAAAAAGACAAACAAAAGTAAGATATGACATATGAAAATCAAAGGAAAAAATGGTCAAAGTAAGTAATGGCTTTACAGTAATAATATTGAATGTTAAAGGATTGAACTCCCCAATCAAAAGACACAGACTGGCAGAACGGATAAAAAAAAATATGGGCCATCTATATGCTGTCTTCAAGAGGCTCACCTTAAATGCGAGGATATTATCCTGGTTTGTCTTTTGTGGACCCCAGACAATTATTTTCTTAAGCTAATCCATTCCTGTGCCTATAAACACTGCGTAGATGGGGCTTTTTGACTAGATTCAGTTACGGGATCTTTAGTTAGGTCACTTAATTAGAACACTTTAGGGCCTTTGATTGGACTACTTCAATGAGGTGTGACCCAGGTTGGGTCTCTGCACTCTTGTTGGGGTCTTATATAAATAGAGAACTGGAAGCAGAAACAAAGAGATTAAGAGAACTGCCATTTTGACCCTTCCATGTGAGAAAGAGGATCACTTGCAGTTGCAGAAAGACAAACCCTGAGAGGCAGAGGGAGGTCCTGGAGGTCATGGGCTGGAATAAGTGGAGCAGAGAAGCATGGAAAGAGTTCCCTGAAGAGGCTAGGAACATGGAGCAGCTCAAGGATGAAGAGAAGAGCACTGCTATGTGCTTGATCTCCCACAGCTCAGCCCAGGGAGAAAGGAGTCTGGAGGACAAGTCTGAGACTCAGACAGAGAGCCATCATTTTGCTTCACCACGTGGCAGGAGCCTAGCATCTGACAAATAGCCAATCTTTGGTGAGAAAGCACTCTGATGATGCCTTGATTTGAATATTTTCACAGCTTCAGAATTTACCCTAATAAATTTCCTGTTATGAAAGCCAACCAATTTCTGGTATTTTGCATCAGACCCTTAGATAACTAAAACAGAAATAAAGAGACTGAAAATAAAAGGTTGGAAAAAGATATTCCACATGAACAGTAACCAAAAAAGAGCTGAAGTAGCTACACTAATATCAGACATAATAGATTTTAAATGCAAAACAGTTATAAAAGGCAAAAATGGCATTTTGTATTAATAAAAGGAGCAATTCACCAAGAAGAAACAACAATCATAAATACCTATGCATCTAACCAGGGTGTCCCCAAAATACATGAGGCAAACACTAGCAAAACTGAAGGGAGAAATAGACATCTTTACAATAATAGTTGGAGACTTCATTACAATACTCTCACCAATGGATACAACTTCTAGAAAGAGGATGAACACAGAAAAAGAAACCTTGAATAATATGATAATGGGCTAGACCTAACAGGTATATACAGAACACTGCACCTCAAAATGCAGGATATATATTCTTTTAAAGAGTTCATGGATCCTTCTCCATGATAGACCACCAAACAGGTTTCAATAAATTTTAAAAGTTTGAAATTACATAAAGCACTTTCTCTGATCATAATGGGGTGAAAATGGAAATCAATAACAGGCAGAGAATGGAAAATTTCACAAAATGTGGAGGTTAAACAACACACTAAAACAATCAATGGGTCAAAGAAGAAATTGCAAGAGAAACCAATAAATATCTCGAGATGAATGAAAACAAGAACACAACAAATCAAAACCAATCAGATGTAGTGAAGGCAGGGCTGAAAGGGAAATGTATAGCCCTAAATGCTTACATTATCCCAGGTATGCAAGCATGGTTAAACACAAGAAAATCAATTAATGTAATATACCACATACACAAATTGAAGGAGAAAACCCCATGATCATCTCATTTGATGCAGAAAATGCATTTTCCAAAATCCAGCATCCTTTCTTGATAAAAACACTTCAGAACATAGGATTATAACAAATGCCACTGATTGTACACTTTAGATAAATTGCATGATTTATAAATAAAAGAAATTAATGGGGTGGGTTGGGGGAAAATACACCAAATATAAGATATGGACTCTATGTTCATAGCAATATTTTGAGGATTTCATAATTTGTTACGAATGTTTCACAACAATGCAACGCACTTTTGGTGGGTTGATGTATGGAGAGCCCTGTATGATTACATTATGTACATTTTTTTTGTAAGTTCACAACTTTTACTATACAATTCCTTTTTCTGTATGCTCATGTATGAATGATATACTCCAATAAATTGTTTTACAATGATAAAAGCATAATCTTGAGTTAAAAAAACAAGATGTAGGATGATATATATTCAAAAATATTTATTGAGTGTCTATTGTATGTCAGCCCCTCTTGTAGATCTTTGTAATTTATCACTAAGAAATCAGACAAAAATCTCTATCTTTGTGGAACCTATATTATAGCAAGGAGAGAGAGATAATGATCCATAAATTCATTTGATAAATGTTTATTAAGTGTCTATTATATGCTAGAATATTATATGTGTAAATTTCCTATTGGTGGGTATGTGTGTTTAGGGAGGAAGGTGAATGGTACAGAAGAATTCATTTTTTCAGCTTATTTTATTTTAAATGTCTATATCAAATTTGCCAATATATTAATATTTGGTATATGGATGCTAGATATACTGTCTCTTGTATTTTTCTGTATGTGAAAATATTTTAAATAAAACAGTTTTAAGAAAAAATATATAAGAATATAATGTAACTTCCTAAACTTAATAAAGGGCATATATGAAAAACCCTCAGCCAACATCATTCTCAGTGGGGAAAGACTGAAAATTTTCCTTCTAAGATTGGGAACAAGACAAGGATTCCCACTGTCACCTCTGTTATTGCACTAGAAGTTCTAGCTAAAGCAATTAGATAAGAAAAAGAAATAAAAGGAATCCAAATCAGGAAGTGTGGCAGTTTTGAAATTCTTTTAAGAACCCCCAAAAGAGAAAGATTATGTTTTTGAACTAATACATTCTAGTGGGTGTGAGACCCCTTTTGACTGAACTATATCAGTGAGGTGTGACCCAGGTTGAGTCTCCACCCTCTCACTGGAGCTGATAAAATTGAGACACAGAGAGAGACAGACACATAGGAAAAGGGAGCTCGGACATTTTTGATCCTGCAGTGTGAAAGGGGAACTCAAGGATCACAGCCAAAGTTTAAACATGAAGCCCCCCAAGAGGCTGGGTCCATGGAACAACTTAAGGTTGAGGAGATGAGCCCAGGCAGAACAGATGAGCCATATACCTGATGGCTCACAGCTAAATTTGGGAAGAAAGTGGAGCAGATGAAACTGAGAGAAGAGGCTCAGCAAGAGACAAATTCTATGCTTGCTTGCCCACAACTGAGTTCTAAGAGACAGCAGATACTGGAGGGGAAGGCAGAGACCTCAGAAGAGATCGCCTGCCATCTTGCTTTACTTTGGGACAGCTAATTTGGTGAGAAAGTATGTCTGTTGATGTATGTATTTGGACATGTCACAGCCTCAGAACTGTAAGCTTTTACCCTAAATAAAATTCCCATTATATGGAATATATAGAAGAAGTTGTCAATATACATAAAAGACAACAGATCTTATGGTGATGAGAGGCAAAATGTAAAACATTTTAAAAAAAATTTTTTATTCTATTCATTTGTTTATGTTAAATTTTTAATTTATAAAATTATTTTATAATTTTTTGTTGGCTTTGTTTCTGGGAAGGTTTTGGATTGCCAAATGAATGAAAGAGGACACCTTTCTCACACCTTATACAAAAATTAACTCATGGCGACTTGTATGAGTCATGCAATTTGTGGAAGTGTGCCTGCACTTCTGTCTTGAACATGTACTTTCACTTTACATTAAACTCTCTGTATACTAAAAAAAAACAAACAAACTAAAAAAAAAAAAAAAAATTAACTCAGAATGCATCAAAGACCTAAATAGAAAAGCCAGAACCATAAAATTCCTAGGAGAAAAATGTAAGAAAGATCTTCAAGATCTTGTGGTAAGAGGTGGTTTCTTAGACCTTACAGTCAGAGCATGAGCCACAAAAGAAAAAAATATGTAAATGGGACATCCTCAGTATTAAATATTTTTAATATTGAGGCTGTTGTCAAGAAGGTGAAAACACAGCCTACTCAATGGGAGAAAATATTTGGAAACCACATATCCAATAAGAGTTTAATATCCATGATATGTACAGTGGTCCTACAACTCAATGGTAAAATGACAAAAGAGTCATTTTGTCCTATGCAAAGTATCAGAAATGGGGTGGCTTTTATAAAGGGAACTTATTTGGGGTAAAAGCTTACAGTTCCAAGGCTATGAAAAGTTCAAACCAAGGCGCCATCAGAGATACTTTATCCCCAAAGTCATCTACTGTTGATCCTGGCAAGTTGCTACATGGTGAAGCAAGATGGCCACCAATCTCTGTCAAAGTTTCAGTTATCCTCTTCAGGCACACCATCTCCTGTTAAATTGTTCCATGGGCCCCGCCTCTTGGAGCTTCATGCTTAAGGGATCCTGTAGTCCTCTCCGCTGCATGGCAGAATCAAACATGGTAGCTTCCTTTTCCTGTGTCTGTCTGAGTGAGGCTTTCTCTCTGTTTCCGTTTACATCAGTAAGGGGACAGAGATGCAAACTGAGTCTCTCCTCACTGACATATTCCAATCAAAAGCTATAAATTGATCTTATCAAGTAATCTAATCAAAGCTCTCTCAACTGAATTTAATGCAATCAATGGGCATCACACCCAACGAAATAGATTAGTTTACAAATAAAATATTTCTTCTCTTTGGGATACATAAAATAATTTCAAACAGCCATACTCCACCCTCTGAATCCCCAAAATATATTAAAATATTCCAAAAAAAATCTTAAATCATTTCAGTAGCAATGCTAAGTACAAAATCACATCAAAATCAGTTGTAGGAATACAACTTGTCTTGGATTAAAAGACCCCTCTGACTATAGACCTGTGAAACTTACAAAACAAGCTATCTGCCACCAATATACAAAGAAGAGACATAGGATAAAATTTGCATTACAGTAGTACCTCGATACTTGTCGTTAATTGGTTCTGGGAGGTGGGATGAGAACCAAAAACAACAAGTTCCAAACAATTTTTTCCCATAAGGAATGATGTAAATAATTTAATGTGTTCCCAAACCCAAGACAATGCACATTTTTAAGGCAATATGTAAAAAGATAGGGTTGTATATCATTACTTTACATGAGAAATAAACCTAAAAATTAATAAATACTTAGATTAAATAAAATAAATGGATGGTGGGAGGAGAGTGGTGAGGAGAAGAGGCTACATGGACTATTGCTTGGAAGGAGAGTCCCTCTCTAATAGAACGTCAGGTATTTGCACTTCAGGTATTCCTTCTCTTTTCTGCCTTTTTTCAACTTGCACCACAGGCTCTGATACACTCTTTGTCACTAAAAACTTATTCAGTGAGGACTGCTTCTGTCTTCTTTTCAGAATTCCTTGAAAGTGTGAAATTGTTTGGTTATTCAATAAATTCACATTTCTGCTTGTCAGAGCTTTGTCCGGATGGTACTTCTCCACAAAGTTTTGAACTTCTGCCCATTTTGCACACATTTTTTTTTCAAGGAACTGGGGACATCCTCCCTTATCTCCTCCTCACCTGACGAAATCTCTTCAGCCAACTTTTGTTGCTCCTTCCGTGGTTCCTGCAGCTACTCAGTGCTGAGCTCTTCATGATGTTCCTCCACTAACTCCTCAACATCAGCAGTATTGAACTCCAGTCCCACGGATTGACTCAAAGATACAATATCCTGCACAACTGTATGCTCTGTGCCTGCAGGCTTGGGGTCAGCCTCAAACCCTTTGAAGTCTCTTTGAGTCACAGCTTCTGGCCATAAATTCTTCCATGCCGAATTCATTGTCCTATAAGAGACTTCATTCTAGGCCTTATCGATAAGGTTAAGGCAGTGCAGGATATTGAAATGCTCCTTCCAGAATTCTGTGAGGGTCAGCTGGGTGTTAGAGCTGATCTCAAAGCACCTCTGGAAAAGCACCTTGGTGCACAACTTTTTGAAGTTTGAATGACCTGCTGGTCCATGGGCTGGATGAGAGGAGTAGTGTTGGGGGGCAGGAACCTTACAGTGATGAAGCTAAGCTCCTCCAGTAAGTCATCCTCCAAGCCTGGAGGGAGGGCAGGTGCATTGTGCAAAAGTAGGACAGTTTCAGAGGCAAACCCTTCTCCAGCAAATATTTTTTCACTGAGGGACCAAACACTTCATTATCCACTTGGTGAAAAATTGCCTTGTGACCCAAACTTTGCTGTTTGCCTTCTACATCACATGGATTTTGCTTTTTATGACATTATGCTTCTTGAAAACTTGTGGGTTTTCACTCTGATAGACTAGTAGAGCTTGAGTTTTAAGTCCCCACTAGCATTCCTACACAAAAATAGAGTGAGCATGTCTTTCATTGGTCTGTGGCCTGGTAATGCCTAATCCTCTTTTGTGATGTAGGTTCTACTCGGCATTCCCCCCCCCCCAAAAAAAAAAAAAAAAACAACTCTCGTCTCATCAGAGTTAAAACTTGGTTGGGAATAAAACCTGGGGCCTCTACATAGTCTTAGAATTCACTGACGAATTCATCAGCTGCCTTTTTATTAGCACTCACTTTCTCGCCATCCCTCACGACACTATGGATGCTGGTCCTCTTAAATTTATCAAACCAGCTGTGGCTGGCCTTAAAAACTTCAACACTCTCATCACTCAAAAGATTAGCATGCAACACTTTCACTTTTGCACATATCATACACGGTTGCTCACTAACTGCTTCTCATTTACCCAAATTAATAACAGCTTTTCAGCTTCCTTGAGTGTTGGGAATGCTGCTTTGTTACTGCTTTAACTCCTTTTACAACATCAGGCTTTTTTATTGCTGCTTTATTCTTAGTGATGGTGGAGACTGTTGTTCTAGGCATAGTGTATTCCCTAGCAAGATCAGTAATGCAAATACTGCTCTCTTATTTACCCATTATTTCTTTTTTTTTTCTCAATGGTGGTGCAAAGTAATTTCTTTTCTGCTCAGTGCTATCACTGCTCATTTTTTTAGGATGCATGATAAGAAAAAAACTCCCACAAGAATACACAAAACGACCACAGAAGCTAAGATAAGACTGCAATGGGATACGTACAGTGTAAGAGCTACCGCATGATTAATGCGTGACCCTTTGTTTTGGCTGGAAAGGGTAGCGAGTCATGAGGCAGCCAACAGAAACAAGTTCTAACTTGTGTATCAAGTACCAAAAAAAACAATGAGCACTGGGACAAAATTTTCACATCAAAATGCATCGAGTACCAAATTTGATGAGTTTCAAAGCAGTCAAATACCAAAGGATGACTGTAACACAAGGAGAGATTGAGAGGGAAACATGTGTCATGGGTTCCAACAATTCTGAAAATCTGCAGGGCATACTCCATCAAATTTCAAAGTCTGAGTCATCATTAAAATGATAGTTCCTTCTCCTCAGGCCTCATAGGAGCTCATCTTTTCCAAAGGCTTGTCCAACAGTCATTTTCTCAGTTCCACCCTCATCAAGCATCTGGGTGGAGACCGAGCTCCAGACCTCACCCTCTAAGAACACTTGGGTAATGACCACACTTTCCCCAATCTCTGGGGGCAGTCTCAACTCCCTTAGTACAGCGAGGTGGTGGCAACATTCTCCCTGATCTCTGGCATACAGGTTTAACCTGCCCCCCCCAAATAGTGGGGTGATGACCTGACTCTCCCAAATCTATGGTGACTAGGCCTGACCCCCACAGAGCAGTAGGATGACAACCTAATACTCTCCAACCTATGGGGAATGTGCTCCATTCATTCTGTAGCCTGGGGTGGCCAAATTCTCCTTAAACAACACCCACCCTCTTCTAAGGCCAGGGCAACTCATCCTCTCCAAACACATGTGTGGGCTTCTCTCTTGGACCAAGGATATGTCTTAATTCCAGACTTCAGCTTCATGGTTTTCCTCTTGAAGCCATTTTACCTTCAATCTCTCTCCTTCCTTTCCCTTTTAGTCCAGGCTGACAGTAGTTTCATTCTCAGAAAAAGCCTGGTTTAGCGTGCAGGAAACAGGGGTCTAAGCCATCAGACAGTAAGAATTCCCACAAATCCTTCCTGGATAACTGCATTTTCAATCCTGATTTATAAGTTCCAATTTTTGTTAAATCTTCAGATGGGGCACTATTTTCTGGGAGCTTGTTTTCTGGAAGCTTGGAATTTCTGAAATCAGTCTCTGGTTTCTTTGCCCAGCAATTCAGTTCTAAGTTTATCTCTTTCTTCTCACATTTTGCTCTAAGCTGCAAGGAGAAATCAGGCTGCATTTTCCACATTTACTTTGAAAATCTCCTCAGCTAAATGTCCAAGCTCATAATTTTTAAATTCTGCCTTCCAGCTAACATCAGGAGCCAATTTTGCTAAGTTCTCTGCAACTTTAAAACATAGACCACCTTTCCTCAAATTTCCAAAATAGTTTAATCATTTCTTTCTAATGTCTCACTGTTAATAACTTTGGGGACCATATTCCTACCAACAGTCCCTTCAAAGCAACCTGGCCTTTTCTGTCAGACACCTCACAATTCCTCCAAAAAATACTCCTTACCCATTTATAAAATAATTCCAGCATTTTTGGAATTACAGCAGCACAACTCCACTCTCCTGGTACCAATTTCTGTTTTAGTTTGCCAAAAGGTTGCTGATGCAAAGTATCAGAAATGGGATGGCTTTTATAAAGAGAATTATTTGGTGGAAAAGCTTACAGTTCCAAGGCCATGAAAAGTCCAGTCCGAGGCACCATCAGAGATACTTTCTCACCAAAGTCAGTTATTGTTGATGCCAATGTGTTGCCATGTGGTGAAGCAAGATGGCCGCCAATCTCTGCCAAAGTTTCAGCCTTCCCCTCTGGGCTCACCATCTCCTCCTAAGCTGCTCTGTAGGCCCAGCCTCTTGGGGCTTCATGCTTAAGTGATCCTGTAGTCCTCTCTGTTACATGGCAAAATCAAATATGGTAGATTCCTTTTCCTGTGTCTGTGTCAATGGCAAAAGACTTGAATAAACATTTTTCCAAAGCGGAAATACAAACAGCAAAAAAGCATATGGAAAGATGTTCAGTATCACTAGCTATTAGAGAAACACAAATCAAAACTACAATGAGATATCATTTCACACCTATTAGAATGGCTACTATTAAAAAACTTACAACTAAAAGTGCTGGAGAGGATGTGGAGAGATTGGAATGCTTATTCACTGTTGGTGGGAATATAGAATGATGCAAATGCCATGGAAGACTGGCGTTTCCTGAGGTAGTTAAATATAGAACTGCCGTATGATCCAGAAATCCTACTATGAGGTATATACTCAGAACTGAAAGCAGGGACACAAGCAGGCATTTGCACACTTATGTTCATAGTGGCATTATTCACAATTGTCAAAAGATGAAACAACTCAGGTGTCCATCAACTGATGGATAAACAAAATGTGGTATATACATATGGTGGAATATTATTCATCTCTAAGAAGAAATGAAGTCATGATGCTTATGACAACATTGGATGAACCTTAAGGACATTATGTTGAGTGAAACAAGCCAGACACAAAAAGATAAATATTGTATGATCTCACTAATATGAACTAAATATAATGAACAAACTCAAGGAGTTAAAAGCTAGAAGATTGGTTACAAGAAAATAGAACGAAGATAGAGAATGGGGAACTGAGGCTTAAATTTGTGTTGATACAACAGGAGATATCTGTAAATAGTATGAGATTTATAAGATTCTCTCATGTGACTGTTGGGATGCACAAGTCCAGGTTCTGCTGGGAGGCTGCAAACCAGGAGCTCCAATGAAAGTCCAATGGAGGTCCTTGATGAGTTTCCGAGAGATGTTGGCTGTCCAAAGATGAGCTGGGAAATTCTCTCTGAATGCTGGAATCACTTCCCCTTTTAAGGCATTCAACTGATTAGATAAAACATTCCTCATTGCTGACGGCAATCTTCCAGATTGATCGCAGATGTAATCATCCATCTATGCAGTAAACTCACTGATGACTAAAGTCCATAAATGTCCTTATATTACAATTAGTCCAGTGCTGGCTTGACCGAAAACTGGCTGAGTTGACACATTAGCTTAACTATCACAATGAGTGTGGTTACAAAATGAGTATGATACAAATATAAGAATATTCTTCCATGAATCAGAACAAATGTACATTAACATTACAAGATGCTAATAATTGGGTGGTATTTGGGTAAAAACATACCTAAAGCAAATGATGGACTATAATGAATAGTAACATATGAACTTTTTTTCATCAATTGTAAAAAGTAAAGAGAATTATGCTAAGTGAAAGAAATCAAACACAAAGTATGGCATATTGTTTGACTCCATTTATATAAATTTGTAAATACAAATAAATTTATAGAGATGGAATTAGATTAGCAAATATGTATGGCAGGGGAAGGATAGAAGGATTGAGAGGGGACTTGTAAGGGGTAAGGGGTGTAACAGTTTGGCATTATTTATGAATTCCAAAAATAGACATTGGATTATGCTTATAAACTGGTCTGTTCTTCTGGGCAAGATTAAATTATGTTTAGGGCTTTGACTGGGCCATGTCAGTAGGGCGTTGAGTCCCCATCCCTTGGTGGGTGGGGACTCACAGATAAAAGACATGGCAAAGGACTGAGTTGGAGTTCTGATGCTGAGTTTTGAGCTGGAGCCCAGGAAGTGAACATACAGGAGAACACAGAGGAATAGAGACAGCTCTTAGACATGGCAGAAGCCCCAGGCAGACAGAGCCATTCGCCGGATAGTCTACAGTTGACCTTGTGAAGATAGCAGAGGAGCTGAGCCCAGAGGCAAGCAAGCCCAGGAAGAGAGGAACCCAGGAAGCCTGAACCCTTGCAGATGTCAGCAGCCATCTTGCTCCAACATGTGGCAATAGATTTTGGTGAGGGAAGTAACTTATGCTTTACGGCCTGGTAACTGTGGACTTCTACCCCAAATATATACCCTTTATAAAAGCCAACGTATTTCTGGTATTTTGCATCAGCACCCCTTTGGCTAACTAATACAGGGGGTTTTCTTTTATGGAGCAATGAAAGTGCTCTAATTTTGATTAGATGAATGTGGTGATGAATCCACTACTCTGATTATACCAAAGCCATTGAGGGTACACTTTAGATGGATTGTATGGTATGTGAATATGTCTCAATAAAATTGCTTTAAAATTATCTTGGTTGCAACTTTACTTCTTTTAAAAAAAATTTTTTTTACTTTATTTTGTACATTTAATAATTGAAAATATAAACAATTAAAAACTAAAAAGTAAATACATGTATAAATATATACATTTCTCAATTAAATGTAAAGGATACATATACATTTTTTTTTGGATCAAACAATATGTTACACAATATATTTGGTTCATAGTAACGCAGTCATACAGTATTTGTCCTTTTGTGTCTGGCTTGCTTCACTCAACATAATGTCCTCCAGGTTCATCCATGTTGCCATATGCTTTATGACTTCATCTCATCATGCAGCTGCATAATATTCCATCGTGTGAATAGAACACAGTTTGTCCACACCGCAGACCACACTCTCCCCCACTCAGCCCTGAGCGGTGTGTGCTGATCCAAAATGGCCCAAATCCATCGCCACAACAGTACTCAGGACAACCTCCAACTCCCAAAGAAGCCCCTGTATCTCAACTGCTCATCCCCTCCCTACCCAAAAACTGTCAAGTGGCCACTGGCTCCACCTGTGGTTGGTGGCGGGGCTCCAGGATGTGTGGGTTCATTGAGGTTGGTGGGCCACACTGTGGGAGATGTTTGTGTGGGATGTGGTGGGAGGTGTCGGAGGTGGGCAACATGGGAATCCCAGTGGGTTCCGTGTAGTGTTTTGGGTAATCTAAGCACCTCTTAAAATATATGCATATATATATATATAAATAACATTTTTGTAAGCAAATACACATATATGCATATATATTTATATATCATTTTACAAATGTTTGTATGTATTGTGAGAATTTTGATTTTTACCCATAATAAAAAAAAATAAATAAAAATAAAAAAAAAAATAAAAAAAACAAAAAAACAAAAAAACAAAAAAACAAAACAAAACAAAAAAGAACACAGTTTGTTTAGCCATTCATCTGTTGATGGACACCTGGGTTGTTTCCACTTTTGGCAATGGTGAATAATGTGGCTATGAACATCGGTGTGCAGATGTCTGTTCGTGTCACTGCTCTCAGTTCTTCTGGGTATATACCCAGTAGTGGTATTGCAGGGTCACGTGGCAAGTCTATATTCAACTTCTTTAGGAACTGCCAAACAGTCCTCCATAGTGGTTGTACCATCCTGCATTCCCACCAACAGTGAAGAAGTGTTCCTATTTCTCCACATCCTCTCCAACATTTGTGGTTCTCTGTCTTTTTCATGGTGGCCGTTCTGATAGGGTGTGAAATGATCTCATTGTAGTTTTGATTTGCATTTCCTTAATCATGAGTGATGTTGAGCATTTCTTAATGTGTTTTTTGGCCATTTGTATTTCTTCTTCGGAGAAATGTCTATTCAAGTCTTTGGCCCATTTTTTAATTGGGTCATTTGTCTTTTTATTGTTGAGTTGTAACATCTCTATATATCCTGGATATTAAACCCTTATCAGATATGTGATTTCCAAATATTTTTTCCCATTGGGTCGGCTGCGTTTTCAACCTTCTGACAAAGTCCTGTGAGGTGCAAAAGTGTTTAATTTTGAGGAGGTCCCATTTATCTACTTTTTCTTTTGTTGCACGTGCTTTGGGTGTGAAGTCCAAGAAACCACCACCTACTACAAGGTCTTGAAGATGTTTCCCTATATTTTCTTCCAGTAGTTTTATAGTCCTGGCTTTTATATTTAGATCTTTGATCCATTTTGAGTTGATTCTTGTATAGGGGATGAGATAGGGGTCCTCTTTCATTCTTTTGGTTATAGATATCCAGTTCTCCCAACACCATTTGTTGAAGAGACTGTTTTTTCCCATCAGCGTGGGCTTGGTAGGTTTGTCAAAAACCAGTTGACTGTATAGGTGAGGGTTTATTTCTGGATTCTCGATTCTATTCCACTGATCGATATGTCTATCTTTATGCCAGTACCATGCTGTTTTGACCACTGTAGCTTTGTAATATGTTTCAATGTCAGGCAGTGAAATTCCTCCCACAATGCTCTTCTTTTTTAGAATACTTTTGGCTATTCAGGTGCACTTACCCTTCCAGATGAATTTGGTAATTGCCTTCTCTAATTCTGTAAAGTAAGCTGTTGGGATTTTGATTGGTATTGCATTGAATCTGTAAATCATTTGGGCAAGATTGACATCTTCACGATATTTATTCTTCCAATCCATGAACACGGAATGTCTTTCCTTTTGTTTAGATTTTTTTAAATTTCTTTTAGCATTGTTTTGCAGTTTTCTGCATATAGTTCCTGTACTTCCTTGGTTAAATTAACTCCTAGGTATTTGAGTCTTTTTGTTGCTATTGAAAATGGAATTTTCTTCCTGATTTCCTCCTCTAATTGTTCAGTACTAGTGTACAAAAACATTACTGATTTTTGCATGCTGATCTTATATCCTGCCACTTTACTGAACTCATTTATTAGTTCAAGTAGCTTTGTTGTGGATACTTCAGGATTTTCTAAATACAGGATCATGTCATCCGCTGACAGTGAGAGTTTTACTTCCCCTTTTCCTATTTGGACGCCTTTAATTTTTTTCTCTTCTCTAATTGCCCTAGCTAGAACTTCTAGTACAATGTTGAATAACAATGGTGACAGTGGGCATCCTTGTCTTGTTACTGTTCTTAGGGGGAAAGCTTTCAACCTTTCCCCATTGAGTATGATGTTGGCTGTGGGTTTTTCATATATGCCTTTTATCATATTGAGGAATTTACCTTTTATTCCTATCTTTTGAAGTATTTTTATCAAAAAAGGATGTTGGATTTTGTCGAATGCCTTTTCTGCATCTATTGAGATGATCATGTGGTTTTTTTCCTTCAACTTGTTAATGTGGTGCATTACATTGATTGATTTTCTTATGTTGAACCAGCCTTGCATACCAGGAATAAATCCCACTTGGTCGTGATGTATAAGTCTTTTGATATGCTGTTGGATTCGATTTGCAAGTATTTTGTTGAGAATTTTTGCATCTATGTTCATGAGAAAGATTGGTCTATACTTTTCTTTTCTTGTGGAATCTTTATCTGGCTTTGGTATTAGGGTGATGTTGGCTTCATAAAATGTGTTCGGTAATTTTTCTGTCCTCGTCAATTTTTTGGAAGAGTTTTAACAGGATTAGTGTTAATTCTTTTTGAAATGCTTGGTAGAATTCACCTGTGAAGCCATCTGGTTCTGGACTTTTCTTTGCTGGGAGATTTTTGACGACGGATTCAATCACCTTAATTGTAATTGGTTTGTTAAGTTCTTGTATTTCTTGTTGTGTCAGTGTAGGTTGGTTATGAGTTTCTAGAAATTTGTCCATTTCATCCAGGTTGTCTAGTTTGTTGGCATATAGTTTCTCATATTATCCTCTTATGATTCTTTTTATTTCTGTGAGGTCATTTGCAATTTACCCCCTTTCATTTCTGATTGTATTTATTTGCATCTTCTCTCTTTTTCTCTTTGTTAGTCTAGTGAGGAGTTTGTCAATTTTATTGATCTTCTCAAAGAACCACCTTTTGGTTTTGTTGATTTTCTCTATTGCTTTTTTGTTCTCATTTTCATTTATTTCTGCTCTAATCTTTATTATTTCTTTCCTTCTTTTTGCTTTGGGATTGGTTTGCTGTTCTTTTTCTAGTTTCTCAAGTTGTTCAGTTAAATCTTTGAGTTTAGCTCTTTCTTGTTTCTTAATATAGGCATTTAGGGCTATAAATTTCCCTCTCAAGACTGCCTTTGCTGTATCCCATAAGTTTTGATATGTTGTGTTCTCATTTTCATTTGTCTCAATATATTTACTGATTTCTCTTGCAATTTCTTCTTTGACCCACTGAATATTTAGGAGTGTGTTGTTCAGTCTCCACACATTTGCAAATTTACTATTTTCCAGTCTGTTATTGATTTCTAGTTTCATTCCATTATGATCTGAGAAGGTGCTTTGTATAATTTCAATGTTTTTATATTTATTGAGAGCTGTATAGTGACCTAACATGTGGTCTATCCTGGAGAAAGATCTATGGGCACTTGAGAAGAATGTATAATCTGCTGAGTTTGGATGCAGTGTTCTGTATATGTCTGTTAGGTCTAACTTGTTAATCATATTGTTCAAGTTCTCTGTTTCCTTGTTGATCTTCTGTCTAGTTGTTCTATCTAATGATGTGAGAGGGGTGTTGAAGTCCCCTACGATTATTGTAGAAATGTCTATTTCTCCCTTCAGTTTTGCCAGAGTTTGTCTCATATATTTTGGGGCACCCTGGTTAGGTGCGTAGTTATTTATGACTGTTATATCTTCCTGGAGGATCGTCCTTTTTATTAATATATAATGGCCTTCCGCATCTCTTATCACTTTTTTTGCATTTGAAGTCTGTTTTGTCTGGTATTAGTATAGCTACCCCTGCTCTTTTCTGTTTACTATTCGCATGGAGTATCTTTTTCCAACCTTTTACTTTCAGCCAGCTTGTATCCTTGTGTCTGAGATGAGTTTCTTGTAAGCAGCTTATGGATGGCTCATGTTTTTTTATCCATTCTGTCAGACTGTATCTTTTGATTGGGGAATTTAATCCATTCACATTCAATGATATTACTGAAAATGCAATATTTATTTCCTCCATTTTATTCTTTGGTTTTCACATGTCATCTTATTTTCATCTTTCTTTTTACTCTTTTGGTTATCCTTTCTGCTTTTCTTTCTTATATACACTCCTCCAAGCCTCTCTCTCCTGTCTTTTTCTTTCAGGTTCTAAGGCTTCCTTTAATATTTCCTGCAAAGGTGGATTCTTTTTTGCAAACTCTCTTAGTTTCTGTTTGTTTGTGAATACTTTATATTCACCTTCATATTTGAAGGACAATTTTGCTGGGTAAAGAATTCTCGGCTGTCAGTTTTTCTCTTTCAGTTTCCTAATTGTATCATACCACTGTCTTCTCGCCTCCATGGTTTCTGAAGAGAAATCTGCACTAAGTCTTACTGGACGTCCTTTGTACGTGATCGTTTGCTTCTCTCTTGCTGCTCTAAGCATTTTCTCTTTATCTTTTACATTTGACATTCTGAATAATATGTGTCTTGGCGTAGGTCTATTTGGATTTATTCTTATTGGGGTACGGTGTGCTTCTTGGACATGAAAGTTCATTTCTTTCGTGAAAGTTGGGAAATTTTCAGCTATTATTTCCTCAAATACTCTTTCTGCCCCTTTTCCTTTCTCTTCTCCTTCTGGAACTCCCATGACATGTATGTTCTTGCGTTTTGTGTTGCCATTCAACTCTCTGAGCCCCTGCTCAATTTTTTCCATTCTTTTCTCTCTCTGTTCTTTTCTCTCTTCAATTTTAGCTGCTCTGTCTTCAGTATCACTTATTCTTTCTTCTGTCATTTCAAGTCTGATGTTGTATGCCTCAAATGTATTTTTGACTTCACCTATTGTGTCTTTCATTCCCATGAACTCCGTTACTTTTCTGCTCATGATTTCAAATTCTTCTTTACGTTCACGCAATGACTTCTTGATGTCATTGATCTCTTTAACTATATTCTCTTTCATCTCATTAATTTGATTTTGGAAATGTGTGTTCATCTCACTGATTAGTTCTCTCAAATTCTGCATCTCTTCTGGGACTTTGCTGTATTCCTTTTCTTGGGCCATGTCTTCTATTTTCTTAGTATGGCCTGTAATTTTTTGCTGGTGCTTAGGCATCTGGTTAGTTTGTATTTTACTTAGATGCTCTATCTCTTTCTCTTTAATGGGGTTTTAGTGGCAGGAGGCTGTGAGTTACCACCGCTCTTTTATTTTTGGCTCAACCTTGATTGTTAGTATTGTTCTGCTGGTTGCTCAAAACTGGGCACTGGACCCAGTAATTGGTTGTAGAGTCGTTTCCTAGGGCCTTGGGCAGGGAGGCTATAGAGGCCAGTAAAAGACTCTCTTACTTATTAATTTTCTTATGTGTACTTCCTTGGTCTGTCAGGAGATGGTGCTTGTTGGCTACTCTCAATTCAATGCCTGGTCGGAGCGTATTTGTTGTGACACAGACCAGATCAATGTGATAGAGCTTCCTGTCTGGGGACTAGGAGCCCTGTGATTCAAACTTTCTGATACAGTTCTCCAGACTTCTCTCATAGTGCCCCCCTTTTCCCAGCTAGGAAATATTTCCACTCCCTTCTGAATCCTCAACAATCAGTCCCTGTTAGTAGAGGATGAGATTGGGAGTTTTGTATATCTTTAGCCCCTTGCAGGCTCCAAGGCAAACAATGGCGCAGCCCAACCCAGCCTGGAAGGGTTCTCGGGACAGGGCAGACCAAACATGGGAGTCAAAAGCAGGGTCAGCCCCAGGCTCTCTCTCCCCTCTCCCGTGGTGTCCTCAACAATTAGTCCAGGCTAGAAGAGAGGGAGGTTGCGAGGATTGGATTTCTCCAGTCCTTTCCGGGCTCCCAGGGCAAACCGCCTTGTGGAAGGGTCCGTAGGGCTCTGCAGCCCAAATTTCAGGTCCGAACCTGAGTCAGCCTAAAGCTGTGTCCCTCTCTCTCCCCTTTCCGGGAGTGGCAGATCCCTGAAGCCCCCTTTGTCTGTGGTCGCAGGCCCAGGGGCCCGAGAATTCTGAAGAGTGTGGGGAAGGGTGCCGGCAGCAGCAGAAGCTGCTACTTGCAACTCACAGTTCTGTAGTCGCGATTTCCCTCTTCTGTCCCTTTCTCCTCTGGGTGGTGTGCCGCCTTCACCTTGACCTAAACCCTAGACGAACTTTTTCGGGGCTGTTTCAGCTTGTCCTCTAGCTATTTTTCTGGAGAAGAGATTCCCGTGTCTTACTAGTCCGCCATCTTCCCGGAAGTCGCCTGTTTGTTTTTCTGTGTGTGTGAATCAAACAATATATTACACAATATATTTGGTTCACAGTAATGCATTCATACAGTATTTGTCCTTTTGTGTCTGGCTTGCTTCACTCAACATAATGTCCTCCAGATTCATCCATGTTGCCATATGCTTTATGACTTCTTTTCTTCTTATGGCTGCATAATATTCCATTGTCTGAATAGACCACAGTTTGTTTATCCATTCATCTGTTGATGGACACCTGGGTTGTTTCCAACTTTTGGCAATGATGAATAATGTGGCTATGAACATCGGTGTGCAGATTATTTGAGTCTTTTTGTTATTATTGAAAATGGAATTTTTCCCCTGATTTCCTGCTCAGGTTGTTCAGTACTAGTGTACAAAAACATTACTGATTTTTGCATGTTGATCTTGTATCCTGCCACTTTGTTGAACTCATTTATTAGTTCAAGTAGCTTTGTTGTGGATACTCAGGATTTTCTAAATACAGGATCATGTCATCCGCAAACAGTGAGAGTTTTACCTCCTCTTTTCCTATTTGGATGCCTTTAATTTTTTTGTCTTGTCTAATTGCCCTAGCTAGGCAACTCACAGTTCTAGCTAGAACTTCTAGTACAATGTTGAATAACAATGGTGACAGTGGGCATCCTTGTCTTGTTCCTGATCTTAGTGGGAAACTCTCAACCTTTCCCCATTGAGTATGATGTTGGCTGTGGGTTTTTCATATATGCCTTTTATCATATTGAGGAATTTTCCTTTTATTTCTATTTTTGAAGTGTTTTTATCAAAAAAGGATGTTGGATTTTGTCGAATGCCTTTTCTGCATCTATTGAGATGATCATGTAATTTTTTTCCTTCAATTTGTTAATGTGGTGTATTACATTGATTGATTTTCTTATGTTGAACCAGTCTTGCATACCAGGAATAAATCCCACTTGGTCGTGATGTGTAAGTCTTTGGTATGCTGTTGGATTCGATTTGCAAGTATTTTGTTGAGAATTTTTGCATCTATGTTCATTAGAGAGATTGGTCTATACTTTTCTTTTCTTGTGGAATCTTTATCTGGCTTTGGTATTAGGGTGATGTTGGCTTCATAAAATGTGTTCGGTAATTTTCTGTCCTCGTCAATTTTTTGGAAGAGTTTTAACAGGATTAGTGTTAATTCTTTTTGAAATGCTTGGTAGAATTCACCTGTGAAGTCATCTGGTTCTGGACTTTTCTTTCCTGGGAGATTTTTGATGACGGATTCAATCTCCTTAATTGTGATTGGTTTGTTAAGTTCTTGTATTTCTTGTTGTGTCAGTGTAGGTTGGTTATGAGTTTCTAGAAATTTGTCCATTTCATCCAGGTTGTCTAGTTTGTTGGCATATAGTTTCTCATAATATCCTCTTATGATTCTTTTTATTTCTGTGAGGTCATTTGTGATTTCCCTCCTTTCATTTCTGGTTGTATTTATTTGCATCTTCTCTCTTTTTTTCTTTGTTAGTCTAGTGAGGGGTTTGTCAATTTTATTGATCTTCTCAAAAACCAGCTTTTGGTTTTGTTGATTTTCTCTATTGTTTTCCTGTTCTCATTTTCATTTATTTCTGCTCTAATCATTATTATTTCTTTCCTTCTTTTTGCTTTGGGTATGGTTTGCTGTTCTATTTCTAGTTTCTCAAGTTGTTTAGTGAAATCTTTGAGTTTAGCTCTTTCTTGTTTTTTAATATAGGCATTTAGGGCTATAAATTTCCCTCTCAAGTTTGCCTTCGCTGTATCCCGTAAGGTTTGATACATTGTGTTCTCATTTTCATTTGTCTCAATATTTTTACTGATTTCTCTTGCAATTTCTTCTTTGACCCAGCGAATATTTAGGAGTGTGTCTTTCAGTCTCCACACATTTGCAAATTTACTATTTTCCAGTCTGTTATTGATTTCTAGTTTCATTCCCTTATGATCTGAGAAAGTGCTTTGTATAATTTCAATGTTTTTATATTTTTTGGGAGCTGTATTGTGACCTAACATGTGGTCTATCCTGGAGAAAGATCCATGGGCACTTGAGAAAAATGTATAACCCACTGAGTTTGGATGCAGTGTTCTGTATATGTCTGTTAGGTCTAACTTTTTTTATCATATTGTTCATGTTCTCTGTTTCCTTGTTGATCTTCTGTCTAGTTGTTCTATCTAATGATGTGAGAGGGGTGTTGAAGTCTCCAATGATTATTGTAGAAATGTCTATTTCTCCCTTCAGTTTTACCAGAGTTTGTCTCATATATTTTGGGGCACTCTGGTTAGGTGCATAGATATTTATGACTGTTATATCTTCCTGTTGGATCATCCCTTTTATTAATATATATAATGGCCTTCTGTTCTCTTATAACTTTTTTGCATTTAAAGTCTGTTTTGTCTGATATTAGTATAGCTACCCCTGGTCTTTTCTGGTTACTATTTGCATTGAGTATCTTTTTTCATTCTTTCACTTTCAGCCGGTTTGTATCCCTGAGTCTATGGTGAGTTTCTCGTAAGCAGCTTATGGATAACTCATGTTTTTTTAATACACTCTGTTAGCCTGTATCTTTTGACTGGGGAGTTTAATCCATTCACATTCAATGTTATTACTGTAAATGCACTATTTACTTCTTCCATTTTATTCTTTGGTTTTCATATGTCATCTTGTTTTTGTCTCTCTTTTTATTCTTTTGATTATCCTTTCTGCTATTCTTTCTTCTATATTCTTCTCCCAACCTCTTTCTCCTGTCTTTTTCTTTCAGATTCTAAGGATTCCTTTAATATTTCCTGCAAAGTTGGATTCTTTTTTGCAAACTCTCTTAGTTTCTGTTTGTACTTTATACTCACCTTCATATTTGAAGGACAGTTTTGCTGGATAAAGAATTCTCAGCTGGCAGTTTTTCTCTTTCAGTTTCCTAATTGTATCATACCACTGTCTTCTCGTCTCCATGGTTTCTGAAGAGAAATCTGTACTAAGTCTTACTGGATGTCCCTTGTATGTCATCGTTTGCTTCTTTCTTGCTGCCCTGAGAATTTTGTCTTTATCTTTGACATTTGACATTCTGAGTAGTATGTGCCTTGGCATAGGTCTATTTGGATTTATTCTGATTGGGATACGCTGTGATTCTTGAACTTGTAAGTTCATTTCTTTCGTGAGAGTTGGGAAATTTTCAGCTATTATTTCCTCAAATACTCTTTCTGCCCCTTTCGCTTCTCTTCCACTTTTGGAACTCCCAATGACACGTATGTTGTTGTGTTTTGTGTTGTCATTCAACTCTCTGAGCCCCTGCTCAATTTTTTCCATTCTTTTCTCTCTCTGTTCTTTTCTCTCTTCAATTTTAGCTGCTCTGTCTTAAGTATCACTTATTCTTTCTTCTATCATTTCGAGTCTTCTGTTGTAAGCCTCAAATGTGTTTTTACCTCTCCTAATGTGTCTTTCATTCCCATGAAGTCTGTTACTTTTCTCTTCAGGATTTCAAATTCTTCTTTGCGTTCACTCAATGTCTTCTTGATGTCATTTATCTCTTTAACTTTATTGTCTTTCATCTCATTAATTTGATTTTGGAAACTTGTGCTCATCTCACTGATTAGTTCTCTCAAATTCTCCATCTCTTCTGGGACTTTGCTCTATTCCTTTTCTTGGGCCATGTCTTCTATTTTCTTCCTATGGCTCGTAAGTTTTTGCTGGTCCTTAGGCATCTGGTTAGGATGTAGTTTACTCAGACGCTGAATCTCTTTCTCTTTTATAGGGATTTCTTAGCAGGAGGCTGTGAATTACCATAGCTATTTGATTTTTGGCTCAACCTGTATTGTTAGGATTGTCCTGCTGATTGCTCAAAACTGGGCAGTGGACCCAGTAATTGGTTGTAGAGTCACTTCCTAGGGCCTTGGGCAGGGAGAGTATAGAGGCCAGGAAAAGCCTCTCTTACTTATTTTTAATTTTCTTATGTGCTCTTCCTTGGTCTGCCAGGAGATGGCGCTCGTTGGCAGCTCTCAATTCAATGCCTGGTGGGAGTATATTTGTTGTGACACAGACCAGATCAATGTGATAGAGCTTCCTGTCTGGGAGCTAAGAGCCTTGTAATTCAAACTTTCTGAGACAGTTCTCCAGTCTTCTCTGGCACCCCCTCCCTTTTCCCAGCTAGGAAATATTTCCACTCCCCTCTGAGTCCTCAACAATAAGTCCCTGTTAGTAGAGGAGGAGATTGGGAGGTTTGTATATCTTTATCCCCTTGTAGGCTGCAACGCAAAGAATGGTGCAGCCCCACCCGGCCTGGAAGGCCCCTTGGGACACTGCAGACCAAACTTGCAGAGTCAAAAGCTGAGTCAGCCCCAGCCTTTCTCTCCCGTCTCCTGTGGAGTCCTCAACAATTAGTCCAGGCTAGAAGAGAGGGAGATTGCAAGGGTTGGATTTCTCCAGTCCTTTGTAGGCTCCCAGGGCAAACCACTATGTGGTTCCACCTGGCCTGGAAGATTCCATGGGGCTCCGCAGCCCAAATTTGTTGGTCAGAACCTGAGTCAGCCTTAGGCTGTGTCCTTCTCTCTTCACTTTCTTGGAGTGGTAGATCCCTGGAGCCCCCTTTGTCTGTAGTCACAGGCCCAGAGGCTGGAGAATTCTAAAGAGTGTGGGGGAGGGTGCCAGCAGCAGCAGCTGCTGCCAGTTCCAACTCACAGTTCTGTCGTAGAGATTTCCCTCTTTTGTCCCTCTCTCCTCTGGGTGGTATGCAGCTTTCACCTGCTGTCCTAAACCCTAGAAGATCTTTTTCGGGGCTGTTTCAGCCTGTCCTCTAGCTATTTTTCTGGAGAAGTGATTCCCGTGTCTTACTAGTCTGCCATCTTCCCAGAAATCACGACTTTACTTCTTTATTTTGAATTTATCATCTCTTATGCTATGTTTTTCAAAAGGGGATTCATATCAATTATCTATGAATTTTTATTAATATACAGATGATTAGGACCCACTCTAGACTTTCAAAAATCTCTTTACTTAATAGTCTTAGTTTCCTTACTGGTAAAACATATACCATACAATGGATTGGCTTAAACAATGAGAATTTATTGGTTCACAGCTTTGGGGCTAGGAGAAGTCCAAAATCAAGGCACCAGCAAGGCTATGCTTTCTCCCCAAAGATAGTGGTGTTCTGGGGCTGGCTGCCAGTGATTCTTGGTCTTTGGCTTTTCTGTTACATGACAATGCACATAGCGATGTCTTCTCCATTCTCCTCTGGATTCTTTTAACTTCTGACTTCTTCCTGTGACTTTCTCTCTCTATGTCTAAATTTAAGTCTGCTTATAAAGACTCTAATAATCCAGATTAAAGCCTAACCCAATTCAGCTGGGTCATACCTCAACTGAAGTGATATCTTGAAGAGATCTTATTTACAATGGGTCCACACTCACCAGAATGTGGACCAAGAGTAAGAACATGTCCAAACTGGGGTACACAATTCAATCCACCACATATGATATATTAATGATCTATTATGTCACAGGATTATTTTAAATCATATCTGAAGATTTTTTCTTTGTAACAATTATGCTCATTTATTTCTATAAATTAGATACAATATGCACACTTCTTCAACAATAGCATTAATCATTATGTTTATAGATACTTTATCTAAAACTATTTTTGGAGATGGACATTAATATCTTATTTTGCATGTCACAGGAATAACCAAATATAATTGTCAATTTCATTGTTCTTGTTACAAACACTCATAAGATCTTTCACTTTTGAAAATTATTAGAAATAAGTTAACCACAGTCACCAAAAAAACACACACACAGTGTTTTGCTTTACTTTAATGCTTTTCTGAAAGCTCTTGCAATCAGCTACAGGCCTAAATGCTTTATCTTTAACAAAGAAGGACTGTGTCAGTGTTGTGTGGAAAAGGTTGGTGCCAGGTATTTTGGGGGTACAGGCTTCTAATGGCATCACTTCAATAACTTTGAGACTGTATCAGTAAATTGAATCAGGATTTCCAGAACTCTAGTTAAGAAGCAGATGGGTTCATGAGATTGCTAACCCAAGATCAAATAGTACAAAAATTAATTTCATGGGATTGAATGAACTGATGAAGAATGATTGTAGTTTTTCCATTTGGGATATTGTTGATATATATATATATTTTTTTAATTTTTTAATTTTTATTTTTTATTTATTCATTTGTCCCCCCCCCTTGCTGCCTGTGCTCGCTGCGTCAGCCAACCACGCCGTGCGGGCGGGCCTGCCTTCACCAGGAGGCCCCGGGAACCGAACCCGGGGCCTCCCATATGGTAAACGGGAGCCCCACTGATTGAGCCACAGCCGCTTCCCTGTTGTTGATATTTTAATGGTCTATCTTTTTTGGATATACAACAAACAAACTCCTTTCTCTTTTCTCTTAAGCACTCTACAATTCATAGCAATTTAGTAGACTCTGTTTCTTTAAGTAGAAATGAAGCAGTTGTATTTGATCTTTTCCTCTCTCTCAGGCCCCCTCCAGAATTGGAAAATATTTTCTTTTCATGGAAATATAGTTATTTGGGTAGGTTCTATAAGAATTTATCCCCCCTGTTATCAGGGAATAATTGGTGTTTTAGTTTGCTAAGCGGCTCAAAGCAGATACCATAAAATGGGTTGGCTTAAAAAAAAAAAAAAAACTTTATTGAAGTATATCATTCCTACATCTACATACATAAACAATAAATGTATAGTAAAATTTGTGAATTTACAAAACAAACATGCATTTCATCATACAAGGATCCTATATATCTCCCCATCACCAATACCTGCATTGTTGTGAAACATTTGTTACAAATTGTGAAAGAGTATCACCAAAATATTACTACTAACATAGCCCATATCTTTCATTTGATGTATTTTTCCCCCAACCCACCAAATTATTGATACCTTACGTCAGTATTATGTATTTGTTATTGTTCAGGAGAAAATGTTCTCATATTTGTCCTGTTAACCACAGTCCATCATCTACCACTGGATTCCCCATGCTTAGTACCATCCTTTGTATAATCCATTCAAATTGTACACTCGATGGCTCTCATTTTCATAACAGAATTGTGCTGTCATCACCTCAGTCAAGTTTAGAATGTTTTCATTACTTCGAAAGGAAAAATCCCATACTCCTTTATACCCCCCTATAGGTGTCCCTTAGTATTGAAAAAATATCTTCTTTCTATTGCTGCAAAATATTACAATATTACTGTTAACTATCTTCTCTACATTACATTAGTTGTAATTTTCTTGTATATCACAATAGTCTTAACACTTGGTATAAGAAGAGCATTCTTATATTCATACTATTAACCACACTCTTCATCCACCATCGAAATCACTATATTCTACATTCCCTAGATTATTCTCTAGTTTCCTTTCAATTGATATTTACTTCCACATATGTGGAGTGGCTTTTAACATTGGGAATTTATTAGCTTATAGGCTTATAGTTTTGAGGCTGAGAAAAAATGTCCAAATCAGAGGATCATCCTGGGCTTCGATGGCACATGTCAAGTCTCATGGTGTTGTCTGCTGGTCTCTATTCTCTTCCAGGTTTCATTGATTTTACTTCTTGCTTCCATGGCTCTCTCTCTCTCTCTCTCCATATTCATCCTGTTTATAAAGGACTCCAGTAAGAGAATTAAGAGAATTAGGCCATGCCTTAATTGAAGTAACCTAATCAAAAGGGCCTACTTAGAATAGGTTTACACTCACAGGAATGGATTAGCTTTAAGAGCATGATTTTCTGGGGTATATAACAGTTTCAATCTACCACAATTGGAAACATTGGTTATCCCACTAAGACCTGGCCTAGAATATCATATTTAAAACGATTCTCATTTAATTAATAAGACGAGGCACATTAAGGAACGAAGATTAATATAATGGAGCAAATGCTTACAAAGCACTCTTGGAAAAACTAGCCTGGTACCTGGTTCATAGAATTCCCAGCCTTACAGGTCAGTAAGGAAGATTATATCTTGGCAGGCCCAGGAAGTTTTGGGTAATCTGGAGAAGACAGGAATTCCTCTAAATTTATAGGTATACAGGTGAAATCTGATGTCAGATTCTTAGTTTGGCTTCTACTCTCAGGAGGCTTTTAATAGTCTAATCTGAAATTCTTCAGGAAAGCGTCTAACAAAGCAAACTTAAGAAGGTCTATATGGGAAGTTACCACTATTGTTACACCTATAAAAATAATCAGGCCAAATCTAATGCCATTAGTTTTATTATATGTTAATAAATAATCTTTCTTTGAGATTATTTTTGCTCAAAAGGTAGGTACCTATAGAGAGAAATTTCAAGTTTCTACTAAAAACTATGCATATGCATCATTTATTAAGCATACCCTTACAGGTTATCAGACTCTGGCCTTGTTCATTGTCTTTGAGCTATTTATCTCTTTGTAAAGTACAGATAACTGTTGCATATGCAAAGTCTGTATAGTTTGGCAGAGATTTAAATTACTTCCTAGTCTCCTACAGAAAAACTAGTGTTGGTACTTGTAAAATGGTCTGGATTCTAGTCTATTACCTAGCTCAAACTCTCAATCCTTACCAACTTTTTAATTCTTCCAATTTCCCTCAATATCTGGCTACAATCCTCACAACTAACATTTCCAAATTTTTCCCCTCCTGCCTGACTTGGCATCATAGAGACCTAAAACCTGACGGTCAGATCACTGGGACCCAAGGTTGATTTGCAGATGGCCCTTTTTCCCAGGATATGAGGAACCTGGCAAATTGAAACCCCACGATTTAATATAAGCCTTGAAGAACTCACCACTGCAGCAGACCATGCAGGAGCTGAATTTCTCCCTGGATAAGGGGCTGTTTGGGCCACAAGGAAGTCCAGTAAAATGTTCAGGTCACATGAGAGGTAACAAAGACTGTGGTCAACAAAACCAAGAGCATTGACATTCTTTCTCTAGAGCTTCAAGAAACGCAATATGTAGTATTGCATAACTGAAAGATTTTTTTCCTACAACCTCTTGGTTACAGTTCAATTTCTGGCTCTTTAAGAAAACCTTTCATATGATTATTTCTCTTTTTCATTTTAGGAGTCTCTCTTTTAAGATGCGTGCTTTCCAGGGCCCTTAAAACAGCTGTCCTTCTGTCCTTCCCAACAGAAGGTTTTAACTGATTTTACAGGAACAAAACCAACAAGAATCCACGAGAGACAATTTTTAGATCTTACTACAACCCAATCAGGTTTATAATAAGTTCTGAGTTATTCAGCAAAGACGATGTTGTTCTTTATCTGAGCCCTGTGTTCCTGGAAAGCAGAGACAGTTGAGAGCCACTCTACCCCCCACCCACCTCGTCTTTGTGTTCTAAGGTATGTCTAACCACAAAGGAACACCTGATTCTCTCTGTATTCTGAAGTAAGACCCACCACTACCTTTCCTTAACGGCTATGATTCCCTGTTTACTACTTCTATAAAACCCCTCTCCCTTTCCTTTGAGAAGTTCCTCATTAATGAATGTTCTCCCTATTAAAATAACCTAAATAAAATAATTTCCTTAATTGTCAGGTGCAGTTTATCTTTTATACTAGGATTGATTTTCACACTAGAATTTGACATCAAAATTGTGCTAGATCTAAAATGTGGGGAAACGGATGTGGCTCAAGAGGTTCGGCGTCCGTCTACCATATGGAGGGACCAGGGTTCGATCCCCGGGACCTCCCGGTAAAAAAAATAATAATAATAATAAAAAATAAAAATAAAAAAATAAATAAAGAGAACTGATGTAAAAAAAATAAAATAAAATAAAATAAAATGTGGCCTTAAAGAGCAGAAAAATTTTAGCAATGCTTAACTAGAAAGGCAAGGCTAGGTTGAAAGTGGTAATAGTTAATTCACCTTTATTAAACACTGTTTGAGATAATTGGACCTATACAAAGCAAGGAGTTGCAGTCAAAACACAATATCATTATGCCTAAAACAAACTAGACCCTAAGCATCCAAAATGCTGCTATATCGGCCTTGTGATTTTTTTTTTTTTTTTAAAGAAAACAACAACAAACAATAAATATGAACTGTGTCCCAGTATGTCCTAACCAGTTCTATTCTATGATGGGAAATTGCCCAATGTAAGGTGTCATACCATGGACTGTAATTGAATAATTAATTTTGAGCTGTTTAAATTCCACTAAAAGTCCATTTTGAAATTTGAGAATTATGAAAAACAAGCATGGCTTTAAAATTTCCTCATGAATTTGATCACCCCTGAGAGTTGCCACACAGACCTTCTTGCCTCATCATTATTATCAACAAAATGATTCATGCTGTCTGCTTTTATTTGGATTTCTGATCATGTGGCCATGAATAGAAAACCTTGCATGTTCTGAGCTAGATAGTAGCCAACAGATGTGAATCAGATCCAGGTGAAGGTGCTGAGTCTGAGGTTCTTGGTACTGGCATTGTCCAATGTCTGGTTCCTATAAGAAGATAACCCTATCCAAGCTCTTTTAGGTGTCTTCCAAGCACAAAGTAAGAACTAAGAAGCAGTGATAGCTGGTCAAGCAGCAGGGAACCCAGAAATAGGGTGAGCTTTGTGTTCCTTATGCATAGTCCCAGAGGTGGGATAGGAAATACTGGAATCTGGATGGTACCAAATGCTGGCTGATAGTCACTACTGTCATTGCCTTCTTAAACAAGATTAAGGAATGACTGGAAAAGTGGAAAATTGGAGAGCCAGTAAGGAGGCGGCCAGCAAGCATTTCAGCTCCACGGAAACCAAGGTAAATCTTTGAATATAAGTGAAACAATAGGATTATTTGAAAGACACATAAAAGGTAAGCAAAAATTCTAAATGTACCCATTCTTGAACAAGGGGTGGGGTCAGAGTTTATGGGGAAATTCTTTCAAGTGCTTGTACAGAGTGAAGGAGATGTATAGCACAATATAAGAAAAACCAAACCATGATGTCAAAAGAGACAAATGGTCAGTACTTCAGTGTGCTAACTGGTGTTTAAAGAATAGGAAAAGGTACAGTGTTGAGGGATTGAAGTAGAAGAAGGAATCAGACAGGAATGAATTAATGAGAGGAGTCAAACTCTGAGGGAATGTCATTTTAACCTATTCTCTAACAATAATTTTTCTTTCCACCTAGCTCATAGAATTAGCCTTTCACGCACACTCTCTGGTGTTTGTGTGTGAGGAATGCTTCTGCCCAATTCTTGCAGGAAGACTTAAATCTGAAATATAACTTTTCAGTTTGTGGAGATAGGTGAAATCCTTAGAAAAGAACAATTGTATCAGGTTTTTAAAAAATGAAATATGTTTTCAGAAACTAGGAGAATTCATATTCAAATGAGTTTCTTACGTGCACTTATTTCCTTTAAAGCTTTGCTGATTATAGGAGAGTTTTCTTTTTTTAATTATAGAAAAGATTTTCTTAAGTAACTTGAATTGCAGATATTTCTGGCTATATCTGTAATATGTGGTAATCCTTATAGGCTAATTTCAAAAGTGCATTTAATATGCTGAAAATAATTTCGGGCTTAATTTCCATGGATTTGAAGTAACAATTTTTGTCTTTTGAATTTGTCTAAACTTATAAAGCAATTCTTAAAAGATAATAATTGTGACCATTTAAAAAAACCATTTCCCCAAACAAAATAGTCTGTTATGCCATATTGTGTTTGTCCCTAAGTTAAATGATAACAACTAGTTTAAGCTTGTCTGTAAGACTGAAATATGGAAATGTTTATCCAACTACAAGGCTTTTATTGTAAGAGATCATTATTTTTTCCACATTCTCCTTTTAAATTCAATATATCTATCAACAATATAGCTAAGATTGGTAAAGTTTGTAATTAAGACATACTTTAGAAATAATTTTAAATAAATTTGAAAAATTAATATTTATTTGTCTTTTGTACTTTTTTAGTCTACCCTATTCTAACATCTTAATCTCTGATTAAACTTTATACCATGCCTGAGTTGCTCAGGGCCATATCCTTAGCATCTAACAGAGGACTTGGAACTTGGGTGTGTGAAAAGTAGTTGATGAATGAATACCCCCAAACAGGAAAGTATGAAAAGATTACATTTTGAATGCCTCTAGAAAACAGGAATCTTGCCTTTCTCTCCCTCTTTACCTTCCTTCCTTCCTTCCTTCCTTCCCTCCCTCCCTCCCTCCCTCTCTTCTTAAAAAAAAAATTTTCTTTAAAGGAATATGTATTAGGTGGTCGGGAATAAAATTAAAACAATTTTGTGTATAAAACTTCTATCTCTCTAAATATAAACATTGACTAAATTTTACACTATCTAACCAAAATCAGAAAAAATTTAGGCATCTACTCAATGTTGATAGAATCAGAAACTTTTTAGAAACACCAATCATTCAAAAGAGCAAATTGTAGATACACTTCCATTCTTTCTCTCTTTTTTTCCTACCTCTGACATATTCATGCCTTTCCTCTAGTGGAAGATAATTGTATTAGTCAGCCAAAGGGGTGCTGGTGCAAAGTACCAGAACTCTGTTGGCTTTTGTTAAGGGTATTTATTTAGGGTAGAAGCTTACAGTCACAAGGCCCTAAAGAGTCCAACTCAAGGTACCACAAGAGGTACTTCCTTACCCAAAGTCATTTGCTATGTGTTGAAGCAAGTTGGCAGTCAGTGTCTGAGAGGGTTCAGCCTTCCTTCTTCCTCTTTAAGGCTCTGTGGTCCCAGCTTCTTCTGATCTCAGCAGTAGACTATCAGGCTCATCTCTCTTCCTGGGGCCTTGCCTATTGAGCTGTCTCTATTCCTCTGTGTTCTTCTCCTGTGTCTACTTCCGTGTGAGAATCTGTTTTATCAGTGCACAAGGGGGCTGGGACTCAATGCTAAGTCACAGTGTGATGACGTAGTTGAATCAAAGTCTTAATCTTAATATAATTTAATCAGACATCTCAGCTGAAACTAATACAATCAAAGGGTTATCACACCCAGAAGAACAGACTAATTTAGAAACATAATCTATATCTCTCTTTAGAATTCTTAAATAATATCAAACTGCCACAATAGTCAATTGAAATTTTTAATTCCTGAGGGGAGCATTCCTCCAATTGTATTTAAATTAGCATTCAATTTATTAACATTGCAAATTTCAAATGTAATCACAAATTTAACATTTTTATTTTCTCAAATATCTCAAAAAACCAGTCAAGGATGGCTTATTAATCTAATACATTTGTTGCAAGCATTTAACTAGTATTTACAAGTCTAAACTTTTAGGTTTAATATTGGATTCTCTTAAAATATGGGATACTAATTAAAAACAAATTAAAATATTTCACAACTTTCAAATTAAAATCACAATATCAATCAAAATCACTTACACATTTCAAATTAAATCATTAATTCTAAAAGAACTTAAACATTTCATATAAAATCATAAGTCTATTTGTTGTATCATCATGGATGCAATAATACATGCTCACCCAGAATAACAATTTAGGCATTTTGAGATGACTGGTTAGGACTTGGGAACTTTACACAGTTACAGATTCAGAAGAAACCTGGATGAATTATATACACAGGATGATTCTCCTTCAAGCTCCAGGTTGAAATGATAAGTGTATTTTTACCATAGTGGGACTTTCACACCCATATCATTTTTTGTTACCTGATACGTTGCATTGAGTACCATTATCCCTCTTCCCACCTTTTATTTGCTATGCTTAGATTGTTAATATTCTGTACCCCTATCAGAATTACAACACATTTCTTTATGACCTGCTATGTATTTTACTTTTTTTATGTCTCATTGGCTATCCTTTATATATTCATTTATTGACAAAAACCACTCACAATTTCAAATCTATGTTTTTACTAATTCCTCAGCACCATCTCTAGACTGCCCTGCTGTGCCTTCCAGAAACAAAGATCTGGAAAAATTTGTTCAATCATTTCTGGAGTTGCACCAATAAGTGAACAAGGATTGCACAATATGCTGTCATATTCTCAGCAGCTCCTTTTCTCAGCCTCTTTGGGCTGTTCCTTCATGCAAGGTTCAAGTTTAGGACTCTCTTGTTTAAACGTGTATTTTCATCTTCTCTAAAGATATCCTTTGTAATAGACAGTGTTGGTTGCCCATCCATCACTTCTTTTTTTTAATTCAAAAATTATTTCAAGTTCAAAAAAATAAGAAAATAACAGAAAAAAAGAAGCTCAACAAGTTATGGAAGCATTACTCTTAAAAGAGTTCTGTCCAGGCACTTTTATCTTATCAAATTCTAACCTCTAAGTCAATTGTTCCTCAAGTATTCAGAAAGATACACAGATGAAGATAGATTAGTTAAATGCATAGTCAAGGTCTCTCTCTATTCCATTCTTCTAATAACCAGTGGAGCTAAAAACCATTTAAAGAAGCTAGAGAGCTGATTATCCAAAGTTGGGAGCAGCCACAGTCTACCTGCCATTGGAAAAATGGATGGATATTTATCAGGCTAAGGAAGATCTTATTTTTAAGAAGTCTCTGCTTCTCTACTTCACTTCATTTGAAGGAGACAGAGTTTAAGTGATTATAATCTACTGAATAATTTCACGCACAAGAGATTATTGTTGATCCTTATATTGTTCTGAAGACCAAATGGGATGATTCCTGCATGAGTGCCTTATTATAAAGTATCATGATAATTGTAAGGTATTATTATTTAAATTCTAGCATTTATTGAGCATTTACCATTTACCATAGGCTAGGCTTCGCGACGAGTATTTATATGTTTGTTTGTTTGTTTTTTTAGGAGGTTCCTGGGAATCAACCCGGGAACTTGTACATGGGAAGCAGGTGCTCAACCACTGAGTTACACCGGCTCCTTGTTTACATGTTTTTTAACATTGAATTCTGCAGTTGCCAAACTTAGTTGCCTGGTGAATTTTTCCTGGAGTGTTTAAAAAAAATACAGATTCTCATTCAGATGATATAAGATAAGGTCTAGATATTTATGTCTTCTTCTTAAGGGATCCCAAAACACAGTCAGGTTTTAGAAATACTGATTTAGTCTTTAGGATAACCCTTTGAGTTAATTACTAATTATTATTTCAATTTTTTCAGTAACTTAAGCACCCTAATGGATTATAAAATATCCATTTTTTCCCCTTTCCAATAATGCCATATCATTAATAGTCAAGAATAACAGATTTTAAATAGGAAATGGAATGGAATTCATTGTTGTCAGGAGCTTAGAGTCTAGTGAAATATCAATGTAAGTAAATGATTATAATGAAGTGTGATAAGGGCTATGAAAGAGGCACGTTTCAGCTAAAGCAGTGGAGCAAAGAGAAAATAGTCATCTTTTCCTGGAAAGAGTGAAGGCAAAAGATGATGGCAATCTAAGCATGTATGGAGATAAGGACATGTGAACTAGCACAACATATAGGAAGAAAGGTAATAGATCATTATAGCTATGGGGAGAGCATTTAGTAGAAATAAAGAGGTTTGGAATCTGACAAAACATGGGTTCAGATTCTGGCTCTGCATTTACTAGCTAAATGATCCCGGATAAATTCACTTAACTTCCTTGAATCTCGGATTTCTCAGGTAGGATAATACAACTTATCTACTGTTCAGCATATTTGTCAAGGTTAATGATAGTGTATATGAAGTATATAGATGGTCAATAACTGGAAACTATTATTGTAAATTAATCTATTTTAATTTATTTAAATATGAATATTGTGCTACTTCTATTGCAAGTGTAGACATAATCTTCTAATAAAAAGGCATTTGTGCTTTCTTGCCTTTGTTAGCTCTTTGGAGCCATTAAAATAGAGGAAGAAAGGAATGGGATTTGCATTCTACCATGAACATTTTTTTTTTTTGAATGAATAATCTTTCAGCAGGTTAAAGGATGAATTTGAGGACATTGGAGGCAACGAGATCATCTCCTGAACTATTTTTAACTCTAGGTGACAAATGGTAAAAATATTAGTAATAACAATTAAGATGGAGAGAAAAAGATGGATTCAGAGGAATTTAGGAGATAGTTTAACATAATAGCAAATACAATTATGTCAAAGACAAAAGTAAACATGAGACAAAATTAACAAACGTTATTTCATTCTAAACTTGCAGCAAGAGAACCCATCTGTTATCACTTCCATTTCAGGTGGGATTTAATAGCGTTAGGAAAAGCATGAGTTTTACACAGTAAAAAGGAAAAACTGAGACTACCACTGATTGGCAAGCATTTTAGTAAGGTGGGAATTTTGGAAACGGGAGATTTTCTAATTGGTGTTCAGTTATGTCAGGCAGTCATTGGTTACCTGCCAGGGGGCAAGCACTTTGGAGTAATTTCAAAAGAGGAAGGATTGTTTGATGTTACAGTGAGAGGGTTTTCCATGATCTGCCATTCTCTGGAACAAGTCGTGGTTGATGAGGTGCCTTTATTATGTTCAAACTTTCATTATGGTCCATATAGGGGTTTGGCTGCCAAGGCAGGTGATTTCTTAATTATTTAACATGAAAATTAGATAACATTTGTTCATTCATTTCACTTTGGGGGAAAAACATCACCAAAAGCTTTTGTAGATGAAAGAATTCAGTAAGTATATTGTTCACTATGGTGTCACTGCATGTGCTAATTCAGGGGATATATCTTTTAGGGAAGATTTTGATGATGGCACCATTTTTATCTGCATGCAGATGTTCTTGGGGCTTATTTATATATTATGCAAGCTTATATTATGCTTGCAGAGCTTCTCCAGATCACAAGACCAACATCAACCTTAAATAATTCACCTTATCTGCTGTAGAATTTTACGTAGAGCTCTAATAGGAAAAATGTTTTCAGATTTGGTTAGTAAACGCACATGGTACACATGCTTCTGGACTAATTACATTGTAAGAAAGAGTGGAAAAGACTAGAGAAACTAAAAAATTTGCTTTGAAAAAAAGCCTAGACGCTCCTTAATCATACATGTACTTAAACTGCTTCCATGTGCTTTGTCTAAATAAAGCATATTTTTCCATAAAAGAATCTTGGCCAGTAAATATACCTGGTAAATTACAGTCTTCTAAAAGCTGGTGGAGTTAAGGGAAAAAATTAGTAAGGTAATGCAGATGCTAAATTGCCCATCTGATTAATTCTGGGCACTATTAACAACAATTCCCCCCCCCCCCTTTTTTTTTTTTCTCTCTCTCTTTTTTGGCAGGTTTTCTGCTTTTCACTAATCCTATCTCAGCTCATTTAAAGAAGAACTTTTTTTTTTAGTTGAACAAGCAAGAAAATGTTCTTTGCCTCCTTTATGTAACTTAGTATCTCCGCTTAAATAAAATGCCTTAAGGAAAAAGAAATTGCAGAGGTAAGAAGAAGTGGCAGGAATAGGGCTAAAAAGACTCATTTTAAACAGGTGTGTACATGAGAACCATTTCAGCCCAAGAACTTCTGGGAGTGGGGTGGGATCATCCTGGGATTAATGATGAAGGGATCCTGTCACCTTTGAGTACCAGCATTTTCTACAGGTGACTCTGCAACAAAGAGACTATTGTGCTTCAAAACAGGAGCTCCCAAAACTGGACAGAGAAGTGAGGCAAAGGAGGTGGGAGGGGCGGTTGCTTACTGAAGATTTCAGTAGTGTTTTCAAGATAATTGGCTTAACTACTTGCCCAAACTAACTTGCAATTTTAAGGACACCAACAATTAACAATGCTTTATTTTAAAGCTCTATAAGTAGCTCTTTGTTCTTTCTTGTAAATAGTCTCCAAGGGACATCGGCAGGGCCTGAAATGTTGTGGGTCAAGACTTTGTGAAACAAAAGGGACTCTTGAGGAGGAGTATTTGGAATCAGGAAGGTATAGTCATTCTGGATATGATAGAGAAGAACTAAATAGAAATAAATTATAAGATTATTAGTTGGTACTTTACGTACTGCCCCAGATAAAGTCAGTTTAATGAGTGGCTAAATCATGGCCTCTGGAGTCAGAGAGCTTGGGGTTATTGCTTGGCTTTGCCACTAAGTGTATGATCTTGGGTAGAAGAAATAAAAACCACCTAGAATCCCACTACTTAAGAAAATACAAAAAGAAAACCTCTTCTTCATGAACCACTCTAACGTTTGATTTGTATCCTTAAATTTTCCCCAAAGTTATACTATACCAGTATATAATAAACACATGTGTAATTCCAATCATATTGGATTGCAACTTAAAAAGATCTTTTAATGATCTAATATGTACCTTTTTCTAGTTTAGCACAAGCAAATTTATCCCATGAGAAAACTTACTCCATAGTATTTCTTTGTGTTATTAACTATTGGTCTATTTAATGAGCAATTATCTTTCCATTATTTAGCTATTATAATAGTAGAGTGAACATCTTATACACAATGATTTCTGTAGACTAGATCCCAAACTAGGATGCTGAAGCAAAATTATGCACATAAAAAAAAATTTTAATACATACTTTCACACTACTTTTAAAAATGATGTGCCAATTTATGATATCAATTTATGATATATGTGAGAAAATATCTACTTCCTTACTTCCTCAATCCATATGGATTGTATTTTTAGTTTTTTATTAGGGAAAATTTCAAATATATGCAAAAATAGAAAACAGTGTAATGAGCTCTCACGGACCCAACATCCAGGTGCAACAATTATCAACTTCATTTTTATCCCCTGCTGATGAATTATTTTGATGCAGCTTCCAGACATGAAATTGTTTCATGCCAACAAGATATTTAAAATATTCAGTTCTCTCTAATTCTGCTAACTTAGAACTATTGGCTCTTCCTCCTATTCTCATCTCTCAAAGTGAGATAATTGCAAATAGAACTTTAAGAGGTCCCCTGTGGGACTTGGGAGTAGAGATGGAGTATTAAACACATTTTAATTTTACTCTCAGAATTACTTTGCATTGATTAGCAACCACTGACCCCCAAAATTTGCAGGTTTATGATAGAGCTGTTTGATGTTGCTGTTCTTGGAAATGTAGAAACAGTTCAATGAATGGAATATAATCTCCCATTCTTGGATGAGATGCAGCACTGAGGACAAGTCCCCTAATTTTGATGACAAAAATTGAATGAGCCGCTATTGGAGAATGGTGTCATGGGGATGCCGCTGAGGTGTTACTTGTTAATGCTCCATGCCTCTGATGAACATACATACAAAGCCGGGTCAGGTGGTATGATCCATGACATAAAAACACTGTTAGGATTGCAGTCATCACGTTATACCCATCCTGAAGGACTTGGTCCAGAGATTACCTGTCTTTCCACCAAGGAGGAGAGATTAGTGGATACCAGGAATTGGGACCAATTTCTTCTTCATCCACTTCCCTTCCACTCAAAACAACTGTTTTAATAATTTGGGGATTAAACATTCTTAATTTAATTTGCCTAATCCAATCTCCACATAATAAGAGAGATCTTCTAGAAGGGCAAATCAGATGTTGTTATTTACCTTTTTGAAATAAGTCACAGGTTTCTCATTGCGTTAAGGGAAAGTATAAATATGCTCCACATGGCCTATAAGGCCCTGCCTACCTTTCATCCAGATGCCTTTCTCCATTTTGCGCACTCTGCTCTAGCCATGTTGCGCTTCTTTCAGATGCTCTTAAGTGTTAAGAGTTTTTATTCCATTAGCAGGCTGTTACTTTGCTTGGACCACTCTTCTTGCTCTTCACCATGGCCTCTACTCTTTGTGCTTCAACCTCAGTGGAAAGGACACTTACCAAGAAGTCTTCAGGCAACTTTATATTATTTCTTCTAGTTGTACTTTCTCTTTATAACTTGCTTTCCCCCCCTATAACTCTCGTCCTTTAGTGATTGGGATCAGATAGCTATTTGTTGGTTTTAAATTGTAATCTCCCCCTTTTTTTGTAAGCTCCAAAAGGCTAGAAATTGATGTCTTCTCACTTCTTCCCAGCACAGTGCCTTAGCTGTAGTATGCACTCATTCTTTTTTAAATAAATGAATGAATAAATGAAGTAACATTTTAAACTAAGATCTAAAGGATGAATTTAGCTAGGCAAAGGGTGTGTATGGGATGGAGGTGCATGAGGGAGAGTTTTCTACAAATAGCCTTTGGAAACTATCAATGATGAAAGGTCATCTAGTAGAAGTGTTTTAAGTGTTAAATTAGAAATTTCCTTGTATCACTTACAAAGGATAATTCTTCTTTTTTCTTTAAAGGAATTGTATTTTTCTATATATTGCCATATTTCATTATTAGGCCAGGATCATTAGAGGTGTAGAAAAAATGAACTAGATAAAAATCTTAGTGGAATTATTATTGGGGCAATACTGTTGTATGCAGGTATTGGATAAGGTGACTCACTCCCTGACTGTGATGTTTTGGCTCTGAGAAGTTTTAGGGAATGTAGAGAGTAGAAGTCAGAATGAGTGGGCTGCTGATATGATCTGTTACTTCGTTGTGTAAAGGAAAGCAAATCACTTTTAAAAGTGTATTATGTTAGAGCTCCAAATTTTTTAATGCTATTTTGTTGGCAAAGTTGTTAGCAAATTTTGGATAACCTACAAATAATCATTGACAATTTTAAAGACAATTATTTTGACCAAGAAATGTGAGAAAAGTCACAAAAGTCAGTTATCAGACAGAAGCTTTTGCTTAAATATTTCATTTTCCATCTACCTCTAAATACAAAAGACCTATGTTTTATGGTATTAAGTCATAATAAAAGAGAACACAGTTCTAAAGGCCAGTTTGCCCTGAATTTAAATCCCAAGTCCACCACTTACTGTGGAACCATTAGGATAGTTTTCCAACAGCTTGACTGAAATATAATTTACATATTATAAACTCTACCCATTTTAATTGTACAATTCAGTGAATTTTAGAAAATTTACAAAGTTATAAAGTCATTTCCCATAATCTAATTTAATAACATTTCCATCATCCCCAAAAGATCCTGCCCATTTGTAGTCAATCTCCATTCCTATTCCCAGGCCTAGGCAAACACTAATTTCCTTCTATTCTCCATAGATTTGCCTTTTCCAGGCATCTCATATCAATAGAATCATACATTATGTGCTATTTTGTGGCTACCTTCATTCACTTAGCATAATGTTTTGAGGTTCATTCATTTTAGCATGTTTTAGTGGTTTGTTCATTTTTATTGCAGAATAAAATTCCCATAGCAGATATATCACATTTTTTTTGATCCATCACTTGATAGACATTTGGATGTTTTTATACTTTTTGTCTATTGTAAATAATGGTACTATAAACACTCACATATTAGTTTTTGTGTGGACTGGAAATGGTGAGGTTGTAAAATAAATTTATGTTTAAATTTTTTAAAAAACTGCCAAACTTTTTCCAAAGTGATTGCAAACTGAGGGTTGCAGATGTTCTACATTCTCTTTAATACCTGTTATTATCAATCCTTTTGATTGGTTATAACCTTTCTAGTAAGTGTGACATGGTTATAATTTGCATTTTCCTAATGCCTAGTGATGTTGAACATCTTTTCATGTGTTTATTGGTCATTCATATATCATCTTTGGTGAAACATCTATACAAATTTCTGCCTATTTTAAAAATTAGGTATTTGTCTTCTTATTGAGTTGCAAGTATTTTTTTTTAACATTTTTTAACTTTATTTTGTACATTTAATAATTGAAAATATAAACAATTAAAAACTAAAAAGTAAACACAGATGAATAAATACATACATTTCTCAAATGTAATGGATACATATAATTTTTTTTTTTTTAATCAAACAATATATTACACAAGATATTTGGTTCATAGTAACGCATTCATACAGTATTTGTCCATTTGTGTCTGGCTTGCTTCACTCAACATAATGTCCTCCAGGTTCATCCATGTTGCCATATGCTTTATGACTTCATTTCTTCATACAGCTGCATAACATTCCATCGTGTGAATAGAACACAGTTTGTTTAGCCATTCATCTGTTGATGGACACCTGGGTTGTTTCCAACTTTTGGCAATGGTGAATAATGTGGCTATGAACATCGGTGTGCAGATGTCTGTTCATGTCACTGCTCGCAGTTCTTCTGGGTATATACCCAGTAGTGGTATTGCAGGGTCATATGGCAAGTCTATATTCAACTTCTTTAGGAACTGCCAAACAGTCCTCCATAGTGATTGTACCATTCTGCATTCCCACCAACAGTGAAGAAGTGTTCCTATCTCTCCACATCCTCTTCAACACTTGTAGTTCTCTGTCTTTTTAATAGTGGTCATTCTGATAGGTGTGAAATGATATCTCATTGTAGTTTTGATTTGCTTTTCCCTAATCATGAGTGATGTGGAGCATTTCTTCATGTGTTTTTTTTTTGCCATTTGTATTTCTTCTTCGGAGAAATGTCTTTTCAAGTCTTTGGCTCATTTTTTAATTGGGTCATTTGTCTTTTTATTGTTGAGTTGTAACATCTCTTTATATATCCTGGATATTAAACCCTTATCAGATATGTGATTTCCAAATATTTTTTCCCATTGAGTTGGCTGCCTTTTCACCCATCTGACAAAGTCCTGTGAGGTGCAAAAGTGTTGAATTTTGAGGAGGTCCCATTTATCTACTTTTTCTTTTGTTGCACGTGCTTTGGGTGTAAGGTCCAAGAAACCACTACCTACTACACGGTCTTGAAGATGTTTCCCTACATTTTCTTCTAGGAGTTTTATAGTCCTGGCTTTTATATTTAGATCTTTGATGCATTTTGAGTTGATTCTTGTATAGGGGGTGAGATAGAGGTCCTCTTTCTTTCTTTTGGTTATAGATATCCAGTTCTCCCAACACCATTTGTTGAAGAGACTATTTTTTCCCATTAGCGTGGGCTTGGTACGTTTGTCAAAAACCAGTTGACTGTATAGGTGAGGGAATATTTCTGGATTCTCAATTCTATTCCACTGATCGATGTGTCTATCTTTGTGCCAGTACCATGCTGTTTTGACCACTGTAGCTTTGTAATATGTTTCAATGTCAGGCAGTGAAATTCCTCCCACATTGCTCTTCTTTTTTAGAATGCTTTTGGCTATTGGGGTGCACTTACCCTTTCAGATGAATTTGGTAATTGCCTTCTCTAATTCTATAAAGTAAGCAGTTGGGATTTTGAATGGTATTGCATTGAATCTATAAATCAGTTTGGGCAATATTGACATCTTCACGATATTTATTCTTCTAATCCATGAACATGAAATGTCTTTCCATTTGTTTAGGTCTTTTAAAATTTCTTTTAGCATTGTTTTGTAGTTTTTTGCACATTTTTGGTTAAATTAACTCCTAGGTATTTGAGTCTTTTTGTTGCTATTGAAAATGTAATTTTCCCCCTGATTTCCTCCTCAGGTTGTTCAGTACTACTGTACAAAAGCATTAGTGATTTTTGCATGTTTATCTTCTATCCTGTCACTTTGCTGAACTCATTTATTCAAGTAGCTTTGTTGTGGATACTTGAGGATTTTCTAAGTACAGGATCATGTCATCTGCAAACAGTGAGAGTTTTACTTCCTCTTTTCCTATTTGGATGCCTTTAATTTTTTTTTTTTCTTGTCTAATTGCCCTAGTTAGAACTTCTAGTACAATGTGGAATAACAATGGTGACAGTGGGCATCCTAGTCTTGTTCCCGATCTTAGAGGGTAGGCTTTCAACCTTTCCCCATTGAGTATGATGTTGGCTATGGGTTTTTCATATATGCCTTTTATCATATTGAGGAATTTTCCTTTTATTCCTATCTTTTGAAGTGCTGTTATCAAAAAAGGATGCTGGATTTTGTCGAATGCCTTTTCTGCATCTATTGAGATGATCATGTGTTTTTTTCCTTAAATTTGTTAATGTGGTGTATTACATTGATTGATTTTCTTATGTTGAACCAGCCTTGCATATCAGGAATAAATCCTACTTGGTTGTAATGTATATGTCTTTTGATATGCTGTTGGATTCGATTGCAAGTATTTTGTTGAGAATTTTTGCATCTATGTTCATTAGAGAGATTGGTCTATAATTTTCTTTTCTTGTAGAATCTTTATCTGGCTCTTCTATTAGGATGATGTTGGCTTCATAAAATGGGTCGGGTAATTTTCCTTCCTCTTCAATTTTTTGGAAGAGTTTAAACAGGATTATTGGTGTTAATTCTTTTTGAAATGCTTGGTAGAATTCACCTGTGAAGCCATCTGGACTTTTCTTTGTTGGGAGATTTTTGATGACAGATTCAATCTCCTTAAATGTGATTGATTTGTTAAGTTCTGGAGAAGAGGTTCCTCTGTCTTACTAGCCTGCCATCTTCCCGTAAGTCCCATAGCCATAAATTCTTTTATTAAAAAAGAAGAAAGAGTTAAAACCAAAGACCTAACTGCATACCTGGAGGAATTAGAAAAGAACAACAAACTAAACCAAAAGGAAGTAGAAAGAAGGAATAACAAAGATTAGAGCATAGCTAAATGAAATTGGAAATAAGAAAGTACTAGAAAAAGCAAGTAAAACCAAAAGCTGGTTCTTTGTGAAGATTAATAAAATTGACAAACGCTTAGTAAAGAAAAAAAGAGAGAAGCAAAGAAAAAAAGAGAGAAGATGCAAATACATAAAAGAAAAAATGAGGAAGGGGCTATTAGCATTGACCCCACTGAAATAAAGAGTATCATAAGAGGAGACTTTGAAAAATTGTATGCCAACAAGATGGATAATTTAGAGGAAATGGACAAATTCAAAGAAAGACACAAAGAGCCTACAATGACGAAAGAAGAAATTGATGAACTCAACAGACCAATCACAAGTAATGAGATTGAATTAGTCATTAAAAACCTCCCACCTGAGCAAAGAGCAGTGTGTCAATCCCTCAGTGTTGTTGCAAGTAACTATGAATCTTGTTCTGCAAACAGTGAAGCTTGATGGTTGCCATGGGTCCCGAGGGCAGGGGGAGGGAGGAATAGAATAGATGGAACAGATGGCATTTTGAGGTCAATGGAAGTGTCCTACATGATCTTGCAAAGATAGATATAGGCCATGTTAAGTTTCATCAAAATTTATAAAAGTGTATAGTCCAAAATGTAAACAATAATGTAAATCATTGACCATGATTGGTAGATATGTTTCAATATTTGTACATCAATTGCAACAAATGTACCATCCACATATAAAATGTTATTAATAAGGGAAAGGAGAGAAGGGGGAGGATGCTGGATATTGGGAAGGCCCTATATTCTGTATGTGACTTTACTGTGACCTGAAACTTCTTTGAAGACAAAATGAAAAAAGTAAGACAAAGGGGGGATAAATGGAATAAAATGTTGCTGTACATGCAGGACAATAGATCTTACAGTGATGAAGATATAATGTCAAAAAAATTAAAAATATTTTTTCATTATTTTTTATTATCTCAAAATTTTAATACTTTTTATTTTCTAATTTCTTAAAATTTCCTATTTTTAAAAGTATCATTATAATTTCATTTTCTTTTTGATTGTATTTGGTTATTTTATTGGCTTCATTTTTGAAGAAGTTTTGGATCACAGAAGGGTTACAACAGTGGTAGGGGAGGACCATTTGTGTGGAGTGTCTGTGATGGGGGATACATGGGAGGAGTTTCACTTGAGCATACATATAAGGCATATAAATGTGTTCACATTTTCATGAGGCATTGTCATAGTGGGTGAAGATTCACACAATAACTGAATGAATATTGAAGTCCCATCCATGGGAGCTCTGCCACATTCTCGGATGGAACAGCAAGAATCCCTCAAGTACAGAAGCAATGGCTAGTGAAGGAGGATGGCCCACTAATGGGCCCTTGATATTGATGACTATGCTTATGAATCTTTACTCTTGAAATTCAGCATAGTATTATTGGATGCCTAAGAGTTTCCTCCTGAGAGCCTCCTTGTTGCTCAAATGTGGCCTCTCTCTAAGCTGAACTTAGCATATAAATGCAATAACTTCCCCCAGCATGGGACATGACTCCCAGGGATGAGCTTTCCTGGCACTGAGGATTTACTACCAAGCACCAACTAGCAATGCAACTGGAAAAGTCCTTGACCAAAAGGGGGAAAAGGTAAAGACAAATGAGTTTATATGGCTAAGAGATTTCAAAGAGGTTACACTTATGCACGTCTCAGCAGGATCTCATTGACTGCCAAATTAGACACTACCCCAAAGAGCAGGGCTCCTGAGGGCTCTGGAGACTCCAGGCACTATGGTCAGGGCAGATAGCTCATGAGTTTGGTGCCTTGCCAGTGGGCCCTACTTTGGGGTTTGTGCTCCCCAGGGTGACAGAATTGGACTCAGTTGTGGTTTCCCTACACATGGCTCTTTGGTTCCTTCTATTTGAACCAAGGTGTTGGAGTTGGTAGGGATACATTCAAGAGACTTGAATCTTTGGACTGACCATGTGCCAGCTGGGCCCTGAGCCTCAACGGAGTTGCAACACCTCCAGTTCATTGGACTCACCCAGGACAACTAACAAAGAGGTGATGATGGGCAACCACCATACCAAGGAACTGAGACAGTATACAACTGTAAGCAAGAGAGTCCCATCCACCGACCATATGGGACTAAAGCCTCCTCAATTAGAGGTGGAGTGGGCATTACCATCTCATAATCCTCAGGGCTGGGAAATGAACTATGGACTAGAGTGGACTAAGCAGTATTCTATCATAGACTTATTGTGATTCTAGCAATGTAAGAACTTATATCATTGATGTGGAGACAGTGGTCACTGGAGGTCAGGGAGAGGAAAACAGGTGTAATACAGGGGCATTTTCAGGACTTAGGAATTGTCCTGAATGAAATTGCAATGACAGATATAGGCTATTATATATCTTGCCATAACCTACAGAATTTGAGTGGGAGAGAGTGTAAACTACAATGTAAACTCTAATCCATGCCCAGTGGCAATGCTCCAAAATGTGTTCATCAATTGCAATGACTGTACCACACTAATGAAGGATGTTGTTAATGTGGGTAAATGTGTGAGGTGTGGGGAGCAGAGCATATGGGAATACTCTATATTTTTAATTTATCATTTATGTAATCTAAATATCTTTTTTAAAAAAGAATTAAAAAAACAACAACCAAAAATATGAAAAACAAAGCTTCCAACTAAGAAAAGCCCATAACCAGATGGCTTCACAGGTGAATTCTATCAAACCTATTGGGAAGAACTAACACCAATCCTGCTTAAACTCATCCAAAATTAGTAGTGGAGGTAACATTGCCTAACTCATTCTATGATGCCAACATCAACCTAATGCCAAAGACAATCAAAGATGCCACGAGAAAGGAAAAATAGACCAATCTCTCTAATGAAACTAAATGCTAAAATCCTCAACAAAATACTTGCCAATCATATTCAATAACACACCAAACAAATTATAAACAATGCCCAGGTGGGTTTCGTCCTTGGTATGCAAGGACGTCTCAACATAAAAAAATCAATCAGTGTAATACACCACATAAACAGATTGAAAGAAAAAAAATCACATGATCATTTCTATAGATGCAGAAAAACCATTCAACAAAATACATCTCCCTTTCCTGATAAAAACACACCAAAAGATAGGAATAGAAGGAAACTTCCTCCACATGGTCACATGGTAAAGGGTATATATGAAAAAACTCACAGCTAACATCATTTTCAATGGTGAAATCTTAAAAACTTTCCCTCTAAGACCTGGAACAGGACAAGGATGCCCACTGTCACCACTCTTATTTAACATTGTGTTAGAAGTACTTGCTCAAGCACTTAGGCAAGAAAAAGAATAAAAGACATCCAAATTGGAAAGGTAGAGGTTAAAATTTCACTATTTGCAGATGATATGATCCTATATCTGAAAACCCTGAAAAATCTCCATCAAAGCTTTTAGAGCTTTTAAATGAGTTCAAGAAAGTGGCAGTTTATAAGATTAATGTGCAAAGATCAGGAGCATTTCTGTACACCAATAATAAGCAATCTGAGGAGGAAATCAAGAAAAAAAAATCCCATTTACAATAGCAACTACAAGAATCAAATACCCAGGAATAAATTTAACCAAAGATGTAAGGGACTTGTATGCAGAAAACTACACAACACTGTTAAGGGGAATCTAAGAAGACCTAAATAAATGGAAGAATATTTCCTGTTCATGGATAGGAAGACTAAACATCAGTAAGTTTCTATACTACCCAAACTGATTTACAGATTTAATGCAATCCCAATAAAAATTACCACAGCATTTTTTTACTGAATTGAAAAAATAACTATGAAATTTATTTGGAAGGACAAGAGGCCCCGAATAGCCATAGACATGCTGAAAAAGAAAAATGAAATTGGAGGAATCACACTACCTGACTTTAAAACATAATACAAAGCTACAGTGGTCAAAACTGCATGGTATTGGCAAAGGGATAGACATACTGACCAATGGAACCAAATTGAGAGTTCTGATTTAGATCCTCTCATATACAGTCAATTGATATTCAATAAGACCACCAAGCCTATACAACTGGGAGAGAATGACCTCCTCAACAAATGGTGTTTGGAGAACTGGATATCCAGATCCAAAAGAATGATAGAGGAACACCATCTCATACCCTATACAAAAATTAACTCAAGATGGATCAGAGATCTAAATGTAAGAGGAAAGACCATAAAAATCTTGGGAGATAATTTAGGGAAGAATCTACAGGATCTTGTATTAGGCAATGGTTTCATGAACTTCACACCAAAGCACAAGCAACAAAAGAAAAAATAGATAAATAGGACCTCCTCAGAATTAAAAACCTTTGCACCTCAAAGACGTTTGTCAAGAAAGTGAAAAGGCAGCCTACACAATGGGAGAAAATATTTGGTAACCATATATCTGATAGGGGCCTAATATCCTGCATACATAAAGAAATCTTACACCTTGAAAATAAAAATACAAACAACCCATTTAGAAAATTGGCAAGTGATTTGAATAGACACTTCTCCAAAGAAGAAATACAAATGGCTAAAAAAGCACATGAAAAAATGCTCAGCATCACTAGCTATTAGGAAAATGCAAACCAAAACTACAATGAGATATCATCTTACATCCATTAGACTGGCAGCTATTAAAAAAACAGAGGATACAAGTGTTGGAGAAGATGTTTTGGAATGGGAACCTTATCCACTGCTGGTGGGTATACAGAATAGTGCAGCTTTTGTGGAGGATAGTTTGGCAGTTCCTCAGGAAGCTAACTATAGAACTGCCATATGATTCAGCAATTCCACTGCTGGGTATATACCCAGAAGAATTGAAAGCAAGGACACGAACAGATATATGCACACCAATGTTCACAGCAGCATTATTCACTATTGTCCAAAGCTGGAAACAACCCAAATGCCCATCAAGAGATGAATGGATAAACAAGTTGTGGTATATACATCCAATGGAATATTACTCAGCTGAAAGAAAGAATGCAGTATTAACACATGGGATAACATGGATGAATCTTGAAGACCTTATGTTGAATGAAGCAAGCCAGGCACTGAAGGACAATATTAGATGACCTCACTGATATGAATTAAGCAAATTGAGCAGACTCACAGAGCTAGAGTCAGGAAGATATGATTACAGAAGACAGAAAGGGAGAAGAAGGATGTGAGCCTTGGGCAAGATCTATGATAAGGTGGGAGTTGTAGGTGTGCAGTGGAAGGGCATGACAGTGGTGCAATGATATTATTTGTTTGGGCAGTGCTGGTTTGTCAGGGGGCTAGGGTGAGGAAGGTGGGTTGGACAGTCTATGGTACTGGAGGGAGGGCTGGGGGAGGAAGTTGGTGAATACTGGAGATTTGTGGGTATGTGGTTGAAACTACAACCTTGGGAATGTTCTTTTGGCAATATGGCAGGGGAGGGTTACTGGTTTAGGGTGTTGGATGTGGGGGCATTCAGGACAGGGCATACCTAGGTAGGCTTCTAGGGATTGTGTGAGTGTTCATCTTGTCATAGTGTGTTGTATCAGTGGGTGGATACCCACCTAATGAGCAGGAAGGTTTTGGACTCCCATCCTGGGGATTCATGCTATGTTCTCAAATAAAGGGGCGGGAGTCTCTCAAGGCAGTGCCTAATAGAGGAGGACAGACCAGTATGTCAAGCCTTCAATGTTGTTAGAAGTAACTATGAATCTTGTTCTTCAAGGAGTGAAGCCTGGTGGTTGTCATGGGCCCTGGGGGGAGGGGAAGGGAGGAATAGAATAAATGGAACGTAGGGCATTTTGGGGGTGATGGAAGTGTTCTACATGATCTTGCAATGATGGATACAAGCCATGTTAAATTTCATCAAAATTTATAAAAGTGTATGGTCCAAAATGTAAGCTATAAGGTAAACCACTGACGATGGTTAATAGCTATGTTTCAATATATCAATTATAACAAATGTACCATCCACATAAAAAATGTTATTTTTAGGGGAAAGGGGAAAAGGGGGAGGATGTTGGGTATATGAGAATCCCCTATATTCTCTTCATGACCTTTCTGTAACCTAAAATGTCTTTGAAGAAAAAATGAAAAAAATAAGATACTGGGGGAATAAATGGAAGAAAATGTCACTGTACATACAAGACAGCAGATCTTACAGTGATGAAAGACATAATGCCAAAAATTTTTTTTTAGTTTTTTAAAATATTTTTTCATTATTTTTATTAATCCCCCCCAAAATTTTATTTTTTATTAAAAAAAAATTTTTTTTGTATTTTATTTATTTTTAAAACTATCCTTATTATTTCATTTTCTTATTAATTGTATTTGGTTATTTTGTTAGCCTTCATTTTTGAAGAAGGTTTGGATCACAGAAGGGTTACATGTATGATCGAGGAGGATCATTGGTCCTGGGTGTCAGTGATGGGGGATACATGGGAGGAGGTTCACCTGGGGGATACATATAAGGCATATAAATGTGTTCAAGTGTTCATGGGGCATTGTCATGGCGGGTGGAGATTCACACAATTACCAAAAGAATATCGAATTTCCATCCTGGGGAGCTCTGCCACATTCTCTAATGGAACACCAAGAATCCCCTGAGTACAGGGCCAAAGACTAGTGAAGGAGGATGATCCATTGATGGGACCTTGAAATTGATGACTGTACTTATGAACCTTTACTTTTGAAATTGAAACTTAGCCTAGCATTATAGGGTGCCTAAGAGTTACCTCCTGAGAGCCTCCTTGTTGTTCAAATGTGGCCTCTCTCTAAGTGGAACTCAGCATATAAATGCATTACATTCCCCCCAGCATGGGACATGACCCCTGGGGATGAGCCTCCCTGGCACTGAGGGATTACTACTAGCACCAAGTAGCAATGCAACCAGAGAAAGACCTTAACCAAAAGGGGGAAAAGGTAAAGACAAATGTGTTTATATGGCTAAGAGACTTTAAAGTGAGTCGGGAGGTCATTCCAGAGGTTATGCTTATGTATAGCTCAGCAAGATCTCATTGACTGCCAAAGTAAATACTACCTCAAATAGGAGGGCTCCTGAGGGCTCTGGAGACATCTAGACACCATAGTCAGGGCAGATAGCTCAGGAATTTGGTGCCTTGCCAGTGGGCCTGCTTTGGAATTTATGCTCCCCAAGGTGACAGAGTTTGACTCAGTGGTGGTTTCCCTACACATGGCTCTTCTGACTCTTCTATTTGAACCTATAATTAGTACTAGAGTTGGTAGGTGCGCGTCCAAGAGACTTAAATCTTTGGGCTGTCCATGTACCAGCTGGGCCCTGAATCTCAACAGAGTTGCAACACCTACTCCTCAGTTCATTGAACTCACCCAGGACAACTAACAAGGAGATGATGATGGACAATGACCATCCCAAGGAACCAAGAGAGTCTATAACTGCAAGCAAGAGAGTCCCATCCATCTGCCCTATGGGATCAATGCTCCCTCTCATTTAGAGGTGGAGTGGGCATCACCATCCCAGAATCCTCAGGATTGGGGAATGACCTATGGACTAAAGTAGACTTACTAGTATTCCCCTATAGACTTACTGTGATTTTAGCAATGGAAGAACTTATATCATTGATGTGGAGGCAGTGGCCACTGGAGGTTCGGAGGGCAGGGAGAGGGAAAAACAGATGTAATATGGGGACATTTTTAGGATTTGGGAATTGTCCTGAAGGACCCCACCAAACTCCCCCCCCCCACCAACAACATCTTTCATTAGTGTGGTACTTTTGTTACAATTGATGAAAACATATTGAAGCCTTTCTACTAAGCATGGTCTATACTTTACATTATGGTTTACACTTTGTACTGCACAATTTTATAGGTTTTGAGAAAATGCATAACAGCCTGTACTCATTATAGTAATGTCATGCAGAACAATTCCAATGTCCCAAAAATGTCCCATGTTACATCTATTCTTCACTCTCCCTCCTCTCAGAACCTCTGGTGACCACTGCCTTATTTATTTATTTATTTATTTATTTTTAAAATTTCTTTATTTTTTATTGTGGGTAAAAATCAAAATTTTCACAATACATACCAATATTTGTAAAATGATATATAAATATATATGCATATATGTGCGTTTGCTTACAAAAATGTTATTTATATATATATAAATATATTTTAAGAGGTTCTTAGATTACCTAAATATTACACAGAATCCACCGGGATTCCCATGTTGCCCACCTCCCACACCTCCCACCACATCCCACACAAACATCTCCCATAAGTGTGGCCCACCACCCTCAATGGACTTACACATCCTGGGGCCTTGCCATCAACCATAGACCACAGTTCACATCGTAGACCACACTCTCTCCCACACAGTTCTGAGTGGTGTGTGCTGATTTAAAATGGCCTACATCCGTTGCCACAACGGTACTCAGGACAACCTCCAAATCCTAAAGAAGCCCCTGTATTTCAACTGCACATCCCCTCCCTGCCCCGAAAGTGTCAAGTGGTCACTGGCTCCACCTCATTGTTATAATTTCTTCCATTGCTAGAATCACCATATGTGTACAACAGAATACCATCAAGTCCACTCTAGTCCATAGTTCTTCCCCCAATCCTGAAGGGACTGGGATGGTGATGTCCACTCTACCTCCAAGTGAGAGAGGGTTTATATCCCATGGATATGGTGGGTGGGATGATCCTGCCTGCAGATGCAGTCCCTCTCCATTCCCTGGGCTGGCCATTGCCCATCATTGTCTCCTTGCCAGGTGATTTGGATGAGTCCATTGAGCTGTAGGGTAGGAGTTGCAGCTCCACCAAGATTCCACGCACACCTGGCACATAGGTAGGCCAGAGGCTCCAGTCTCTGGAAGTATACCTAAAAACTCCAGCACCACGTATAGGTTTGAATAGAAGAGACTGATGGATCATGTGCAGGGAGGACTTATTTGAGTCCAATTCTGTCACTCTCAGGAGCACAGATTCCAAAATAGAGCTCACTGATAAGGTGTCAGTCTCTGGGGCTATCCCCCTTTATATAGGACCTGGGTGTCTCCAGAGCTCTCAGGAGCCCCTCTACGTGGGGTAATAGGCACTTTAACATTCTATGAGCTCCTACTGAGGTGTGTGTAAGAGTTGCCTCTGGGATGACCTCCCGACTCTCTTTGAAGTCTCTTAGCCACTTGAACTCATTTGTCTTTACCTTTTCCCTCTTTTATTCAAGGTCTTTTTCCAGTTGTGTTGCCAGTTGGCACTTGGTATTAATCCCTCGTTGCCAGGGAGGCTCATCCCCGGGAGTTATGTCCCACATTGGGGGGGAAGGTAACGCATTCATATGCTGAGTTTGGCTTAGAGAGAGGCCACATTTGAGCAACAAGGAGGCTCTCAGGTGGCAACCCTTAGGCACCCCACAACAGCAAGCTAAGTCTCAGTTACAAGAGCAAAGACTCACAAGGGTAGTCATCAATAAAAAGAACTCATCAGTGGGTCATCCTCTTTTGACAGACACTGTCCCTGCACTCAGAGGACTATTGCTGCTCTCTTGGAGACTGTGGCAGAGCTCTCCAGGCTAGTAATTCAGATTCCCTCATTTATTTTGTGATTGTCCACCCATCGTGACCATGCCCCATCTTTTGATCTTTTGAACAATTTTGTATATCTTTCATGTATATTCGGATGAACTAACTCCCATGAATCCCCCCTCCCAGACACCCCCCACCAGTAATCCCCTGCAGTACCCATTGTAACCCTTCTGTGATCCAAATCCTCCATGAATATGTAGTCTATAAAATAATCAAATACACTTAATAGGAAAAAGAAACAACAATGATAAGCTTACATACAAGAGACAAACATAAGGAAACTCAGGGAAAACAAACAAACAAACAAACAAAACAAAACAAAAAAACAAATAAACAAATAATCAAACAAAAAAACAAAACATAACAAAATATAATTAGTGGATTGGGACCTTCAAAAAATGGGGAAAAAAGCAAAAGAAATGCCTTAAAATATATATATATATTCTTTTTTTCCTTTTATCACTGTGTTATCGGATGTCCGGTGTGCCGTGACACCTTTGCCTTCTCAATCCCCATTGTCTCCCAAATTTTCATTTAATTTTCAAAGAAGTTTTAGGTCACAACAAAGTCACAGAGTACCAGAGACTCCCAGATACCAAACCACCCCCCCTTCCCCACCCCATATTAACCACCCCCTCCTTTTTATGGATGTTAACATTGTTATAACTGTTATACAGATAGCAAAAAATAGCAACTAAACATTGTCAATGATTTACAGTATAGTTTACAATTTAGATGATACAGTTTAATAATTTTGATGATATTTACCATGTCCTGTGTCCATTACTGTAAGGTAATGAAAAACCTTTCCCATGACCACCAAACACCCCATTAGATCTTGACTGTTTCCTTCCGCCCAGCCCCCCAGGGCACATGACACCACCCTATCCCGACCCATGGAATGTTGAGATTCACAGTTACATGCCCTGGGAATTTGAACCTGCCCTTCCTAATCCACCCACCTGCCAGCACTGCACCACCAAACCCAGGAACACCACCACCCATCTGCCCCATCCCCCAACATGCAACCACACTCTATACCTTTACCATAGATTATGTCCATGTGGGTGATGGCTCAAAGCTTGTTTTTCTCTTACTCTCCCTTGTTAACCTATCTTTCAGATAATGATTCTCAGAGACTGCTCACTTTCTTCAGTTCAGATCAGTGAGGTCATATACTGTTCATCCTTCAGTGCCTGGTTTGCTTCACTCAACATAAAGTCTTCAAGATTCATCCACGTTATTCCATGTGTTAGCACTTTATTCCTTCTTACAGTTGAGTAATATTCCATTGTATGTATGTACCACATTTTGCTTATCCATTCGTCTGTTGATGGGCGCCAGGGCTGATTCCAACTTTTGGCAATGGTGAACAATGCCGCTATGAACATTGGTATGCATATATCTGTTTGTGTCTTTGCTTTCAGTTCTTCTGGGTATATACCCAGCAGTGGAATTGCTGGATCATATGGAAGATCTATTGTTAGTTTTCTGAGGAACCGCCAAACTGTCCTCCACAGTGGCTGGACCATACTGCAGTCCCACCAGCAGTGGATGAGGGTTCCTATTCCTCCAAATCCTCTCCAACATTTAGTGTCTCCTGTTTTTTTAATAGCTGCCATTCTGATGGGTGTAAGATGGTATCTCATTGTAGTTTTGATTTGCATTTCCCTGATAGCAAGCAATGTTGAGCATTTTTTTCATGTGCTTTTTAGCCATTTGTATTTCTTCCTTGGAGAAGTGTCTTTTCAGGTCATTTGTCCATTTTTTAAATGGGTTGTTTGTCCTTTTATTCTCGTGGTGTAGGATTTCTTTATATATGCAGGATATTAGGCTCCTATCAGATATATGGTTGCCAAATATTTTCTCCCATTGGGTAGGCTGCCTTTTTATTTTCTTAATAACATCTTTTGAGGTGCAGAAGTTTTTAATTTTGATGAGATCCCATTTATCTATTTTTTCTTTTGCTGCTTGTGCTTTGGCTGTGAAGTTCATGAAACCATTTCCTATTACAAGGTCCTGTAGATGCTTCCCTACATTATCTTCCAAGGTTTTTATGGTTTTGGCTCTTATATTTAGATCTTTGATCCATCTTGAGCTGATTTTTGTATAAGGTGTGAGATGGTATTCTTCTCTCATCCTTTTGGATATGGATATCCAGTTGACCACTGCCTTAATATATGTGTTACCACTTCTTCTATAACTAGAATAATAATCAGTCTACTTTGGTCCATATTTGCATTCCCTCCTTATGTTTGTTCTTTCCTCAATCTTGATTTTGGTTTGGTGATATCCACTCTCATTCTGATTGAGAGAGAGCTTAAGTCCCATGGGGTAGATGGATGGAACTGTCTTGCTTGCAGTTGTAGATGCTCTGTTTTTTTGGGGTGGGTATTGTCCATCATCATCCTTTTGTTAGTTGTCCTGGGGGAGTCCAATGAACTGGATAGCAGGTGTTGGCTGCAACTCTGCTGAGATTTAGGGCTTAATCAGCGTATGAACAGACTGGAGATTTAAGCCTCTGGGACATATATTTAATCGACATAGTGTTAATTATATGTTCAAATAAAAAGGGCAGAAGAACCATATGTAGGGAAATTATAGATAAGTCTAACTCTGTTACAATGGGGATAGGTTAACATATAGTCCAAGGTAAGCCCTCACAATGGGATGTCAATTTCCTTGAGTTATCTGCCCTGCCTATAGTGTCCAGATGTCTCTAGAGCTCTCAGAAGCACCCCTGGTTGAGGCTTTGTTTACTGCAGCAATCAGTGAGATCCTCCTGAAACTTGTGTAAGCATAACCTCTGGAATGACTTCCTGACTCACTTTAAATTCTCTTAACCATAAACTCATTTTTATTTAATATTTCCCCCTTTTGGTCAAGGTCCTTTTTCAAATGCATTGGTAGTTGGTGCTAAGTAATAATCCTTCAGTGCCAGGGAAGCTCATTCCCAGGAGTCCTATCCCATGTTGGTGGGTAGGTAGAGAGGTTATATGCTGAGTTTGGCTTAAAGGAGGCCACATTTGAGTAACAAGGAGGTTTTCAGGAGGTAACTCTTTAAAAAAAATTTTTTTTAAGGGGGTAACTCTTAGGCAATATATAATACTAGGCTAAGTTTCAATTTTGCAAGAACAAGGTTCATAAGTACAAGCACTAATATCAAGGGCCTGGCGTATTGGTCTTTCCTCTTTTGCTAGGCATGGCTTATGGACTGTAGACATTCTTGTCACTCTATTAGAGCATGTAGCAGGACTCACCAGGATGGGAATTTAATATTTTGTTGGTTACTGTGCAGGTCTCCACCCACTGAGATAGCACCCCATGACCACAAGAACACCTCCTCTGCTGTAATTGTAACTTTTCTGTAATCCAAAACTTTCCCCAAAACAAAGCTATTTTTTTCTCATATTTTACCTTTCATCACCACAAGATCTATTATCTTTTTTTAAAATTTAAGATCACTATCTTTTATATATGTTTACAATTTCTTCTGTATGTTTCCCCAGTGTCTTCTCACTTTATTTTCAAAGAAACTTTAGGTTAAAAAAAGTCACATTGATAGTATAGGGGATTCCCATATACCCCACCCCTTCCCCCTCTCACATTTTCCCCTATTTAATAACATCTTACATGAGTATGGCACATTTGTTACAATTTATGTACACATATTGAAGCACTGCTACTAACCATGGTCAATAGATTACATTATGGTTTATACTTTGCACTGTACACTTTTGACAAAAGGTATAATGGCCTTTATCCGTCATTGTAATATCAAGCAGAGTAATTCCAATGCCTTAAAAATGCCCTATGTTCCACCTATTCTCCCTCCCCCGTGCCTCAGAACCTATGGTAATCAATAAGTTTCAACTTTTCCAAGAATAAGGCTCATACTCATAGTTTCATGCATTCATATTGAGGACTTGACATACTGGTCTGTTTTCTTTTATTAGGCACTGCCCTTGTACTAGAGAGATTCTTGCTCCTGTTTGAGAGTGTACAGGACTCCCCAGGATAGGAATTTAATATTTTCTTGTTTAGTGTGTGGGTCTCCACCTAATGAGATAATACCCTATGACAAGATGAACACATTCATATTCCAAAGAAGCTTGCCCCAGGTGTACTCTTTCCTACATATCCTCACACCACCAATACCCTGCCCCAGTGACCCTCTCCTGCCATATTTGCCAAAAGAACATTCCCACAATTGTAGTTTCAACCACAGACTTACAAATCCCCAGAGTTCACCTGTTCCATCCTCCAGCCCTCCCCCAAGTCCATGGATAGTCCAATCTAATCCCCCCCCAACCTGCTCACCCTCACATTCCAGCACTGTGGAACCCACTCACATCTGTGTACCACCATGACCCCTATCTACTGCCCAACCACCCCTTTCCACTTTATCATAAGTTCTATCCAGACTGAGCATTGGCTCACCACATTCTATTCCCTTTCTGTCTCCTGATAACCTGTTTTCCAGACTTTAGCTCTGTGAGTCTGCTCAATATGTTTAGGACATACCAGTGAAGTCATGCAATATTAGTGAGTGGCTTACTTCACTCAACATAAGGTCTTCAAGCTTCATCCATGTTGTCGTGTGTAGACTCTCTTGGTTACAGCTGGTATACTAATATTCAAATATATCTACCAACCATGGTCAATGGTTTACATTATGGCTTACATTTTGAACCACACATTTTATTAAATTTTGATGTAATTTAACATGGCCTGTATCCATCATAGCAAGATCATGTTGAACACTTCCATCACCCCCAAAATGCCCCATGTTCCATCTATTCTATTCCTCGCTCCTCCTTCCCTGAGGTCTCATGGCAATCACCAGGCTTCACTCCTTGAAGGACAAGATTCATAGTTACTTGCAACAACACTGTGGGCTTAACACACTGGTCTGTCCTCCCCTATTGGGCACCACCCATTCTCTCAAGAAACACCTGCCCCTCAATTTGAGAACATAGTGGGCCTCCCCAGGATGGGAGTCCACCACCTTGCTGCTCTTACATGGGTCTCCACTGATATAACACACTATGGTGAGATGAACACTCACACACTCCCTAGAAGCCTGCTCCAGATGCACCCTGTTCAATGGTGCTATTATGGCAGATAACAGTATTTGATATTTTGATCTTCACAACTTCAAGAAATAAGTTGAAATTAATATAATTTAATATTTGATATAGCCAATCCACACCCAAATATCCCTGCAGAATGATATATTTGTATAAACTTCCACATTTTTATCACCCACAACTGGAGAACTTCCAAATGTTTATAGGAAAGCTGTTTCTAAAGAAAAAGGTAAATCTCCCTTTATTCCAATGCCTTTGAAATGTTATAAGTGGCTCACTACTTTTAAAAAATTATTTTTTTAGTAAATGAAGATCTTGGATTAAATACTTTGTTTCCTTGTTACAAGTTGGTACAGAATCTTGTCAACTTTCTTGTTTCATTCTAAATATTAATCTATAACAACAGTTAATTCTGCAAGAGGGCATTTTTTGGCTGCATTTTCTCAAATATAAAAAGAAATCTATTGAAGCACTGATACATGCTACAACATGGATGAACCTTGAAAACATTATGCTAAATGAAGGAATCCAAACATAAAAGACCACATATTGGGGGATGGATGTGGCTCAAATGGTTGGGCGTCCCGTCTGCTATATGGAGGGACCTGGGTTCAATCCCCGGGACCTCCCGGTAAAAAAAAAAAAAAAGAAGGTGCATGGGCTGCTAAGCTCTGTGTGCCAGTGAGCTGCCATGCCCCAGGAGCCATGCAGCAAGATGATGACGTAACAGGAGAGAGACGTAGGGGAGAGACAAGAAGAGATGCTCCGAAAGCTCCAAAAACCAGGAACAGAGGTGGCGCAGGTGGCAGAACACCTCTTTCCTACATCGGAGGCCTCCAGGATCAAATCCTGGTGAAGACTGGAGGAGGAGGATGAGAAGAGATGTCAGGAAACAGATACAGATAATTGCCCAGCAAATGGACACAAAACAGCAAATGGGGAAGGAGGAATTTAAAATGGATAAAGTAAATAAATAAATCTTTAAAAAAAAAAAAAAAAAAAGACCACATATTGTATAATTCCATTTCATATATGAGATATCCACAACAGGCAAATCCATAGAGGCAGAAAAGAGGTTAGTAATTGGGGGAGGCGGGGAGGAGAAAGAAATTGGGAAGTATGGGACTTTTTTTGGGGGTAATGGAAATGTTCTGACATTAGATAGTTGTGATGGTTACACAATACTGTGAATATACTAAGAACCACAGAATTGTATTCTTTTAAAGTTGTGAGTTTTATCTCAAAAATATATTTTAAAATAAGGGATAATGTCAGCATTTCTATTGTATGATAGGTATTTTAGTGATGATCATAATTTTGAAGTAGAATTTACCCCGAATTGAGGTCATAATAATCTGGTTCTACTGTATACAGTTGTTATATTTGCTGGTCAGATTCTTATTATATAGTTGTTACAATTACTAGCCTCCTAATGTTATTAAAGAGAGATAACAGAGTTTAAGCACACAGATTTTAGGATATAAGATTACTGGTTAAAACCTGACTGTCATTTCCTAATTCTGTGTCCTTGGCTAATTAACTTCTGTCTGTGCCTCATTTTCCTCATATGTAAAATAAAAATAAAATTGAAGCTTGTCTATTATAGGCTTGTTGTGAGGATTCAATATATAGCATTTAAGACAGTGCCTACTTCATTGTATGCTCTCTATAAGTCTTAGCTACTGCCACTGCTGCTAAAACAACAAAAATGCTACTAACGTATTTGTATAATGCCTTAAACATTACTGACAGCTTTCACACTTAATACGGGCAGAAACCTTGTGGAGTAGATACTATTACTGTCATGTACACTGAAGCCACTTGCATCTATGTACATGAAACGCATTTGTGTTATTTTCAGCATTTTGCCAAGGCTGTTTTCATATCACAGTGCTGGAAATCCTCCTATCAGAGCAAGTCTCCCTCTTCCCTTCTCTGTGGTTGTATTGCAACTACATTCACTCACTTCTTCCTTTCCTTCCTTCTCCTCTTCTCCCTTTCCCTTCCTTTAGTTCTTTTTTTCTTTCCTTCCATTCTTCAACAATTAGTACTTCATACACTTTACTGCTCTTGGGGGATCTAGTGGTGAACGAAGTATCTACAGGCCTTGCTTATGGAACCTTGGGCTAGCCATTTGGGAACCACATGCTGTGTTCTCTTTTGCATCAGAGGGAGCTCATTTTCAGAGATTTCATCACATCTTCAGTTGCAGAAACTCTGACCTTTTGGTGCTGAGGATGTCCCTGGGATACTGGAGAAAGACAAGGTCTGGTAGTTTATTATTCTCTCTGCTACCTACAAAGACTCTACTAGATCTAAATGGTTTATGTTCTTTACTTCCTTTTCTTTTTCTTTTTCTCCTATTTTGAAACTAAAAGAAATAAACCAAACTAACCTAAAACTCACATTGAACAAATTGCTTATTTTTTTGCTTTGTAATGGATTCTTTTATAATGCTATTTAGATTTCATAATTATAAATATTTGTACAAATTTCCTGTAGTCCTATAAAACATATAATCATTCTTCTAATTTATTATTTAGTTTTTTTCTCTAATCTTTAACTTTATAAATAATGGTGCAAGAACATTTTGGTGCACATAGCATTCTCTCTCTCTAAGGACAAATTTCCAAAACAAAGATTCTTAAACAAAGTATATGAATATTTTCTTGGCTCAGGAGCCTGTCAAATTGGTTTTCATTATGTATTCTTGCTAGCATTATTACCATTGTATGACAGTTTTGCTGATTTCTATAGGCTTAAAGTCTTGTTTCTAGAAATGCCTCTTACTTTATGAAGGCAATATTTCCAAGACTTTAATGTACAGGGATTTTCACCATAAAATTTTAGATTATTTTATTGTTTTTTCTCCTTATATATTGAATATCCAGAAAGTTTGAAGTCATTGTTAAACCTTATTTTTGCTGTTGTTTTTAAGGAGCTGTGGGAAGGCTAGCTAAAAATGTTTGTAAAATTTAAAATGATGAAAGTGTTATTCCTTTAGTTTACTTTATACCCTTAAAGTCAGAAATAAAATGCTAGTTAGAAATGCTAGTTTAAGAGCAAGTTTTATTAAACATAATTAAACACATTAAAAATTATGGATTCATTTCATTCTATTTTTCATTCATTCATTTATTCTAGAAACTGTGGAAGGAAGATTATATACTAAGGAGCATCATCATCTGGGAAGAAAGAGTTTTCTTTCTATGAAATACTGTTGCAAACTTTACAAACCAGAGTGAAGTATCTTTTAGGAATGAAAGAAAGGATGATCCCAAGTTTACAAAACACACGTGGAACAAAATGTAGACGAAAGTAAAGAAACAAGTAAGTTTCCAAATAAATAAATGTCTTATTTCAACATTTTTCTAAGTTATCAAAATATTAACTTTGGAAGTTTATAATTTTTTTTTCATGGACTTACAGATTTTTAAAGGACTTTTCTCACTGGCTTTCTCAAAAATTTAAAACGAATGATTAGATATAAGGTTTTCCCAAAATTTTTAAAGCAAATGATTAGATATAAGTGTGAACTATAAGATTCAAACATAGCACAGGAACATTACCAACTTTAATTACCGCAGTTGAACCTACAACTAGTCTCTATTACTTTGACCACTGGATTATTATGCAAGAATTTTAATTTACAGTGTTATTTGATGTCCACTAGGGGGGACCAAACCATGAACAGAAGTACCTGCTTCTATTATTCCTCTAAGTAGTGAAACCCAAGCCATTTCAGATCAGCTGTCTGAAATTCACAAATTATTCTTTAATGCTTCCTCCCACCAAAAGGTCAGCTATATCAGGATACACAAGCATCTATGGAAACACTGGGGAGTCAATATTAGACAAATAATATTTTAGAGTAGAACAACAGTTTGCTCAGGCCTTTGCTAACTTGGAAGTGTAGTCAATTCGTAGAAACACTAAATTATTTTGAAATCATTCAACTTCTAATAAATAGCAAATGCACACAAGTTTTTTAAAACACTTGATTGACTTAAGAAGAGAAAGGTGAATTTTGAAATGTGACTCTAAAATATAATGAGTTCAGAAGTAATATTTTATTAGAACCTTGTCCAAATGTTTTATTTTATCCGTGAATAACCTAAAATCAATTAAATAAAGCCTGAATTTCAATTGTAATTTGTAATTTAAAATACCATATTTTGAATTTTTTTCCTAAAATAATAGTGAATATCACATGTACCTTAGTACTCTATGAATTTCAAGTTTGATATTTCTATTAGTACATGAAATCTCTGACATACAAAATATTTTCTTGATATGAAGCAACACATTTTGCATACTAATTTTTTTTCATCTGACTTTAAAGCATTTTCACATTTTGTGAAAATTTAGCATTCCAAGAAAAAAGGATATTTCATGTAAATATACTTTAAGATTTTCATGTTGCAATATTTTTTCAAAATAAAAAGTGAGTACAGTCATATAAGAAACTCTTTGCTGAGCTAAAGATTCTAAGCAATTTTTTCATATGGCAACTTGAATTTTATTGCCACATTTGTATTTTAAAAATCGCATTTAGCATGGAAAATAAGAACACGGCTCAGTTAAAACAATAACAACAGAAGTGTCAAACCACAAAGATCTATCCTATATCACAACTATTTCTCTGCAAAATGCAGAAATATATTGCAGAAACTAAATGTCCACTAGATGCCACACTTCCTTTGCATAGTGGAGCAATACTTTGGCTTCTGGTAAGCTTTAAACAGATGCTATTGTATCTGGTAACAGGACCCTAATTCAATAGTCTTTTCTCTTACTTTGCCTCCCCACTCCCACTTCCCCAATGAGATGCCTAATCATCCAAAATTTGCATAGTAGTGGTAGTTTGTAGTTATAATGAGATTCTTAGACCCCAGTAAAGCAAGGTTTTTTTTTTTTTTTCCTGACTTTTAATGATCAAGTCCAGGCTAAGTCACCACCCTTAAAATTTTCTTTTTTTTAAATAACAAGATTCACTGTGTTGTAGGGTCCAATGCACTGTTTTGTTTTTAATTTATGGCAGCTAAGGATGCTTTCATTTGGTTATTCCACCATTTAACTTTTAAACTTACATGTTCTTTTTTTTTTTCTTTTTATATGCTCCTTCTCTGTTCTTCCTCTCTACAAAAAGGAGAGAAAACCCCTAATTTTCTAAAATTCTAATAAAAAGATATAACAACTTTTTAGTAAATTACATTGAATGAAACTCGAATTGAATTATCTTTAGGGGCTTAGGCACTTTATTTTGTTTTCAGAGATTATTAAAACTGAAAAAAAAAAGAATGTCTTTCAGTTTTATTCTTTGTCATTTTTGGTAGGCTGAAATCAATAGAAATAGAATTCTGTAAGTAAATAAGTACAAGGCATTATCCTACAAGTTCACATCCTTTGTCATGAGACAAACCTAAAAGGACTACTGGTTCTTCAGAGTGTTTGTACTCAGTTTGAGTTACATTATTTGATGTACCTGTGAATTGTTAAATTGGGGCATCTTCCTGGAAATGTAATCCAGGATCAGCATTTGGTGATGCAAAATAAATAACATACATTAATCACCTGAAAGTATGATGCCAGTCCTTCTTCCTCCAGATAACCAGTCATCCCAGTAATTCTTCCTTAGGGCAGCTATAACTTTATGATGTTGAGTTCCTCCTATTCACAAAATCTTTTGAAGATCTAATCACTATTTCACTAAGGAATCTGTAGTGAATTAGAAAATCTCACTTTAGCTGACCTTGAACTGGAGTCACTAGTAGATTCTATCATTTGGACTGCAATTTTTTTTTCCTTTTTAAAATTAATGTGGTTTGAGGATTAATTTTCAGATAATTTTTTCATTGTAACCTCTATGCAAGAGTATCTCTCCCTTTCTCTCTCTCTCTTCTTTGGATGGATACATAGATAGATGGATAAGTGGATGGATAGATAGGTAGCTGACATAAGACTGATTAAATTTATTGGCCAATTTGTTGAAGACAATAAAATCTATAGGCAGGGAAAAAAACCAACCTAACAAATCTCCAAACTAAAAAAAAAAAAAGAAGGTTAATTAATAAGAAATGTATGTGCATTTTCTTTTTGGCCTTTGAGTACAAAAGGAAGAACTGAGAAACTCACAAAGGCCTTTATATCTTCCTTGGAGATAAGAAGGGTCTAGACAGTCAAAGCTCAAATACCTTTTTCTTTTCTTTTTTTTCTTTTTGTTGTTTTTAAACATATCAGTTTTATTGATACATATAAATCCATTCAAAGTGAACAATCAATGGTATTTGGGGTAATCACATATTTGTGCATTCATCCCTTCAATCATTCCTAGAGCACTTTCATTATTCCAATAATAATAATAAACAACAATAACATAAAAACACAAACAAAACTCATCACCTCTCAATCTCTCTATGCTTCACCTGCCGTACATAGCTGCTATTCTGTTTCCTTCTCTCTAGTGTAGCTCAAATACCTCTTTAGTTTTCCAGGGCCAGGGGGTACCCTTCCCTACCTCTTCTATTATGATACACAGCTCCTTTCTTTGCCCAGACCCTCCTTCTCCTCACCAGTCAGTAGGCTCAACCAAGAGACTTTAGGAAATCTTCCTTCAAAAGTGTTGAAAAAACAAAAGTTAAGGCTTCAGCAGGTAACCCACAAGTTTAAGTTCTGGCTACACTCCAAAGTTACCTTTGAAGAAAAAATACTGTTCTTTCCAAAACCATCACTAAACTGAGGGTAAACAGGTTTTAGCTTGGTTGTCTCCCAGAACCATAACTTAGATTTATCCAAAGAGTGTCTTGATGTGAAGTGGCATTCTTGCTAGATTATCTAAGGTAAACTTAGATACTGAGTAAAATTCTCACTTTCCTTATGGATTCCCTATTATTTCTTCCAGGTCCTCCGTCTCTCTTACTGTTCCAGTGCTAATGCTCAAGTTCTTCTGATTTCTTGTCCACTTTCAGGTCCACTTTGGAGGTGTTAGCATTGAGCAAGCATGTCCAGGCTTAACTTCCCCAGAAGACTCCCCTGTCATGGCCGTAACAGCAGGAGGTTACAAAGGGTTAGACCCCGATAGGAGGCTTGCTAGAAGTTCATTTGTGTTAAGGGCCTGCCAGCCCTTTATACTGCCATATTTCTTGTATTATTGTTTTTTACTCTTGATTAGTTAAGAAAATGGAATGACTTTTTCTTTCAAATGAAAGCATTGTCTTTTGTGCGTATTATAGATGCTATCTTTCCAAATTTATAACAGTATATAGGGTTTCAATCCTAAAAGTAAATTTATTTCAAAAATTGTGTTACAGATTATAAAAATAATATATACATGTAAAAATTTTAAACAAAACAGATGTTGGTTACATAGAAACTGAAATTATTTCTCTCTGCCATGTTATAGGTCCAAAGATAACGAATGTTAACAACTGTAAGGAATTGAATTTTGCCTATAACCATTGAGTTAGGAAGAGGACTCTGAACCTCAGATGAAACTACAGCCCTGGTCAATTCATTGATTTCAGCTTTGGTAAACCCTAAGCAGAGAACCAACTGAATGGTGCCGGATTTCTAACCCACAGAAACTGTGAGATACTAAAAGGGTGCTGTTTTAAGCTGCTACTTTTGTGGTAATTTGTAACATGACAGAAGGTAATTAATACACCATTCTTGAAAAATTCACAGACCAGTAAATTTCCTCCAAATATTTGGTCATAAACATGGTAGAGCCAACTTCATATTTTGGCAAATGAGGAAATTATCCACAATAACAACTATTATAAAAGTTGGAAACTGGTGGCTGTGAGTTGAATTCAGCCCTGGATCTATTTTGTTTAGCTTGCAAAGTTAAAAAAAAAAAAAAAGTGTTTTTACTCAGTTGCCAGCATTTTAAAATTAAGAAACTTTGCACAAAATGTATATTTCTGACTTCTCTTTAAAAGCAAAAAGGAACATTGGGTCCCCATTCCACCTGGAAATAATTAGCTTGACCTGTAACTTTGTAATTGTTTCTTCCTCTAAATGGAACATCTGCTTCAATTTTGCTATATTCCCCTCCATTCCTTGTTTTATTGCAACCAAGTTACTTCATTCACTTTACTCATTTGCATTATCTTCCTGACTACTGTATTACAAATAAGGTAAATTATAAGACAAATACAATATGAAAAGTATACATAATACATAGATAAACATACATAAATAGATAAATGGCACATAAGTATTTATATATCATTTATAAAAAATAATACAAAATATTTTGCTTTATGAAAAACTTTGTTATCCATCTTTTTAATTTCTTTATATTTCAAAAAACTTTCTAGTCTGAGAAACAGTCATCGTTTTAGGTTGCCCTCTGTTTAGACTCTCTTGGGTCACTGAGCCTTTTGAGGACTCTTTACCAGAGAGCTGATACTACATACAAATACTACTCAGTATACATAATCCTAGGTTTGAATATATTTTCAGATTTAATCTGCATCTGATATTGCAGAATGAGACCTTTTTATTTTAATTAGAGAAGTAGTAGTTTTACAGAAAAATTGTGCAGAAAGTACAGAATTCCCATATACCCCCTCATATACACAGGTTTTTAAAATTGTTAAAGTTTTACATTAGTGGAGTATCTTTGTTACAATCAATGAAACAATGTGGTAACATATACAACCTGGAAATTCCATTTTAATTACTTTAAAATATACAATTCAGGGTGTTAATTACACTCACTATGTTTTGCCTCTATAACCACCATCCATTACCAAAGTTTTCCATCATCTCAAACAGAAACTCTGTATCATTTATGCATGAGATCGCCATTCCCTATCCCAACCTGGCCCCTGGTAATCTGCATTCTCATTTCTGACTCTGAATACGAATTTGGATATTCTAATTATTTCATATCAATGAGATCATACACTATTTGTCCTTTTGTGTCTGACATTTCACTCAACATGGTGTCTTCAAGGTCCATCCATGTTGTCTAATGTATCAGAACTTCATTCCTTTTTAAAACTGAACAACATTCCATTGAATGTATATACCACACTTTCCCTATGTTTTCTTCTATGAGTTTTATAATTTTGGTTTCTATATGTAGGTCTTTAATCCATTTTGAATTAATTTTTTTGTATGTTGTGCATAGGGATCCACCTTTCTTCTTTTGCAAATGGCAATCAAGTTCTCCCAGAACCATTTGTTGAAAAGAAGATTCTTTCCCCACTGAGTGAACTTGGTACCATTGTCAAAAATCAATTTGCATGGGAAGCGGTTGTGGCTCAACCAGTTGGGTGCCTGCCTACCACATGGGAGCTCTTGGGTTTGGGTCCCGGTGCTTCCTAAAGAAGATGAGCAGATGCTGCAACCCACTGCAATGAGCTAGTTACCACACCCACAATAAGCTAGATGCTGCACCCACTGCAATGAGGTAGAGCTAGACGCTGCACCCGCCAAAACGAGCTAGAGCTAGACACTGCACCCGCCACAATGAGCTAGATGTCACAAGCCAGCAGATGCCACAGCCTGCAGGGAGAGGATGTGGCTCAGGCCACTGGGTACTTGCCTCCCATGTCGGAGGTCCCAGGTTCAGTTCCCGGTGCCTCCTGGAGAAGACGAGCAGACACAGCGAACAAAAAACAAGGAACAGACAGATGAGGAAACTATCAGGGCAGGGAGGGAATAAAAAAAAAAAAAAAAACTTTTAAAAAATCAATTTCAAGAAAAAATTAGACACTGGGGGAACATGTGAAAGAAATTGTCATTGTCCATAATGATGAAAGACAATAATTTTTTTTAGTTTTTTATTTATGTATTTTATTTTTTATTTATTACTTTATTTTCTTATTATTTTTATTTGTTTATTTTTTTGGCTTTGTTTTTGGGGAGGTTTTGGATCACAGAAGGGTCACACCTGTGGCAGGGGAGGATCATTGGTGTGGGGTGTCAGTGATGGGGGGATGTGTAGGAAGGGGTGCACCTGGGGCATGCCTCTAAGACATATGAATATGTTCAAGTGGTCATGGGATGTTTTCTTGGTGAGTGGAGTCCCACACAATAACAGAAAGAATATTGAATTCCCATCCTGGGAAGTCCTGCTATCTTCTCTAATAGAGCAGCAAGAATCTTCTGAGTACATGGGCAGTGCCTAGCGAAGGAGCACAGACCATTACGCCAGGCCCTTGATATTGATGGTTGTACTTATGAAACTTTTCTAGGGAAATTGAAACTTAGCCTAGTATTACATATTGCCTAAGAGTTACCTCCTAAAAACTTCCTTGTTGCTCAAATGTGGGCTTCCTCTAAGCCAAACTCAGCAAATAAATGTACTACCTCCCCCACACCATGGGACATGACTCCTGGGAATGAGCCTCTCTAGCACTGAGGGATTATTAACAAGTACCCACTAGTGATGAATCTAGAAAAAGAGCTTGACCAAAAGGAGGAAATATTAGATACAAATGAGTTTTTATGGCTAAGAGATTTCAAAGAGAGTTGGAAGGTTATTCCAGATGTTATGCTTATGTACGTCTCAGCAGGATCTCGTTGACTGCCACAGTAAACAGTGCCTCAAACGGTGGGGCTCCTGCAGGCTCCAGACACATCTAAACACTATAGGCAGGGCAGACAATCTCAGGAATTTGGCACCCTGTCAATGGGCCTTACTTGGGAATATATGCTCCCCAATGTAACAGAGCTAGACTCATTTATAATTTCCATACATGTGGCTCTTCTGCCCCTTTTATTTGAACCTATATTTAGCACTCTATTTGTTAAATATATGTCCCAAAGACTTAAATCTTTGGTCTGTTCATACACTGGTTGAGCCCTGAATCTCAGCAGAGTTGCAACACCTGCTCTCCGGTACATTGGACTCACCCAGGACAACTAATAAAAGGATGATGAGGGACAACGCCCACCCCAGGAAGCAGAGAGTATCTGCAACTGCAAACAATACAGTTCCATCCATCTGCCCCATGGGATCTCTCTCAATCAGAGACAGGGTGGGAATCACCATCCCAAAATACTCGAGATTGAGAAATAAATAAATATAAGGGGGGAAGCAATTATGGACTAATGTAGACTTATGATTATTCTAGCAATGGAAGAAATTCTATCATTGATATAAAGGCCGTGGCCACCAGAGGTTCTGAGGGGAGGGAGACGAAAGAATAGGTGCAACATGGGGGCATTTTTGGGACATTGGAATTGTCCTTCATGATGATATTACAATGACAGATACAGGCCATTATGCATTTTTTCAAAACCTATAAAATTGTGCAGGGCAAAGAGTAAACTGTAATGTAAACTATAGTCCTTGACTAGTACAATGCTTCAATATGTGTTTATCAATGGGAATAAATGTACCACACTAATGAAAGATGTTAATGTGGGAAAGTGTGAGTGAGAGAGAGAGGTATATTGGAATCCCCTATATATATATATATATATTTTTTAAACTTTATTTTGTACATTTGATAATTGAAAACATAAACAATTAAAAACTAAAAAGTAAACACAGATGAATAAATATATATATTTCTCAATTAAATGTAATGAATACATATAAATTTTTTTTGAATCAAACAATATATTACACAATATATTTCCCCTATATTTTTGATGTCATATTTATGTAATCTAAAGTTTCTTTAAAAATAATTTAAAAAAATCAATTTGCCATAGATGTGAAGGTTTATTTCTGAACTCTCAATTCAATTCCACTGGCCTATATATCTGTCTTTGTGCCTATAACATGTTATTGTTTTTTGTTTTATTAGAGAAATTGTGTTTACAAAACAATCATGCATACCATTCAGGATTCTCATACATCGTCTCACCAACACCTTACATTGTTGTGACACATTTATTACAAAAGATGAAGGAACATCATCATAGTATACTGTTATATATATATATAGTCCATAGCTTATATTGGTGTGTTTTTCACAAACAATCCTATTATTAACACCACGTATTAGTACTGTATATTTGTTATAGCTCATGAGAGAATGTTTTCGTATTTGTATTCTTAAACACAGCCCATCTTCCACTATAAGCCTCACTGTGTTATATAGCCCCATGCCTTGTACAATCCATCCAAAGTGTACACTCAGTGGATCTCAGGTTCATCACAGAGTTGTGCTGTCATCACCTCAGGCCATTTCAGAACGTTTTCATTACTCCAAAAGAAAAGATTTCTTATAACCCTCATTGTTGACCCTACCATTGATATAATACCTTCTTTGCCATTGTGGCAAAAATGTTACAATATTACTGTTAACATTACATTAGTTGTATTTTCCCATGTATCACCATATTCTTAACACTTTGTAATAGAGGAATATTCTTGTATTTGTACTATTAACCACAATCCTTATCCACCACTAAAACCACAATGTCCTACAATCCCTAGATTATCTTCTATGTTTCTTTCAATTGACATTAACCTCCCTAGACTACCCCCATTATACTCACTATAATGTGTTACTATCAACTTTACCCATTTCCACATATTTACAATCAACCTTATTAAATATTCTATGTACATTCATTATCAGCTCCCCTTTCTCAACCCACATTCTGTCTCCTACTAACCTAAACTCTACAGTTTATCTCTATGAGTTTACTCACTATATTTAGTTCATATTAGTGAGACCATACAATATTTGTCCTTTGGTGTCTGGTTTATTTCACTCAACATAATGTCCTCAAGTTTCATCTATATGGTCATATGCATCCTGATTTTACTTCTTCTTACAGCTGAATAGTATTCCGTTGTATGTATGTACCACATTTTCTTTATCCATTCTTTTTTTGATGGACAGTTAGGACGTTTCCACCTTTTAGTAATTGTGAGTAATGCCACTATGAACATTAGCACGCAAATGCCTGTTTGTGTCCTTGCTTTCAGTTCTTCTGAATATATTCCTAGTAGTGGGATTACCAGATCATATGGCAGTTCTATACTTAACTTCCTGAGGAAGTGCCAAACTGTCTTCCACAGAGGCTGCACCATTTTCCATTCTCACCAATAGTAAAGGAGTGCTCCTATTTATTTCTCTGCATCCTGTCCAGCGCTTGTAGTTTTCTGGTATTTATTTATTTATTTATTTATTTTAATAATGGCCATCTGTAAGTCATGAAATATCTCATTGTAGTTTTGATCCAAATTTCCCTAATAAGAGTAATGTTGAACATCTTTTCATGTGCTTTTTGGCTATTTGTATTCCTTCTTTGGAAAATGTCTATTCCAGTCTTTTGCCCATTTTTAAATTGGGTTGCTTGTCTTTTTATTGTGAGTTGTATGATCTCTTTAGATAACATGGAAATCAAAACCTTATCAGATATGTGGTTTCTAAATATTTTCTCCCATTGAGTAGGCTGCCTTTTCATCTTCTTAACAAAGTCATTTGTAGTACAACAGTATTTAATTTTGAGGAGGTCCCATTTATCTATTTTTTTTCTTTTGTTCTCATGCTTTGGGTGTAAGGTTTAAGAAACCATTACCTATCACAAGATCTTGAAGATGTTCCCTACATTTTCTTCTAGGAGTTTTATGGTTGTAGCTTTTATATTTAGGTTCTTGATCCATTTTGAGTTAATTTTTGCATAAGGTGTGAGATAGGGTTCCTCTTTCTTTCTTTTGGATATAGATATTCAGTTCTCCCTGCACCATTTGTTGAATAGACTGTGCTGACCCAGTTGGGTGGGTTTGACAGCTTTTTAAAAAATCACTTGACCATGACTATGAGGGCCTATTTCTGAACTCTGAATTAAATTCCATTGGTCAATTTATCCATATTTATGCTGGTACCATGCTGTTTTTTACCACTGTAGGTAAGCAATATGCTTTAAAGTCAGGAAGTAACAATCCTCTAACTTTGTTCTTCTTTTTTAAAGATATTTTTGGCTATTCCAGACCCCTTACCCTTCCAAATAAATTTGATAATTGATCTTTCCATTTCTGAAAAAAGGCTGTTGAAATTTTTATTGGGATTGTGTAGAATCCGTAGCCACGCTCTTTTATTACTATAGCTTTATAATATGTTTTAATATGTGGACTTTCAAGTCTTCCAACTTCATTCTTTTTCAAGATGATTTTGGCTATTTTGGACCTCTTATCCTTCCATATAAATTTTTTTTTAGCCCCCCCCCCCCAGTTTCATATAAATTTGATGATTGACTTTTTCACTTCTGCAAAGAAGGCTGTTGGAATTTTGTTTGGAATTGCATTGAATATGTAAATTGCTTTGGGTAGAATTGACATCTTAACAATTTTTAGTCTTTCAATCCATGAAGATGGAATGTCCTTCCATTTATTTAGATTCTTCTTTGATTTCTTTAAGCAGTGTTTTGTAGTTTTATGTGTGCAAGTCCTTTACAACCTTGGTTAAATGTATTCTTAGATATTTGATTCTTTTAGTTGCTATTTGTGATTGTTAGGCTAATGTGTCAACTTGGCCAGTAATTGTGTCCAGATGTTTGGTCCAGCAAGCACTGGGCTAATTATAATACAAGAACATTTATGGACTTCAATCACCAGTGAGTTTACTGCATGTACGGCTGATTACATCTGCATCAATCAGGGAGTTTGCAGTTAGCAATGGGTGATGCTTTTATCTAATCAGTTGAAAACCTTAGAAGGGGAAGTGATTTCAACATTCAGAGAGAATTTCCCAGCTCATCTTTGGAAAGCCAACTTCTCCAGAAACTTATCAAGGACCTTCATTGGACTTTCATCGGAACCCCTGGTTTGCAGCCTGCCTGCAGAACCTGGACTTGTGCATCCCCATGGTCATGTGAAATACTCTTATAAAATCTCATATTATTGACAGATATCTTATGTTGATTCTGTTTCCCTAGAGAACCCTGACTAATACACTATTGTAAATAGAATTTTTTTTCTTGATTCCTCTTCAGATTGCTCATTACTAGTGTATAGAAACATTACTAATTTTGTGCATTGATCTTGTACTCCACCACCTTGCTGAATTTGTTTATTAGCTCTAGTAGCTTTGATGTGGATTTTTCAGGACTTTTTCTCTATATGATCATGTCTTCTGCAAATATGGAAAACTTTATGTCTTCCTTTCCTATTACAGTGGTAATAATGGGCATCTTTATTTTGTTCCTGATATTAGGGAAAAAGCCTTCAGTCTTTCACCATTGAGTATGATGTTTGTGGTGAGTTTTTCATATAGGCTATTCATTATGTTGTAGAAGTTCCTGTCTATTCCTAGCTTTCTGAGTGTTTTTGTAAAGATGCGAGATGGATTTTTGTCAAATACCTTTTTTCTGTCACTTGGGAAGATCATGTGAGCATGGGATGTTTTGAATTATTTGAGTTTTGTCCTGTATTTTACTTTCATGGATAGTACTGAGTTTCCTATTATTATCATGGTTCACCCAATCTTCTACTATGATTTAAAGTCTAGCTCTGTCTACACTGCCCCGAATAAACTAAGGCTAGTTAACTTGTTGCAGGCCCCTACTTACACCACTTAATGAGTTTACTTGGACTCCTTAACTGGGAAACAGGCAAGGAATACATTTATAATGATGACCTTTATATCATATTTCTTTTGGCTCTCCTTAACTTATATTATTACCATTAATGTTTTAGATAGTGCAAATAGATGTGCATAGAAATACTAGTTTCAGAATAGGAAGTGCCTTTGCCAAATGACTGCAAAAATGGTTATAACTTCTTTCCATCCCTCTATGCACCCCTTTTACAGAGTGGACAATACTAATACATTGCATATCCCCCCATCAAGAGGTGGAATCTTTATTTCTCGAATCCGAGCCATGTGACTTGCTTTGAATCATGAGACAGTAGCAAATATAAGAAAAAAAAGGAGATCTAGATAATTGAGATTTACTCCTTATTGTTCTTGAAAATCCTATATATTCATCATCATGTGAATGATCCTGAGTAAGTATGGCAGGATGACCAGAGCTCTATGGTTCACTTATTGTGTTGCTTTAATTTGACAGCCACTCAGTCTCCAGACATGTAAGTGAAGCCTTGGCTACCAGCTGATCATCAATATATGTAGGATGATCAAAATTGGGACTTTCCCAATTTTAACACTGAAAGTCTGTGTCCTGACAATCTCAGTCTGGAAAAACTGTAATTTTTGGTCCCTCAGTGTAGTTATGCAATTGAGCCCAGTCCAGACTATGAAAAGATTCACTAGCTGAGCTCAGCCCAAATTTTTAACCCACAAAATTATGAGTTAACACAGAGTGGTAGTTGTTTTTTAAGTCACTAAGTTTTGGCATGCTTTGTCATGTAGCAGAAGCTAACTAATACAGATTTTTTTGAGACCTAACTAGTTCATTTACCTTATCTTAGAGACAAGAGAGTTGAAACTTAGGGTATAAAAATGACATAACCAAGGTCACCTATTTGGTAAGTATTAAGTTGGTCATGAAAACATATCAAAGCCAATATTTAGAAATGTCAACCAAAGAGATAACATTTACATAAATTTCTCAAAAACCCATAGTTGATCAATATTCAATTGTATACATAAATATGGCAAAGCTGTGTAACATAGCATTTAAAAGCAAAGATTTGGTCAGTCAGATTTGAGTTTGGTTCCTAGTTGATCACTTTGGACTTAGTCAATTTACTTAGCTTATCTAATCACTAGTTTCTACATTTGTGAAATGAGCATATTTATACTTACTTCAGAGGTTTGAGAATTTGATAATTAATTTAATATATAATAATGTAAAGTGCTATGCACAATGCCTGGCATGTAGTAAGAACTCCACAAATAAAACGATTATTCTTTTAAATATACAAGTCACAGTCATTAAAAACACCTATCTGTGGTGTTTTAATATCTAGTCTTTGGACAATACTAATACATTCCTAGTGCCAGATAGAATATAGACTAAGAAGCAGAGAGTCAAATTTTAGTTTTTTAAAATGCCTTATTTCCCTTTATTTCTCTATATAGGTATAAACCTTTACCGATGCAATATTAGGAGACTGTCTGTGGTACAGTAATTAAATTTTCTATGACCTCTTTTCTGTTGATAGCACAGTTTGAAAAGAAAAATCCCTTACATATGGACCTTAGTTAAATTCTCTTTCAGTCACTTTTATTCTCAATTATTAGTCATTTTATTGTATGAGAGAGTTTTTCAGATAATTATAAAGGAATATAACTAAGGACATTAAATTAAAAAACATTAACTAGTTGCAAAACTAGCTTTAAAATATTTAAATGATAGAAGGTAATTCAGAATCCAGAAAACCCTAACATAATCTGATTGAACTTAATGCCACAATGAATGGCAAGCTGGTACAGTTAAGAAGCGGAAATCCATTCAGGTAACCAAAAAAAAGACACCAGCTGTAAAACCAGCTGCAGATAGAAGAAAGAAACATTACAGGAGAAGCATCTTAAACTTCTCCGTACTGTAGTTTTTGTGAATGACCATTGTAGTGTCTCTGGTATGAGGGCACATTAAGAAGAAAAGACAAGATCAACACCGTGACCACACCACAAGCCTCAGGAAAGGCATTGTTAGTTTATTGTTGAAGGCACATTGTTTAACATTTCACTGGAGAAAATATTCCTTGGTATTTCAGGGGCAAAGTTGTTTCTCCAAAGCTTCCTCTGCTTACAGTTGTCTTCTCATAAATTCCATGGCAATCAACTCAGCTCTCTCTATGGTGATCTCTGTAGGCATTTAATTTAAATGATCAATATATAGTACTTAGAGGTGTTTTGTTTTTTTTTTTTAATTAGAAAGAAATTATGACCTCTAAATTTGACATCAGTATGTTTTCATACTGTGGAATAAGATTGTATTTAAGAAAATTCTAGATGTGATTTCATCTCAGTAAATAAAAATTTCCTAGAAGATAATATGATCAGTTTTTAATTAGAATGAAAATAATTTCTTTGTAATATAATTAATATTCTTTTGGAAAAATTGTTACCAACCAGATTAAAATCAAAAGAAGCTCACCTATATCTTTATTTTGAAGGCAAACATAAAGGAACTTTTCTTTAGCCCTATGGGTGCAAAATGAATTTTTTTGTGTGTTTTAAATGTACCTAAGTATGTACTTACACAGAGGAAAGCTCTCTATTTTTCTATAGGATAGCTCTAAGGCACAACAGCATCGTTACTAGCTTCTCCAAGTAGCCCCATCAGGAAGCCTTCATCTTTCCCTGGTGAGACCAGAATGAGTTGGTAGTTCAAATTCCATTGCCCAGTCAGTCTTCTGAGACTTCAAACAAGGAAGCCAATTATGATGGTGGGTGCTGGGATGTAGGTTTGTGTCCACAATTAATCAGACTAGTCTGCCTCCAGTTCGTATTATAAGTCCAGTGAGTGACACTCAGGTGGCAGTGGTTTTCAGTCAGGCCCTCATGGTCTGGGTTTGAACTGATGAACTGACATTCTGCAAGTGAAAGCTTGTTACTAGTCCCCTGAGTTTATCAAAAGCCACCAATTACTTCCTTGGTAGATTCCCTTATGCGGCACTGGCCTTCACTTTTACATTGCCTTTTAAAGAGCAGGGCCTGGTATTAGTTAAAAGATAGAAATCTGCTATGCCACCTACAAAATTTAACATGAGATAGCTAAATAATAGCAAGTTTTCTTTTGTGAGAGATAATATTATTTGATTAGATAAAATAAATAGGTGAAAACCATCTGAAAATTTAATTTTCAACAATCTTACTTCAAAAACATTTGTCTGACAATCAGGTAGAATATATTTTTAGAAATGACTATGTATGCTTGAAATATTTAGTGAAGACAAGAAAAATTTGTAAATTTAGAGACATGAGAGAAAATATATTTAGTTAAGGATAATGTATGTGGTAAAAATTGTCAGATTTTTATAATCCTGATTTACTATTGCTGAACAAGCAACATTTCTATGGATGAGGTTTTACCCAGAGATATTGCATACCATAGAGGAACAAAATTAAATATTAAATCAAGAACTTTCCTTTTAAAGGGAATAGGTATAAGAAGAGGATTTTGTTTTAAAGTCCCTCAACAATTTGCATTAAAACTTTTATTTTCAATTTTTAAGATACTAAAAAACAAAAAGAGCCTGACTCACCATCCAAATTGTACTCAAAGACAAATATTTATATTTTAAATGTATCATTTTTACAAAGCATAATCGGTGATCAAAAGGTTGCAGTGATTTGTTTTCACTTTTGTCCCCAGAGTATGTATGTGCATTTTATATACTGATGACTCTTTTAATCTTGCAAGAACCATATCCAGCAATGAATCACATTCTTTGAGTGAATAATTCAGTCCTTGACGCCAAGCTCTGAAGGGGAATATTGTGGTCATGCTGTCTGAACAGTGTGGTAGCTATGGCTACCTATATAATTCTTCGCAATGAAAAAAAGTGACAATGACATTAAATTTAATCAGGTTCCCCTTTTCTGTGGTTCCCACTGGGATGAGCCACTAGTGTCTTGCCTTAAATATTCAAAGGCCTTCCTGAGTAGTTTGCATGTGTTCATATACTGGGACAATGTCCTGCTAATACAGAACAATAGATCTGTCATGTATTTCTCTTGCAAGTGGATGTGAGACTAAAGTTACTAAGTATAGGGTGTAAGGGCTGTTTTCCCATTAGTGACTGTTTTTACTTAGGTCTTAACAAACGGCAGTAAGGAAATATACATAGACACTCAAATTTAATGAACTCTATTATCTGAGTTGGGAACTCAGATGCCGCAAAGTATTGCTACTGCAAAAATTTTAATGAAGCTGCCTAGCATTATTTTTGGTCACACTTCATCTGATATGAAAGAGACAGTACAAAATACATTCGAAAAAATATAACAAGTATTTAGGGACAGCAACCTATATTTATGCCCTGGTAGTTCCACATAATTTTCAGGTGGATATCATTTTCTTTTGACTCATAGTTGAGAAATTATAAGAAATTTATATTTTTATGTCCATTGCATGTACCTGGGAGGATGGTGTGCTAACTTTTAACCTTCAAAGGATGAAAAAAACAAAATAATGTTCACTGTAATCGTCTGTGAATGTTTGCAACACATCTGTGCCATTTGTTTAAAACCTTTCTGAATGCTGATAACATTGATATTTGGAGAAACTAAAGAAAGAGAAATGTAAATTAATTTCTTTTCCCTCTGTCTTTTTCAGATAGGCAAAAACAAACAAAACTAGCAAACAAAATTCATTTCTAAGAAAGAACTGCAATTTGAAAGTAATTAAGAATTGTAGATGGCTCTTTCTACTATTTAAACAGAGCAATCCTGTCTTGGGTTTAATCCCCTACTATGTGATATTAAAAACTGACTCTGGTAATCTGTTGGTCACATTAAGATATTTGTGTGGTTTCTTTAAATCTATGAGTAATATTTAAGTGGTTCACAACAGTCACAATATAATAAAAAGTGAACTTCACAAGTTTTTTGGACCTTTGAAGATGTTAACACAATACTACCTGCTAATTTTCTTCAATTATTTATAAATAAAATAAAGGTGGAGATGGAGTCTGTGGTAAATGCTGAACATTTCTTTGTTTTTCTTCTAACTTCTTTTTTCTTTTATTGAGTCTAAGCTGCTATTGAAATCTTAGGGTTCTTTGTCTCATAGATATTCATGTATAACTTCTATTAACATGTATTTCATGGCATGAAAATGGCTAGCTCATTACACAACTAAAGGAAGATTGATCCCTTTTCAGATTTATGTTTTTTTTTCACTAGGTAGGTGTTTGAAGACGGGCAACTTAAATTTTTTCTAATGCCCAGATCATAGTCAAAGAAGTGAGCTTATCATAAATGTATAAGAAATTCCTTCTCTAATGACATATCATTGACCTCAGAGTCGTGGAGGAGTTCAAGGTCAACCAGTGAGACACTCACAGTGGTCAACTATTTTTGACTGACTGACACTTGTTTTTTAACCTTTGAAAATGTGATTTCATGTTTATCAAACTTTGACATAAAGCATTGTGTGCAATATAGAAATAGGGACCTTGGGCTATGGCTTTCTAAGATAAATCTGACAGACAATATATTGGCATCCTCTTTAGGACAGATCAGTGTCAAGGGGGCAGGAGGTCAGAAATGAACAGTCCTATTGAATAGGTTTCAGTCAGAGAAGACAGGTTCCACAGGAAAAAGGCCTTTCCAAATGGTTCCATTTGTAGACTCAAGACATTGCAACTCAACTCTCTCCACTCTTCCTATTGTTTGACAAAAGGGAGCTAGAACAAATCAGTAACCTATGCACACATGCCAAAGATGACATGAGGTCATTTTTAAGTGTACAATGGAAAGGGTTCCAGAGAGAGTTTTTATATGGGTGCCAGGCCTGATCTTAGGAAAAAATGGAGTAGTATGTAAAATTTGTCTTTATAACTTTTTGCTTGTTACCAGCACTTTATTTTTCCTTCCTCATGAGTAATCTTCTTGAATGTTTCTTGCATTTTGCTAATAAGGTATTAGTGGATGAATGCTTAGTGTTTGACCCATTAGAGAATATCTGAAAGTGTCTTACTCTATTATTTCAGCCTTCTTAAACAACATGTTACACACGTGGCTGTTGACTCTCTCATTTCAATCTTTCTTACTCAATCTTTGTTTTGACAGCAGGAACCAAAATTTGAAGGAACTGTGCAGGTTTTTTTATACCATTATTGCCAATGGATTTGTTTTGCATGGAATCTTTGAACCTGAGGAGTTAAATGGGAAATTAGAGTGCTCCTTCAGAAACTTACCAGCCTTTGCATTAGGTTTGGTAGTTCTTTGGTAGTTCATATATTTTAAAGAAAACACATTTAAGACTATTTCCTTTTGAAAAGCAGACTTTTTCCTCCTACTTAAATACTTCATGTTCCTTGGGGGAAAAATAACCAAAAGGATAAGAAAGAAAAATTTAAAATCATAATGCATTTTCACTATGGACATTTAGAATGTTAACATTATTTTGCTATTATAAATTATTTTGTGATTAATGCCTTAGCAATATTTTTCAAATATATAGTCCATATTCAAATTTTCCCATTTGTCCCCAAAATGCCCTTCCTTCCTTCCTTCCTTCCTTCCTTCCTTCCTTCCTTCCTTCCTTCCTTCCTTCCTTCCTTCCTTCCTTCCTTTTCTTTAATCCAGGGGCCAATTTACACATCCAATATAGCTTTTATGATTGTTTAGTCTCCCACTTTTTTTTTTTATCATGACCTTCATTTTTTTGTGTGTCCAAGCCAATTGTCTTGTAAAATGTCCCACAATTTGGATTTTTCCGATTATTTTCTCATAGTTAGATTCAGGTTAATTGTTTTTGTCAAGAATTCTACATAGGTGTTTTGGAAGATTCACAATGAATGCTTACTTTCGGAGTTATAAACAATATACACAAATTAGCCTTTTAAATATTTAAAAGTTCTGTACCAATTAGAAATAAAGTATATTATTTTAATTTGTATTTAATTGATTATTGATGAAGTGAAATATAATTTAATATATTATTTGTTATTAATGTTTTTTCTTTTGTGAATTGCTTGGTTATTTCTTTTGTCCATCAGATAAATTAACTTTATAATGTACTTATACTAGTTGTATCAAATTTAATGCAAATATTTCTAAAGGAAATTTCTTGTCATTTTAAAGTGTGTAATTGAAAACAAAGAAACTAAACAAAATAAAGTTGTTTAGTTAAGAGACTTCTTTTAGAAGTTTCTTTAGGGTTAATGGACAATATTACATGTGTATCCTTATTATATAATATCAGTTGGAATCTTTCTAGTTTATGTTGGGTTTATTTATGCTGGGGTCCAAGACAGTGAGTTCACTGATACACAAACATCAAGCATCCTAGTAATCAAGCATCTTTATAATGAAGAAAATTGTGAGCTGAAATAATGTTCTTAGAATTTTTGCCATACCCATAAATGGTATGGTTAGGGTACATTTACAGAACCCACAATTGTCAACAAATTTTGAACATGAATAGCAGGTGGGGAAATTTGCTGGGCAGGGAGATGAAGATGGGCTGAAATTCCACTACATGTTAGACTGAATTCCAATACAATCTGAATTGTTTATTTTAGACTTACGATGGCTAGTCCCTAGTCTCTACTTTGAAAAACACAGCCCTGATTATCTGAAGATTAAGAGTTGTATAGATTATCTAGTGACAGCTTCAGGATGCCTGCAACATTTAGCTGCATATTAATTTTATAGTAAACATTAGTAGACTATTAGTAGCTAGTAGACATTAGGAAGGTGTTCAGTTGAAGTTTGAAAGAGAGCAGAGTATCACTATCAAAGCATCCAAGATGCTCATAAAATGACAAATCTTTTAGTGGGTCTTGTCTTTTTCTTTTCAGGCACAAATGTGATTTTGTCAACAAATAAAAGGTGAGGACATGTCTGTGATAGATTGTTTATCAACAACTGTTGTCCCTCTCTAAATAAGGATTATATATCCTTACCTCTTTGAACTCAGGAGAAGCGAGGTGACTTGTTTGCTGATATCGCTTCTGGGCAGTGGTTTGTCATGTCCTTTTTGTCTTGTACCACAGTAACAATCTAAGATGTTTCCTGATAGGAGCCATTCTTCCAGAGTGAAGATAACATGGATCCGATCCATAGATGTCTGTATTGTAATTACTGAAATTTTGGGGGTCATTTATTTCAGAATAACTGCCTATTATAAAATTTCACAAGGATATACTCATGTTAACCAAGACTGATATGTATATTGCAAGGCAAATTTATCCATATAAAACAAGAACAATAGAATTTACTTGGACCAGAATACTTCCGTAGGCATAACCCTTACATTCTTCCCATAGAAGTAAGGCTTCTATGGGTTGGATTATAGGCACAACATCCATTAAAATTAGCATTATAGGCACAACATCCATTAAAATTAGCATATCCTTTGATTTAGCAATCCCACTTTGAGTAATGCATTCTGAAATTACAATTGCATATAGTAGAAAAGATGTATGCACAAGGATGTTCACTGAAGCAATCTGAGGAGCATAACACTCGCAAAACCCAAAATGTCCATTACAACAGTTTGAAGTTATTTTATGAATCCCCAAAAGAAAAAGATTATGTTCTTGAACTAATCCATTCCTGTCAATGTGGGGCCCTTTTGATTGGACTATGTTAGTGAGTCATGACTCATGTTGGGTCTCTCCCCTCTTACTGTAGCTTTATATATACGGAGGCACAGAGAGAGAGACATACAGAGAAAGGAAGCTGCCATTTTCACCTGGCCAAGTTAGAGAGAAGACCCAAGGATCTCTAGAAGCTGAAGCTAAAGCACAAAACCACCAAGAGGATGGGCCCATGGAACAGCTCAAGGCTGAAGAGATGAGCCAGATGTCTGATAGCCCACAGGTGAATTCCAGAAGAAAGCGGAGTAGCAGAGTCTGGGAGAGGTGGTCCTGAAAGAGACAAGCCTTATGCCTGATTGCCCTCAGCTGGTCTCGGGGAGACAGTAAGCCTGAAGAGGAAGGCAGGGACCTTGGCAGATCACCTGCCATCTTGCTTTGCCATGTGGCAGGACCCCGCGATCACCAGTAGCTGACTTTGGTGAGAAAGTCATTAGATATTAGGAATATCTAATTTTTCTCATGGGTAGACTGTGGTTATGGGTATTTTGGGAGTATGATCACAGAGGTGAAGTGTGATTCTCATCACTTCATATCAAGCATACCTGTGTGTTAGCTTGCCGTCTCTGATGATGTTAACCTTTATCATCTGGCCAGGATAGTAATTGTCAGATTTCTTCACTGTAAAGTTACTTTCCTCCCTGTAATTTTTGCAAACAAATCACCAAATGCAGCCTATACTTAATGGGGAAGGGAAGAAGTTAATCTCCACCTCCCTGAGGAAGGAGAACTTGCATAAATTATTTGGAATTCTTTTGTTTGGGAGATTTCTCTCCTCTCCACCATTTAATTAAAAAATTTAATCATTTATTTATATCAGGCTGGACCCATAGATTTTAAAAAATAACTTGGGTTATAATTCAATACTATGTTGTTTCTTTTGTTTAAATTTTTCTAGTTTGGGCCATTGTGGTTTCGTTCAGTTTGGCACCTGTGTTCTTTTGACATGCCTGCATTGTTTTGTTTTTCTGAGCATTTATTTACTTTCTGGCACTACAAAATGCTTCAAGCTTGTGGCAGTTTGAGATTATTTTATGAATCCCCAAAGAGAAAGATGTTTGTAAGCTAATCTGTTCCTCTGGGTATGATACCATTTGATTGCATTAAATTCAGCTGAGATGTCTTTGCTTAAATTACGTGATTTTTTTCAAGCCAGCAAACATTTATTAATTGTCTCAACCATTAAAGTAGTGAAGAAGGAGAAGCATTGGATTCCTCTAGGTCCTTGGCTATGATGCATAAATGAATTTATGAACACGCCAGTTTAGTTAGGCCAGTAAAAAGAATTTATTTGGGAAATGGGGGAAAGAATAGAGCTTGCAGAGAAATGGGACAGAAAGATGGAAATACACACCAAGATTTGGTACCGGCTTCTCTAGGCAGAGAGAGCGAGCTCTGCCTCATCTGATTACCTTTTTTTTTTCAAGTAAGGAAAGTATTTTATTTCTCTCCCCAAAAATTTTTTTAATAAGTTTGAATCTTTTTTTTTTTTTTTTAGGAGGTACCAGGACTTCGTTTAAACTGTTAATTATTCTTCCCCCTTCCTAATGATAAGGGATGGGTCCCAGCTGTTATTGGTTACTACACCAATGGTGGGGGCCAATGGTGAGATAGGGCACGATTCAGGTTGAGTTCCTGCCCCCTTGCTGGGTCTGATATAAACGGACAATGACATTGACAGATAGACACAAGAAGACACAACAAAGGAGACAACTTTGCCATTTTTGATCCTGCCATGTGACATAAAGGAGAAGGTTCAAGCAGCTAAAGTCCAGGGAGAGATGGACCATTTGCCTGATAGCTTATTGCTGGCCTTAGGAAGAAAGCCAAGACTGATATAGGAAGCCCAGAGAGACAAGTCCTATGCCAGCCTGCAGCTGATACCAGGAAGAAGCTGGGACCATAGAGCCTTAAGAAGAAGAAGGAAGACTGAACCCTCATAGACATTGCCTGCCATCTTGCTTCAACATGTGGCAAATGACTTCGGGTGAGCAAGTACCTCTTATGGTACCTTGAGTTGGACTCATTAGGACTTTGTGACTGTAAGCTTCTACCCCAAATAAATACCCTTTGTAAAAGCCAGCGGGGTTCTGGTACTTTGCATCAGCACCCCTTTGGTTGACTAATACAGTATTCATGGGATATTATATATACATATATTTTCTAGCTCTGTTCACTGAGTGGACCTAGAAGTAATTACACCCAAGGAGCAATGCACATATCTAGCACCCAGAACATGGTTTCTGATACTGTTCTCCAATAAAAGGAACCAGAGATCCTTGGAGAATGGCTGGTTCTCAGATCAGGTTATAGAAATACAAGAAGAGCTTTGTATTAGTCTACCAAAGGAGTGCCAATGCAAAGTACCAGAAATCTTTTGGCTTTTATAAAGGGTATTTTTGTGGAGTAAAAGCTTAAGTCCCAAGGCCATGGAAAGTCCAACTCATTGTACCATAAAAGGTACTTTCTCACCAAAGTCAGCTGCCATGTGTTGAAGCAAGATGGCAGGCATCTCTGCTGGGTTTCAGCCTTCCCTCTGGGCTTCCTCTTCTGACTTCTGCTGTAGGCTAGCATAAGGCTTGTCTCTCTCCCTGGGGCTCATTTCTTTCTGGGCTCAGCTGCTCTGGTCTCTTCACAAGGCCAGATGTCTCTCTTCCCAGGTCCTCTGCTGTGTCTAAAGGAGCCTTCTCTCTTTTCTCACATATCTTCTTCTCTGTGTTCTCCTTCCGTGTGAGAGTCTCTTTTATCCCCACCAAAGGGGTGGGGACTCAACCCTGCATGCCCTGATGATGTGATTGAATTAAAGCCCTAATCTTAACATAATTTAATCAAAGATATCTCAGCTGAATCTAATACAATCAAAGGGTATCACACCCAGAGGAACAGACCAGTTTACAAACATAATCAAATATTTTTTTGGAATTCATAAATAATATCAAACTGCTACAAATATACACACATATATAATTATTTTTGCATCTATCTATAGCTATATTAAGTTAAACATGAATTCAGATTGATGCCTCTGAATCTAATCTAGTACCAGATGGTTCATTCTAGCCCTCCACCTTATGTAGCAATAATCTTCTTTTCCAATAGCAAGAAGCCTGGCTCCCACAATCCACAATCCATTCACTTATTTGTTCATTCCCGGTATACATGAACAGCAGTTTCAGAATTATTAATCCATACTCCTGTGAGAAATGATGTACCAACTAGAGTACAGTGTCCATATACAGTTCCTTTTGTCTTTAGTTTTAATGTTTGCTCAAAGTGAAAAATTATTAAAAAATAATTTTCAGTAAAGTACTTAAACTTTATTTTTAAACAATATTTTGAAAATTATACAAATAATATCCAACTACATTATTATTGTTAAAGACTGAAGCAACCTATTACAAAACATGTTTGGTTTAGTTTATATCCTTACAATCCACTTATCGGGATATAAATATGTACATGATTGTGTATGTATGATAAATATATAAAAATAAGAATATATCTTTTTATATACAAATAGATGTATATATTTATTTCTCTTAATTATATGCATTACTCTGTGTCTTGCTTTCAATTTATTTTTTTAAAAATTTATTGCTATGAGCTAACATAGGCCTACCATTAAGGGCTGTTCAGTTATTGTGTGATTGCACCATTGCTTATTTACCTGTTCCCTCATACATGTAAGTAGTTTTCTTCTGTTTTCTTTCCCCCTATTGTAGGCATTAACATAATGAAAATACTTGTGTGTACATCTTTGTGTACATGTATATGTAGTTCTTCAGATAGAGTTTTAGAAGAGGAATTGTTGGGTCAAATGATACGCATGTTAAAATTTTTAACATTCTGCTAAATTGTCTTCCCAAAATGATTCATTCGTTTCCTATCTCCCTAAGAATGAATGCATGAGAGTCCCTGATTCCCCAATCTTGGTGAACACTTACTATTATCATTCTTTTAAAAAAACATTTGCCTATCTGTAGGTCAAAACATTATCTTAGTAAAGAGGCAGATATAATATTTTCCTTTTTGGCTCCAAAGTAGCTTTGATTGTGTCCTAAGTCTTTCAAAGAAAGTTATGTTAACTTCTTCCTATAACCTCTCTCTTCAGAGGGGCAAAAAACCTAGTCCCTATGTTTCAATGAAAGACAGTCTGAGCCCCTCCCCTCTGTCCTCTCTTCTGTCCTCTGGGTTGACTACAGCTCCAACTCCAAACACTTTGCTTCCAATCTCAATTAACAAACAAACCAACGTGGGGAAAAAAACAACAACCAAAAACTCCTGGAACCATCAATCAATGAAAATGGCTTTTGGGGGTGGAGGTTGAAAAATGCCATTTACACTAACCGTTTCTGGATTTAAGTTCAGCCAGTCAAAAATGTATCCACTCCCTAGTTAAATTTTTGCAGACTCTTGGTACTTTTTCAAGGGTCAATGACTTTCATGTGTGATTCACTATCTTTTGTGAGACTTCCTAGTACCTGTACCTGTATCTTTACCTGGTACCTTGAACTCCAGAAGCAGTCTAAGGGATCATGAATTGCCATCCATCAAACAACCATCCAAGTCAACCTACTGTCCCCTCTACCAGGTGAGATTTTCCTGTTTTAGTAGTAGAGCATGCCTAACTTTCATCCTGTGTGGCTCAGCTTTCACAAAATTCACAACAGAATGGTTAAAACTTGTGTGTTTGGGTAAGGAAATTCCCTGTGTGACAGTTTAAAGTTTTTTTATGGATCACCAAAAGGAAAAGATAATGTTTTGAACTAATCCATTCCTGTGGGTGTGGGGCCTTTTGATTGGACTCAGTCAGTGAGAAGTGAGCCAGCTTGGGCCTTTGCCCTCTTGCTGGGTCTTATATAAACAGAGAGAGACACACACCCACACACACAGAGAATGGAAGCAACTATATTTGAACCTACCATCTGAGAGAAAGGACTCCAGGTTCGCCCACAGCCAAGCTCGAGGAGAGAAGCCCCATGAAACTTAAAGAACTGAGGCCCAGGAAGAGATGAGCCAGATGCCTGATAGCTCACAGCCGAACTTGGGTAGAAAGTGGAAGAGCTAAGCCTGAGAGAGGAGGCTCTGAAAGAGACAAGCCCTATGCCTGGTTGCCCACAGTTGAGCTCTGGGAAACAGTAGATTCTGGAAGGGAAGGCAGATATCAATGGCCATCTTTGCCACATGGCTGTACACCAGTGTCACCAGGAGCTGACTTTGGTAAGAAAGCATCTCTGATGGTGCCTTGATTTGGACATTTCATGGCCTTGGAACTGTAAGCTTTTACCCTAAATACATTTCCCATTATAAATGCCAACACATTTCCAGTACTTTGCATCAGGCAGCCCTGTGGGAAACTAAGACACTCTGGTTGTTGGGTTAGTCATCTGGTCTTTATTCTCTGAGTATTAATGCTAGCTCCCTCAGTGACTATACTTTGTGACCTAGAATGTTTATCCAAATATTCATATACTTCATCTATTCCAGTGGGACACTTGTGGTTTTTTTTTTTCCCACAAATTTAAAAATGGGGTCAAAAGCCAGTGGAATTTGTGTTATACGTTTGTACTGAAATATTCATACTGGTTCCAATGACTCTTCCCTCAGTTCTTCCAATAAAGCTTGTTTTTGTCTATTCCTTACAAAGAAAAGGAATCTGTGGGTACAATAACTCAGGGGATTTACTGCATTGAATTGTCTTTACATATGCTTTAATGAAAAAAAATTAGCCTCTCCATAATCGAAAGAATTATTTTAGGTACTCTAAAAATTAAAGATCCCAGTAACCAATGGAATCTATAATGTTGTTCTTCCATGACCAAATTTCCTGAATGTGTTAGAGATTTTCAGTATCTTCTGAACAAATACTTGACTTTCCTTTTTTTCAAATGAACATTTGAATTTATTTTCAGGTATATATTTTACCTCATTTACTGTAACTCTTCTTGCTTTCAAAATCTGTATTTGAATCAATCTTCTGAAGCTTGTTGACATGTGAATAGAAGTGCCCTCCTTTCCTGTGGATCCCAAAACAATTTTTGGAAATCTGTGTGTGGGGGATATAGGGTAGTATCCATGTATAAAACAACTTGTGAAACTGCTGTGTTAGAACTGGGGAGTTATAGTCTTCAACTTCTGGTTGGTGATTGACTTAGTGTTCTAGGGCTACTCTAACAAGGTACCACAAACTGGATGGTTTAAAACCATAAAAATGTATTATCTTAAAGTTCTGGAGGCTAGAAGTTGGAAATCTGAAGGACAGAATCCTTCCTTTCCTCTTGCTAGCCTTTGGTGGTTTGCTGGCCATCTTTGGACTTCAATCTTGGCCTCAGTCATCAGAAGGCATTCTCCCCTGTCTACCTACCTGTGTCCATTTCTCTGCTTCTTATTCAATTAGGACCCACTCTAATCCATTTTGACCTCATCTTAACTAATAACATCTTTAAAGTTGCTATTTCCAAATAAGGTCATAGTCATAGGAATGGGATTAGGACTTGAAACATGTCTTTGTGGGGTATACAATTCAACCCATAACAATGGCCAATCCACCTCATTTCTTCTTGCATTGGGAACTTAAGTCAACAATAAATGCAATGTGTCAAATAGCTGAGATTTTGGTCTAATTTCAACAACAGCTACTCCTGTTGGTAAGATTTTTGTTTGTTTAATAAGGTAGATACAAGTTTTCAGCATCCTAGACAGCTGCCCCATCCTCAAAAAAAGAAATATTGATAAAGAAAATTTGTATACTAGATTTTTGGTTCTTTCTTTTTTCCAGATGGCAAAAGTCTCAAATATTTAGACAGTAGTCTTCTGGCAAAGCTAGCTGTTTCCATTGCTCTTGTGCAAGAAAAATATCTCACAAATCACTTGTAGTTAATGCCAGCCTGGAAGCAAAGCCCTAGTTTCCCTTGAGGAGGAGATTTGAGAAGCTAAGATAACTTTTGTACATCATGAAATAGTCCCTGGCAAGGGTCAATTCTTTTAAGTGACAGACTGCTGTGGGGCACATATCACCTAGCAATAGAAAGTATTACCTAAGTATATGACACATGTTTATCCTTAAGAATTTTACACTCTCAATATTTACAATTTTAAGGCCTTACTATATATTTAGTTATTAAGAAAACCAAAAGAAATATCTTTGGTCTTATCTACCATTATCATAAGCAACAAATATTCATTGCTACCTTCTATGCATAGGTGCTGTGTTAGAGATTAGCAATATTTTCCTTCCACTAGCAGGACATAAAATTTAATTGAGATGACATAATTACTTTTTCCATGCAATTAAATAAGCATTTTTATTCCCTTTTCCTAATTATAGCACTATAGAGGGCTCAGAGTATTCCTTCCTAGAAATGTCTCTCTCCTACCTGATGGATAATGGGTGGTACCTTTAAAAATTCTATTATAGAGTGTAAACATCCAGTTAAATTATAGAATTTTTAGGTAATGTAGGGGCTTTTCCACTTTTGGCCAAGATATACTAACAGGGACTGGTTATATCCCCCTTCATGAAACAATTAAAACAGACTATATATATATATACACACACACACACACATATATATATAAAGACTTTCAAGACCTTTAACATCAGGCAGCAAAGGATGATGATCCCTGAAAGAATGGAAACTAGTGTGGTGATGACCTCAGTTTATTGACTTGAAATTTTTCAGGAAGGGAGAAGCCAGATGGAGCCTGGCAGACTCCTTGAATTGATAAGATGAAACTCAGAGTTAAGGGAAACAAAGTGGCTAGTGTTCTCAGGATATAAGACCAGAGAACATAGGTCTGCAAAGAAAGAGATCTCCTGAGATCTGCAAAAGGTTGTCCTAGAGTACTCAGTTGAGTGTTGATCAGTGCATGTATAAGAGGAAAATACCTGAAGACAGGGAAAGAACCATTTAGAGGTTAGAGGAAATGGTATCTAGGACTCACAAAAGATCAGGAATCGGGCCTAGTCCCATCAGCCAGAGTGGAAGACCTCAAACTTCACAAGACTTTGGGTAAAGTAGTTTAGTCCTAGACCAAACACAGCTTTGAGTCCACCTAACACCTCTTAAAAGCAAGAACCAAAAGGATTAAACAAAGTTCAAAAATATTTATAGGAATATAAAAATCCAGCAACCAACAAGTTAAAATTTACAATATCTGACTTCCAATAAAAAATTACAAGGCATGCAAAGAAGCAGGAATATATGATGCATAATGAGGAGAAAGATCAATCAATTGAAACAACCCCAAAGTGACATGGATTTTAGAATCAGCAGAACAGGATATTAATATTCCATAAGTTCAAAAAGTTAGAGGAAAGATTGAATGTGCTGAGATATAAAAGGTATAAAAAGAGCCAAATCAACTTTCTAGAGATGAAAACTAAAAAGTCTGAGTTGGAAAATGCATCAGAGGGGTTAAAGCAGATTAAATATTGCAAAAGAAAACATTAATGAACTTGAAAACATAGTAAGTAAAACTATCCAAAATGAAACAGAGAAAGGACTTTAAAAAAGGGATAAAATGAACTGAGCATCAGTGAGCTATAGAATAACTTCATGTGGCCTCGTTTACATGTAACTGAAATCCCTAAAAGGGATGTAGAAAAAAATGTTTGAAGAAACAATGACTGAAATTTTCCAAATTTGATGAAAACCATAATTCTAAAGATTCAAGAAACTCAACAAATTCCCAATCTTGAGAAACATGAAGAAAATTACACCAGTCAAATTGTTCAGAACAAATAATAAAGAGAAAATCTTAAAAATAGCCAGAATAAAAAGACATGTTATGTTCAGAGGAACAAAAATGACAGCAGACTTCTTGTCAAAAATCATGCAAGGGAAGCGGCTGTGGCTCAATCAGTGGGGCTCCCGTTTACCATGTGGGAGGCCCCGGGTTCGGTTCCCGGGGCCTCCTGGTGAGGGCAAGCCCGCCCGCACGGCGTGGTTGGCTGACCCAGCGAGCACAAGCAGCAGGGGGGGATGAATGAATAAATAAATAAAATCTTAAAAAAAAAAATCATGCAAGTAAGAAGACAGAGAAGTAACATCTTTAAAGTATTGAAAGAAAAAAAAATCATTGACCTATAATTCTATACTCAGTAAAGATGTCTTTCAAAAAATGAAAGTGATTGATTTCTGGCAATCCCCAGAAATATTTGCAGGAAGCACACAAGTAGTCATCCCACATCCACACTACTGTGTTTCTGTATTACACCTCAAATAAATTATATGAAATGTCTAATTGGTTTGAATCTCAGAAAAGGGCATCCACAGTCTCAGACAAAGTTTTGCACACTTGACAGGGTCTCATGGTACAACTTAAGTCTACTTGCCTTTTTTTTTTTTAGGTACCGATACCCAGGGATTGAACTCGGGGACCTCGTATGTGGGAGGCTGGCACTTAACCACTGCGCCAATCGGCTACCCTGAGTTGGTTTTTTTTGTTTCTTTTTATTTTTCCTAAGAGGCACGGGGAACCGAATCCAGGATGTCCCATGTGGGAGGCAGATGCTCAGCAGCTTGAGCCACATCTGTTCCCCTACCTGCCTTTTTATTCTGGAGTACTGAATTACTGGGCCCTACTAGTAACTCATCACTAGCTGTAGATTCCCTACCCCCTCACCTGAACCAAATTTGTCATTTTGTAAGCCCATCCATGACCTTGAGATTTCCTGAGTTACCCAGTAGGTCAGTAAAGAGGCTAGCAGGACGTAAGAATTAAGGAGGCTGGGGTTCCTAACTGGGTTTCCATTTGTTTTATCTCCCCTTAGGAGGAAAAAAAGAAAAGAAAAGAGGAAATAAAAATTAAGTGAAATACTTTTCAGGCATACACAAACTGAAAGAATTCATAATTACTAATGTGCAAAACAAGAAATGCTAATGGAAAGCCTTCATGAAGATGGAAAATGATACCAGATGGAAATATGGATTGCCACAAAGGAATAAAGAGCAATGGAAATGTTAATTACATAGGTAAATATATAAGATTTATTTTCTCATTTTTTAAATCTCTTTAAAAGTAATCAAAATTCATACAGAAATAATAATAACACAGCATGGGTTTATACTTATATAGGATTAAAATGTAAGACAAAAATAGCACAAAGGCAAGAAGAGAGAATTGGAAATATATTATTGTAAGGTTCTGATGCTATGTGTGAAGTGGCATAATATTAATTGAAAGTTGACTGTGATATGTTAAAGATAAATAGTATAAGCCCTAAAGCTACCTCTAAAATAACAAGACAAAATATGCAGCTAATAAGCTAAAAAAGAGATAAAATGGAATCATAGGAAATACTCAATACAAAAGAAGTCAGAGAAAGAGGAAAAGGGAACCAAGAACAGATAGGACAAATAGAAAACAAATATCAAAATGGTAGATTTAAACCATTTTCACAATACCAATAATCACATTAAATATAAATGGTCTAAGGTAATATAAGGCATTATAAATGTACAGGTATTTGCTTGTCACTGATATCCTTTCTCACTTTCTTAAATAATAGAACTCTGAGTTTTACCTGAATATGTGTGATTGCCCAGTAGTGACTGTATTTCCCAGCTGCCCTTGCTGCCAGATGTAGACGTGAGATTAAGTCCTGGCCAAAGATCCATGAACACAACAAGTATTATGTACCACTTCCAGGGTGTGCCCTTTAAAGAAGTGGTCTTGTGCAACTTTTGCTTTTTCCCATTTTCCATAGGTCAGGAGATGGTGAGAAATGGAGTACCCACTTCTCTGTAACTGGGTAAAGATGTTACACATTGTGGATGGCGGAGCCATCCTAGCAGCCCTTGTCTATACCTCTCTGAGCTGTTTAACGAGAGATTAATAAACTTCCATCATATTTGAGCTACTTGTCTTAATGTCCCCAAAGCATACTCTGAGACAAGCACTTGGATGAAGTAATTTATTTGGTAAGTGATCTCAAGGAAAAAAAAAAAAAAAAGCACACGTGAACGAGCCAGTTAAGGGAGAAAAGACAATAAAGGGTATAGTAATGTTTGAATAACTGCTGTGGGCGCATCTCTTTGGGAACTGAAAGAAACTCACCTTGGCAGCAGGCAGGGAGGCTGGGACATTAATCAATGGACTCTCTTAGCCACTGGTTTAGAGTGTCTTCTTCCCAGGACATTTATTCTCCAGTGCTGTCAGTTCCAGAAACCATCTTCATCTGCCGTCCCAGGTGAAGTGAGGGTTTGCAATAACATTGGGTGGCATTAATGGTATTTGAATAACACAGTGTTATTTTTGGAAATATGTTTTCTCATGTGAAAATAGCCCAGGTGTTTCAATTAAAACGGAACATTTCTAATAAGAAATTTATAATGATTTATCATATTGCTCCTGAGATATGGCACTCTACTTTTCCAAAAAGTTATGTGTAGAATCAAGAATACTGCTTTATGGAATAAGTATTATGTGGTTTTTAGCCATAAAATTTGATTTATTGATGTGGATTGCAATTCACAAATTTGGTGTGAAACCATTGACTTGTGGCTTTCATAATTTTAGTGATTAACAGCTGTTTCAGGTCTAGTTGCTCATTCTTTCACTATTTACTCTCGACATTCTGGCATCATTAGCTAGTTAATTGTACCATAAATTCTCTGGTTCTTTCCTTATTTATCACATTGCAAATTCCCAGGCATCATACCTTAAATATTTTTTACTAGTAAATGTAAAATCTGTTTCATGTTGGGGTAATAAGTTATGTGCCCAGCACGTGGCCTTTGGCTTCTCATTTAATGGCACAGTAGGTGCAAATTAATATATCACAGCATTGCTTTTCTGAGGGCTATAACTAGACTGTGCCTACAGCTGGTTTGCAGTAGAGAAAATTCTCTTCTAAAAGAGCCACTGCTTTATGCTTGTGTCCAAAATTTAAAGATTTCCTTCTTGGATGTACCATATGTTCAACAGTTTCTACTTTATAGTAGTTTTTAGAGAGTTATTGGAGAAGTTCAAGAATTTCAGGTAAGAAACTGTTTACTTTTACATTGTTAATAATTGTGAAGCCAAGTTTTAATTACTAAGGTTTGAAAAAATGTGTTTTTGTTGATAGTAATATAAGGTCTCATTTACATGATTTCAAAGTTATTTTTGGGGGGCTCGAGAAAATGCAAAAATATTTTCAAAATATAATTTTGAAAAAAGATTATAAATGAAAATCAAGGAATATTATTTAAAAAAATAAGGACCATTAAACTATATATTTCTTAGTTTTAAAAAACATTTTGTTAATAACTACATTTACTTCTACATTTGGGCCAGTTTTAACACACCTAACATTCTGGAAAGGAGAGTATACAGTTATTCCCCCATGATAATGAGGGTGGCAAAATCCATTACTACCAGAGTCCATGGCTAATGCCCAAGCCAGAAACAAAACCACTATATAGCTATGGGAAACACCTCCATGGCAAGAGTACTTGTTCATGTTTTTTGGTGTAAGGGCTAACTGTGGTTAAATCATGCTTATGTTTGGGTACATGTTTTATAACCATAGACTAAGCTGCAAGATGAGGTTGTTTGAAAAGAGTGATCCCCATGCACTGTTCATGGGAGTATCAGTTAGTGTAAACTTTTATATAGGGCATTTTGGTAATATCTCTCAAAACTTAAAATACTTATCCTCTTTGGTCCAGCAATTCCATTGTTAAGAATTTAACCTGCTTGAACAAATCTACAAAAATATATATACATGGATGCTATGTTCCTTTCAGCAGTTTATAATAGAAAAACTGGAAGCAATTTAAATATATACAAATAGAAATCTGTTAAGTTATAGTACAATCATGCAATACAATAACATTTAATCATTACAAAGAATAAAGTTTACCTTTATGTGCCAACAGGGAAAAATTTTCCAATATATATTTTTAAGAGAGAAAAGTTAATATAAAACAGGAGGCATGTTATGTTTCTTATATGCATATAAGAAATATGTGTGTGTGTATCTCTATTGCATGTGCACAAATTTTTCTGTATGTAATGAGTCCCAGCAAACTGTTGAGAGGGTTTACCTCTAGAGTGGGACAGGAAGTGGAATGGAGGGAGATATTTATATATTTTTTATTTTAAAGTTTTTTATCTTCTTTTTTTAAAGCTTTTGTATATTCAATTTAAAAACTCATGTAAATAAGTTTTTATATTAAACAATTACACTAAAAATAAAAATAAGTTATTTTTATAGACTTCAACTTATTAATAAAAGAAATATGGAGAAACATGGGTTCATTGATATCCTAATATTATTGCCCCCAAAGAATGACCTAGGGTAAACTGATACTTGATCATTTTCTCTTCTGTTCTTTCTGATTTTGCTTCTTTTCATTTGGTTTTATTTTGTTATTTATTTAGCTTTGTTTTTTTAAGAGAGTAACCATTTGTGCTGATCCTTTCCTTATAAAATAATACTATTTTACTGAAGAAATTTTTTTATAGGTAATAACCAAATTTAGCAGGAATGATTTAGTATTTGTTTCATCATGTGAAGTTATGAAATAGTAAATGACACAAAAGCCACAGGCAAATTCCATTCTGGCAAATTCCCCAATAGGAGTGCTTGGAGATAGAAAGTGAGGGCGTCTGTCCCAGGTTTTGATGGCGGCTGATTTTGTGGGGATCATGGGCTCCTGTCTTTCCTTACAGCACTTGTCTCTGAGAATGGAGTGTAAGTCTGATGTGGATAAACTGCCTCAGAATGTTCCACACTAAGAAGAGGCCCATCTTTGCCATCGAGGTAGCATGAGTCATTAGGGAAACACGTTGTGTTTAGAAAGAAAGGCTTATTTACTTTTTATGATTTTTGTTAAACAAATATTTTAAATACTTTCACTGTAATTTATCCTATATTTTAGAAAGTATTGAAAGGCATAAATTTGCAAATATCAGTCCATCTATCCATTAATCAAACATTCACAATTGCACCGTGTAGACACAATTGATAATATTTTATTATATTAAGCGTTTTAGTGCCTTTGGAAAAACAGAAACATCATTGCCTTACATGTATCATTTTGTCCAGTCTTCTTTCATTTGAATTACCATAATTTCATTTTATTGTTAAAAACTTCCTAAACATACTTTTTCGTGGATGCTTAATATTCCATTTGAGTTTATCATATTTTGCTAAACTATTCATCTAAATTTGGATATTTAAGCCAATTCCATTTAAAAATTTTTTTAGCACTTATAAAAAATGCCACCACAACCTCCTTTCTTCAATAATTCTTATCTATAGTTCTGATTATTAAAATAATTATTTCCTATTCTGTTTTTAATTTTGAAAAGAAAGTTTAGTAATTCTAGAAGGAGAATTACTAGGGTCAAAGGGCATGAACATTTAAAATGATTTCTCTCTGTCTGTGTCAGTCTATCTATCTATCTATCTATCTATCTATCTATCTATCTATCTATCTATCTACCTACCTACCTACCTACCTACCTACCTACCTACCTATCAACTATACTTATTTATGAGATAGCTATGTCAGTGGTTCTCAACAAGGGGCAATTTTGCCCCTCTCTCCTGTCTACCTCAGGAGACATGTGACAATGTCTTAAGACATTTTTGATTGTCTTGACTGATGGGTGCTACTGTCGAGGTTATGTAGTGGGTAGAAGCCAGAGATGCTGCTAATCATTCTACAATGTAAAAAACAATTCTCCATAACAAAGAATTATCCAGTCCAATATGTTAATGGTGCCAAGTTTGAGAAACTCTGATATATATACATATACATATATAAATTTGAATGCATTCATGTACATATTCGTTTTTTCTATATATATGAATCTTTACTTATCGTCTGTCTATATATCTATCATCTATCATGTTTTTCTATCATCATCATTATCTAATCTATATATTTCTATCTATCTCTGTTTTCTGTCCAAAGAATCTATCTCCAGGTTCTTTCTCAATATGAATATATTAATTTACATACCCAACCTACTGTTGATGTAGGACAGCATCTCATTTTATATACTCTTTTAGCAATAAAATTACCAATAATTTTTTTGCTGAACTGATATGCAAAAAACTGTTAATTTTTAATTTAATAAAGTTGAGCTTTAAAAACTCAGGGAAAAATTATATAAATGGTACCCTACAGTATGTGACTTTTGAAATGGACTCTTTTCACTCAACATAATACTCACTTAATCCATCCAAGTTGCTGCTGTGTCACTAGTTTGTTCCTCTTTTTGCTGAACTGTATTCCATGGTTAGTGTTGCTTTTTATTAAAAGATTATACAAATTGTACCATATTGTTTTAAATCCTTTTGCAATTTTTTTTTTTTAAAGATTTTATTTATTTATTCATTTATCCCCCCCTTGCTGCTTGTGCTCGCTGGGTCAGCTAACCACGCCATGCGGGCGGGCCTGCCTTCACCAGGAGGCCCCAGGAACCGAACCCGGGGCCTCCCACATGGCAAACGGGAGCCCCACCAATTGAGCCACAGCCGCTTCCCCCTTTTGCAATTTTTTAAAAAGTCAATATTATATTATTATTTTTAAAGTTTTATTTTTATTTATTTCTCCCCACCCCCTTGTTTTTTGCATTTGCTATGTCTGTTTGTTGTGTGCTGGTCTTCTTTTCAGGAGGCACTCAGAACTGAACCTGGGACTTCTGATGTGAGAGGGAGGCACCTAACCACCTGAGCCACCTCGGCTCCCTGCTTTGTTGTGTCTCTCATTGTTTTCCTCATGTCTCTTGTTGTGTCACCTTGTTGGGTCAGCTCACTGCACCTGCCCATTGTGTCAGCAACCTGTCTTGCTTGTGTTCTTTAGGAGGCGCTGGGAACTGAAACTTGGACCTCCCATGTGGTAGGCGGGAGCTCAGTCGCTTGAGCCACATCTACTTCCCTCAATATTATATTTTTGAGATTCATCCAGTTGCTGGTTGTTGATCTATTTCATAAATAACATGTAAATAGATTTTAAACAAGCCAATCTGAGAATCTATTAACTAGTGATTTTAGTATAATTATTCTAATTTTGATATTCAAAATATTTTTATTTATTTATACTATGCTAACTTTAATATTCTATTTACTTTTATTTTGCTTCTTGTTTTTCTTTTCCTGCTTTTTATTGAATTGACTGGATTTTTAATTGTTTCTTCTTTTTTGAAGTTATATATTTTTTCTACTCTAGTGAATACTTCAAATTTTTAATACACATGTTTGTTATTAAAGTATACATTAATAAACATCTTTACAATTGCAAACAATTTTCAGAACTTTGGCATGCATTTCTTGACTCACTGCTCAAATTTTCATGTAAACATGTTATATCCATCTTTGTTTTTTTACCACTTCTTTCTAACAGTCCTTACTGTCATTGTTTATATTTATTTACATGCGTTTCCCAAACTATTTGTTCTCTATTGTTTCTTGACTTCAATTTCCTTCTCAGCAAAACTAATTTTTATTTGATCTTTTAGTGTGGTTTGTGAGTGGCAAATTATCTCAGTCTTTGAATGAGAATATTTCTATTTCACTCTTTATTTCTTTAAATTTTTTTACTATGAGAATTTTCAAATATATAGAAAAAAATGAAACTATGAAAAACCATATGACTACTATTTAGATTCAACAATTTGGTAACTTTTTGTCATGTCATGTCTGCAGTCTCTTTCCCCATATATACATGATTTCACTAATCTGCTTAAAAATACTTTTAGAGACATCATGATATTTCACACCTAAATGCAACTACTTTGGCATGCTTTTCAAAATTAAGGATAGTTCCAACATATATATACAAAATTTAAACAACAATTCTCTGATATCAACTCATATCACTATATATTCAGACAGTTTCAATTGTTCTAAAATTTTTTTCTCTTCTGTTTTTTCAAACTAGGATCTAGTCCAAACCTACATGCTGCATTTGTTTGTTATATCTTTTAAATCTTTTTAAACCTAGTGTAGTGCCTCTTCTCTATGATTTTCATGACATTGACTTTCTGAAGATACCAATACAGGTTTTTTTGAAAATGATGCACTTCTGAATTTGTTTGCTTCATCATGGTATCGTATAACTTATTTCTCTGTTTCCTGTATTTCTTATGACTTGATCATCCTTACCCTTTAGTGACAGTTTAGCTAGTTATAGAATTCTAGGTTGACAATTATTTTCCTTCACTATTATTCTCTGGCCTCCATTTATTTCTTTACTTAAAAATAATAATAATTAGAAAAGTTTTAGGTTTACATAAAAGCCATGCAAAAAATACAAAAGTCCCATATACTTCCTATTGTTGACACTTTGTATTAGTATGCTACCTTTGTTTCAATTGATGAAAGAATATTAAAATATTACGTTAACTATACTCCAGAGGTTGCACTGGGTATATTTTCCCATATACTACACTACTATAAGACTTATAATAGTGACATACATTTGTTACAGTTCTTGAAAAAACATCCTTATATTTGTTCTATTAACCTCAGGCATTGTCATCCATTACAGGGTTTACTGTGTTATAAAGTCCCATGTTCTATCCTCTAACTTTCCTTCTGTAACATACATGACCCCAAATTTCCCCTTTCAACTGCAATCACACTCCTAATTCAGCACTGTTAATCACATTCACAATAATGTGCTACCATCGCCTCTATCTATTTCCAAACATTTACAATCATCCTAAATAGAAATTCTGTACAAATTTAGCACCAGCTCCCCCCTACCCCCAGTCTATCTGCTGTAAACCTATATTCTAGATTCTAACTCTATTAATTTGTTTATTATAATTAGTTCATGACAGTGAGAACATACAATATTTGTCTTTTTGTGTCTGGCTTACGTTACTCAACATAATGTTCTCAAGGTTTATCCATGTTGCCACATGCATCAGGACTTCATTCCTTTCTAGAACTGAATAATATTCAATTGAATATATATATATATATATATATATATATATATATATACCACATTTTGTTTATCCATTCATTGGTTGTACACTTGAATTGCTTCCATCTTTTGGCAGTTATGACTAATACTGCTATAAACATTGGTGTTCAAATGTCTGTTTAGGTCCTTGCTTTCAATTCTTCTGGGTATATTCCTGGTAGCAGTATTGCTGGATCATATGGCAATTCTATACTTAGCTTCCTGAGGAACTGCCAAACTGTCTTCCATAGAGGTTGCACCATTTTACAATCCCACCAGCAGTGAATGAGTGTTCTTACCTCTCCAACACTTGTAGTTTGTTTTTTTTAATAGTGGCCTTTCTAGTAGGTGTGAAATGATATCTCATTGTGGTTTTAATTTGTATTTCCCTAATAGCTAGTGATGTTAAGTATCTTTACATATACTTTTTAGCCATTTGTATATCCTTTTTGGAGAAATGTATATTTAAGTCTTTTGACCATTTTTAAATTGGGTTGTTTGTCTTTTTATTGTTGAGTTGTAAGATTTCTTTATATATTCTGCATATTAAACCCTATCAGATATGTGGTTTCCAAACATTTTCACCAATTGAGTAGGCTAACTTTTAGCTTTCTTAACAAAGTCTTTTGAAGGACAAAAAGTTATTAATTTTGAGGATGTCCTAATTATCTCTTTTTTTTTCTTTTGTTGTTTGTATTTTGGGTATAAAGTCTAAGAAACTATTATCTGGCCTCTATTTTTAAACTAATGGCACATCTATTGCCAGTCTAATTGTTGCTCCTTTGCAGATAATCTATCTTTACTCTCTGGTTGCTTTTAATATTTTCTTTCTGTTTTGGTATTCTACAGAGGTGTTTTGGGGTGGATTTATTTAGTTATTGCATTGGGGCTATTTGTGATTTTTAAATTAAGTGATTATTGTAATTCATTAAATCTAGAAAATTATCAAACATCATCTCATTGAATATGTTTCTACTCTATTTTTTTCCTGTTCTCTCTTTCTGAAACTCCTGTATCCTATGTATTGGAAATTCTTTTATTTTCCAAGTTTTTTTTCTGTCTGTTTTTATATTTCCCATTCCTTAACTTCTGACTACATTACCGCTGGGTAATTTTCTCTGAACTGTGTTCAGTTTATTAATCTAAACCTACAGGTCCATTTATTTTAACAGTTAGCTCATCCTTTACATTTTAATTCCATTGGTTTAATTTCAAAAGTTTTAGCTTTGTTGTTTACTCCAGAAGTTTCTTTGTTTTTTTTCCATAAATGTATTTTCTTAATGTTCTGCTTTTTTCTATATGTTTTATTTCTTCTCTTATCTCCTTAATCATTTTAAATGTAATGTAATTATAGTTTCTTTCATATTGTGTAATTATGTAAATCTTTGGAGTCTAGTGCCCCTGTTTGTTGTATTGTGGGTTGTTGTTCATGTTGTAGTGTTTTCTCTTGATGTTTGTACTTTTGGAAGATCAGCTCAGCTATGTTGATGATTGTGTGTGTGTGTGTGTGTGTATGCAGTATGCCCTGGGCTATGAAATTATTGCTACAGAGTAGCCTTGCATTTTCTTCTACCAAGTGTTTCAGATGTTCAATAGTTGGGAATGAATTTTTATGCTTATTTTTTGTCTTAGGGATTCATTTGCCACAAAACAACACAGGTTGACTCTTATGTTCTTAAATGGATTTTATTTTTTTTTTAAACCTTGCAGAGCCCTTGGAATGGCAGATTCCTTCTCTTTCTTGCTCTCTCATCCTGTTGGGTAGAAGAATGCTTATATTTGATAAACTTGGCAAAGGAAGACAGAATAAAAATTTCAAGGGATGATAAAAATTTCATTTCATAAATACTTTAAAGTGAAAAAAGAATAGAATATAAATTAGTGAAATAAGGATGGATGTTGAAATAGATGCATGCTTCATGAAAATATGGTTCTGGGTATTCTAATCCAATAAATTAAATAGTGCTTAAATTATACATTTTTACTGAAATCAGACCAATTGTTTTCTAACCAAGTGTTGGACTGGGGAGTAGGAGGTAGTGATGGACAAGCAGATAGTTATAAGTAACTTATCATAACTTTGAGTTTTAGTTATGTTTATTCCTTTGACAATCAAAGTTTTATATTCAATGTCAGAACACATGTCCAGTAGAAAGAAATTTTTATATTTTTCCCTAATGGTGGAGGGACATGTGCAGGAAGAAGAATCAAGAGTGCAATGAAAGAGAATAGCCTCATTTCTAAGTAACAGTGAGTTCAGATTGAATAATAAAGTTGCTTCACCAAATAGAACATTTTTAAAGCTCTGTCATTACATAATAGGTTGGGTTTAGAGATGTAAGAGCTGAATTGAACCTTTTAAGAGATTGAATTCATTTTTCAGATATTTTTTCATTTAGACCTTTTTTTCAAATACAGTACAGTATGGAAATAGTTGGTAGTGAGAAAAGATTTCCAAACATTTAATTTTCAGAGATATTGCAGATAAGAGTTTAAGAACATGTATTTTTAAATTAGAATAATTTAATTAGAATCCAAGCTCTGCTACCTACTAACTCTGTTGTCTTTGGTGCATTTTAAATTAAATTCTCTGACCTTCAGATTGCTTACCTATAAAATATTAATAATAATACAAAGCTCTTATCCTTCTAGTGAGAATTAAAATGTAGCAATCATAAAATATATTATATAAAGCACTTATCATTGTGCCTGTACATAATGATCACCAATAAGCAATAGTTATTATTATAAAATCAACACAAACGTTTCCACTTGAGGCAAAAATGTTTCCAGAAGATTGGAAATGTGATGAGCCCATTTCTCTTAACTAATTAGCTCAAATTCTGGATTTCTAAGGTACGACAAATGGAGGAGATATTATACCCATAGCTTTAAAATATTGGGATGGACCAGAATATCTTAAGAACTGCCACAACTCAACAACAAAAAAACAAACAACTCAATTAAAAATGGGCAAAGGACTTGAATAGATATTTGTCCAAAGAAGATATACAAATGACCAAAAAGCACATGAAGAAATGTTCAACATTGTTAGCCATTAGGGAAATGTAAATAAAAACCACTTCACATCCACCAGAATGGCTATTATTTTAAAAATGGAAAGTAACAAGTGCTGGTGAGGATGCAGAGAAATAGGAACTTGAGTACATTTTTGTTGGGAATGCAAAATGATGCAGCCCATGTGGAAAACAGTTTGGTGGTTCCTCAAAAGGTTAAGCAAAGAACTACCATATGACCCAGCAAGCCTAGCTCTAGGTATATACCCCAAAGAATTGAAAGCAGGGATTCAAACGGATATTTGTACAGCAATGTTCACAGTGACATTATGCACAACTGCCAAAAGATGGAAGCAACCCAAGTGTCTATCAACCGATGAATGGATATACAAAATGTGGTATATACATACAATGGAATATTATTTAGCCATAAAAGGAATGAAATTATGATACATGCTACCACATAGATGAACTCTGAAGACATCATGTTGGGGAAAATAAGTCAGACCAAAATGACAGTTATTGTATGACTCCTTTTAAACAGAACAGCTAGAATATGCAAATTAATGAAGACAGAAAGTATAGTATAAGTTACCAAGGGTGTGATGGGAGGAGGAATGGGGAGTTAATGCATAATGGATACAGGGTTTCTGTTTGGGGTGATGGGAAAATTCTGGTAATGGATGGTGGTAAGTAGCACAACATTGTGAACGTGATTAATCCTACTGAATTGTACACTTGAGAGTGGTTAAGATGGGAAAATGTATGTTATATATATGTTTCCCCAACTCAAAAAGAGAGACTAAAGAGAAGAAGGCAGTTAAATGCAATACATGATCCTGGACTGAACTGAATAATGGAGTAGAAATTGTCCAAGAAGATGTTATTGGGACCTATGAAAAATTGGAATATAGACTTTATATCAATGTTAAAGTTCATGAACTTGATAACTGAACTTACAGTGGTTACATAGTGAATATTCTTGTTCTTAGGAAACATACACAGAAATATTAATTGTTCAAAGAGCATGATGTATACAACCTACTCTCAAATGTTTATAAAAGAGATAAACAGATAGATGATTAGATAGATAGATAGATAGACGAATAGAATGACATGGTAAATGTGGCAAAATGATAAAAGTTGGTGAATCTGGGCATCTGAGTGGGACATAAGTTAGAGTTCTCTGTATGGGTTTTGTGTTATTTTTGCAACTGTCCTGTAAGTTTGAAATTATTTCTAAATATAAAGTAAAAACAGACAAAAAATATTGTGGGAAGTTTTATATTATGTAAGCCCCAAGTTACTGAACATTAGGCATTGTCTGAGAAGGAAAGAGAAACATTACTTTTTGTGAATTAGACTCTGGTTGTTCTGTGTTAATGTGTTTCTCTGGTAGAAATACTTTTGATCTCTATTACCTTCTTATGAGAAATATTGTATTAAGAGGAAAAATTTTAAGGAAGATAGACCTCCTTTCTTTCCTTTGGTCAAAAAGTCCAGTTCCAGATGATTTTTCCAATGATTAGAAAGCATATTCTTCCTGAATAAAAATTTCTAGCCCTTGCTTTTAATTTGGCTATCCAGTTTTTAAAGCAAATTTGCATCTTCTGTGGTGACTTGGAGAAAAGTTGTAATTATTCTATGATAGACACTGCTGACATTGAGTCACCTGAGTTCCATTTCTGGGCAACAATGACAAATGGTCACTTGCAGTGCAAAGATCAAGTGCTCAGAGTGCGAGGTCAGCTGCTTTACATGACACCTAATGGGACTGTCATTTCTCAGGGTCCCCAGCCAAAGGCAGGGTGGCGACATGGGGTACCCATCACTAAGGTGCCATGTCTGGCATCTAAATGGAACTCAGTAATTCCAGCAGAGCCAAGTTATTAGAGATCTAATTGCCATTGTCTAATAAATTCTTTTGAGGTCTTTGTGCCTTGGTTCACTAAATATTCAATGTATCTAGCCAGAAGCAGTTATTAAAAATGTAATTGTTTTATACATTTTATTTTTCAATTCCAAAATACTCTCATGAATTAATAAACAACATTCAGATAAAATAAGAATATTCTTCAATAATGCAAGATTTTCTGTGTCATTGGGGGTGTAACCTTAGTACATGTTGATCAGAAACTCTAGGGAAATAACCCATTTTCTGTATTACACTCCCATCTCAGATAGTCTAGATTATGTTTAGCTCGAGACTTTTTTCCTAAAACAAAGATGTTTTTATTCATATCTTCTTTATAACAGAGTTTATTTGAATTCATCACCATCCTAAGTTTATTTCAAGTTATTACTTTCTGGCTCGCCTTACCAAAGCTAGCTATGAATACACAGTGGACTTTAAAATAGTAAGGCAATTTTTGTTTAACGTGAGCAATGATGGTCTTATTTCCAATAAGGGGAATATAACATAACCTTCTGAAGGCATTTAGGTGCCCCTCAAAAGACTGACCCATAGTCAACAAATGGGAGTTTCCTTAAGTGACCTGATTGACAGCTCTAGGCTTGCCTAGTGACATTGTCATTTGAGGCACCCTTCACTTTTTTTCCCAGGTTTTCTGAAGTCTCTGGTGTCACAAGGGGACAAACCCCTGTGGTATTGCCAGGCCCCTCTCTGTCAGAGGGCTAAGACCTGGACTAATTCATTGCAGTGCAGTTTAATTAAACTGCACCGGAGTTGTTTCCCTGGTAAAATAAGTGTGGGAAGAGAATGTGTGTCAAAAGGGACATGCCCCTTACTGTGTGTGCTTTATTGTTACACCACAGCTAATATATTGTGGGAATTCCCATGGAGTCAATGATAAACTGTATTATCGAGCTCCATAAAATAGGCATTCTACTAGTGCAGGTTACTGTAGCTCACAATTCCATTAATCCTTCTAATTTATTATATTATGGCTGTATGTGAGGTCTCATAAATTTATTATACCCCTTTCATCTAAAAAAAAGCACACTTGTTTCTCCTCTCAAATAAAACCTCTTATTATTTGTTGTGTCTGTCTCTAAAAATGTAATAGTCACTTCTAAGAAAATATAATTACTGGCTGAGAAATGTAAACTGCATTTGACATGTCTTCTCCTCTAAAATTAAAAAATTCTATTAAACCTTGCTGTATGAGCACAAAAACTGGTGCATGAAGACCTATTGGATTTTTATTTCCAGTTTTCTGGCAATAAGTTCTCATAAATGACACCTTTATAATTTTCACTGTTTTCACAATTTTGTTTAAGACAGAAGAATTTACTTATTTACTCCCCATCCTATTTATCTTTTAATAGGAGGCTAATATGAGGGCAGATATCACATCTGCTCTGGTCATTTCTGCATCTCTAGTGCCATGTACAATGCCTGAAAAATATTAGAGCTTCAATAAATATATGTTGAATAAATAAGAAGGCGAATGCAATAGAAAATTCTGGGATTGATTGTAAGCAAATATATCCTTTTTTTTGTGCAAACCTTCATATAATTTTTACCTTTATATATAATTAAAGTGTTTATTAATAATAGTTTTTGTTTTATCACATTCAATTGCGCAAAGATTTAGAGTTATTTAAAAGGATGACAAATCTAAAAATATGCAGGAATAATTTTGTTAAGCTATGAAATTTTAGTTGCTCCTAGGTTACATTTCCACTTAGTTTTAGAAGCCAATATTCCTCAAAATAAGTGACACCTTTGGGATTGAGAATAAACTAAAGATTCTTTGGACTGGCTTTGATGTGATAAAAGGAAATGTAAATTTAGCTACACTTCATATTCATTGTGGATCAGAATCATACCTGTGCTGTTTGTAAATGAGCTGAGGCGAACCTTGAAATCTTTGAGTTGCAATTAGGATGTCATCCTGAAGTAAAAGAAGGCAAGTGCTGAATGATACAGAGGAGTAGACAGAGAAAACAATCTTTCTACTTTAAGTTATCACAAATTCCTGTTGAATAGTGAAAATGACCAAAAATATTTTTAGCAACTCTGTCTGTAAAGCACTCTATGAAGGGAAATGATGATTAGTTTCAGTACAGGTAGCCAGGAAGTACAAAAGGAATGAAAACAATTGGTACCATGTGCATATTATCGGAGCCCTACAAGATGAAGTCAAGCTTGGAAATGGAATTGCTGTTTCATTTTTAGATCATTTGTCTCATGTCAAATTGGGGAGACTATAATAAGGTTGGCTAATTATCTAATGACAATTTCCCATGTCCCTGTTTTACAAATGAAGACAAAACTTCCCACTTTCCTTTGATGTCATTCTTTTATCCATCCTAAAAATGAAAAAAAAAAAAAAAAAATCTCTCTTAAAACGGGTGCAGTAACTGACCCAGAAATGACTACATTGGCCATCTCAATGGCATTACTCATCTCACCTTTAGCCTCAATGCCAAGGCAGGAATATAGATCAGTGTTTTGTCACGTGAAAGATAAAAACTGTTCAGTAAGTACCAGGGAAGTTAGGTGGCATAGTGGAAAGGGTATGATTCTTGGCATTTATCATACCTGCATTTGAATCCAAGGTCTGCCTCTTACTATCTGTGCAAATGCAAGAATATTACTTAATTTTTCTGAGACTTTATCTTAGTATTTAATAGAAAATTATACTAGATAACGTGTGACTTGTTCTTAGCATAGGTCTGTCACATAGCAAGTTCTCACTAGATTGTTGGAATTGTTCACTTCTATTATTACCTTTTTTTCCTAAGGTATAGAGGATAATATAGCAAATTCTTCCAGGGAGATGATATTTGACTAAAACAAACTTGCCCTTGTCCATTTTCCTTTTATTGGGTTATTAGTTATTTTTTACATATTTTATTTCCAAAGAACAATGAATTAAATTATAGATTATAAGGGGAAGAAACCCGACTATTAATTTGCTCTGAGGCTTTTACTGGTTTCCTCCCCTCTTCACTTGCTACACCTTAGAAACTTGACAACTTAGCTTCTCCACAAAGCAATTGTGAGGTAGTATTTACAGTACTGCTCCACTCTTGCATGTATTCAGATGCTGTGCTGAGGAAAGTATGCTCTAGTTATTTTCTGTTTGCAGAATTCATATTCTTAGAGACATAAAAGTGAATAGCTTCTAAAACTTTACAGCTAGAAGGAACTGTGGACTTCATCTAGTCTTAACTCTTTGTTTGATAAGCACCTCCCCAAACTAGTCTAATTAAAATTCATGTCAAGCACTATGCCAAGTGTGGTACATGGATTAGCTCATGAAGTCTTCACAATAAACCTATGAGGAAGGTGCAAATATTACCTCCAACTGAATGGGTGAGAATGCTGATGGTTAGGGAGGTTATGTAACTTGCTCTGTATTACACAATTAGCAAATGGCAGAGCAGGGTTCAAGAGATAACAATCACTCTAGGTCTGTGCTTCTGACTACTTTGCAATATCTCTCTCCCATGCCCCTGCCTTTTGCATACCCACTCTACTGTAATGCACAGTATCTAGTCAATACAAGTGTTTGGCCACTCATGGCAGATATTTTGTTATCACAAATCCCCGTTAGGGGTAGTTGATCAGTCTTGGGCATAGTAGGAATCAGCTTGCATAGAATACTTGAAGATGACAATGCCTCACTCTTGGAAGTACATACACATTTAAGTTCTTACAGGAATATAAAATACTAGAACTCAAATATATAGCATGAGTGATTTCTCACATATTTTGAAGGCCTGCTTTAACTCCTTTTTGAAAAAGAATAAGGTGGGCTCTAATAATAAATAAACACTCAAATGATCTATAGATTCATTTTAATAAATATTTACAAATGATATTTAATGTTTTTATAATTGAAAAGCATTACAACTATTTCTATATTGGTACACTAACATATTTTTTAATAAAATATTGAGTGTTTTTTCAATATTGTCATGATAAAATACAAAAGAGAGTGAAACAAAGTTTTTTTTCTTAAATTGTGTTTTATTTTGGTGGCAAAAATAAAATCAGTATGAAGATATATTTAAGGATTTTAACACATCCTTGTTAATATAATACAAACTATCACTATGGTTTTTCAGAAACATAGGTAAGAAAAACTCAGTGCCTCCTGGGTTGAGATAAACAAGCAATTTTGGCCCTCTTAGACAGTGTTTCTGAGAGGTAAACAAAGCAAATTTTATCTTTCAGTAGGTATTATATGAAACACAGTAGGCATATGTGGCATATTATGTGGAATAATTCAAGGGATTTTTTTCACGAAACTGAAAATAATTCCACAAAATAGTTTCAAAATATATTTTCCTAACTCTGAAGTGAAATGGTATTGATAAATGTCCAAATTAATAGTTTTTACTTTAATTTCAAAACTCATTTCTATAAAATGTCAGAGGATAAATGTTGGTATAGAAGAGTTTTAAATCATGTGGAGGAGATCATGCTATGTCATAGCAAAGTAGCATATCTTGGAAAGAACGTCAATCCTTAGATACGAACGAAACTTTGTTTTAGCACTATTTTGTATTTGCCAAAATAACTGTTTTGCTTTATGTAGCTATTTTGAGTCAATTTGAAGCCAACTTTCTGTATTTTACCAAATCAAGGAGGCCCATCCCTCCTAATATTTGCCATTCCTTCAGTTTGTGTCTTAGCTTTTCTCTGATTTGATATATGTTTCTAGGTTCCTCAGCAACCTTACAGTTGCAATTCAGTTTCCTGCATTCTCAGGACTTTTTATGTGCCCTATCCTAAACCTCTGTAAACTCTTCTGCCGTCTTCTGATTCGCAACTGCAGGGTGAGAGTGAGCATCTTGAGATAGAGGACCCAGCAGAAGAATAACATGATCTTTGACCTCCTTGTGACATACTGTATAAAGATTTTGGGAAATGGTGTCAAGGATAATCCATCATCGAGCAATTTGGTATAATCTCAATGACCCTGATTTTCCAGCACAAGTATAAATCTGGTACAGCTAGTGTGATAGAAAATTTGTATTTTTTTCGTATAAATACCCACACCCTAAAGAGCAATAAAATACAAAATAGGAGCTTATCAAGTAAATGAAGGAATATATATGTGAAAATATTGATTTACATACAAGTTGCTTCTTAACTGTTAAAGTTTACAGATACTGGGGACAAGTTTTCCAAGACAGTCAACCAGACTTTGCAAGTGATGGCAAATGCTCTATGTCTCTTGCTTGTCAAAATAAAGTTGACACTCATACACATCTCTGAATGTACCTGGAGTTGTACAATATTCATAATCATTTCTCAATTTGATGTGAAAGACATTTAAAACGAATTGAAATTTGAATCTATGTTCATTTGTTAAGTGAAAGCAAGAAACAAGAATCAAGCCAAGGAAATGTAACATTTGTTATATGAAAAGTGAACAGTGGGAAAAGATAGTTATAATTAAGACCGCTGAGGAGAAGAGAAAGAAAAAAGAAGGATGGAGGAAGGTTGAAGAAAAGCAGGAGAGAGAAAGAGAGAAAAAAGAAACAAAAGGGAAAGTGATAGCAAAAGTAATTTTTAAAATGTAATATTGTTTGATCTCATTTTAGTTTATCGGTTGTCATTTAATTGATGTTCTTTTTGAACTTTGATATTACAATAATTTCTTTTTTTATTTTTATTTTTTAAAATAATTTCTAGAGTAGTAGTTTACCAATAAATATTTGTTTAATATAGCTGTTCTGAATAATTCCATTTTGTTGGATCCTGTAGAATTTGATGCCACAATTATTGTGTTTGAATTGAAAAAAGATCTAGCATTAGGTTTGTTTATTATAGTCTTGGTGTTTAAATATAAATTCATTTTTTGGAAATCAAAGAAAAACAAAAGCAAAAAAACCCAAAAAACTAGTGGCATTTCCCACTCCTCAAAACTGTACAAAATGTTCGAAAGATTACTAATGAATATCATGTAATATATCTCCTTCAAATATGAGGTTTCATTTTTTAACACATCAATTTTATTGATACATATTAATAAAGCATAAGTCCATCCAAAGTGTACAGTCAGTGGTATTTGGTATAAACATATAGCCATGTATTCATCACTTCAGTCATTATTAGAGCAGTTTCATTATTCTAATAATAATAATCAAAAACAAAAAACAAACAAACAAAAAACTCTTTACCTCTCAGTCTCTGTGCTTCCCCTGCCATGCTTTTAAATATTTTAAGAATTTATTTCTATTTGCAAAACATCCATTATGAACAGAGAAACTAAATGAGGTGCTGTAGAATAGAAAAGAAAAAGTAGAAAACATTTCTGCTTTTTCTGGATTTGAGGTGTTCAAATTCTGCTGAAAAGATATTATGTGTAAAGGAAAAAGTCTTAAGAATAAATGAAATTTCTAAGTTCTAAAAAGCCATGCTGAGTATCCACTATCAGAAACCACACTTTTGTGATTTTTGTACTGATACCTAAGTCTTTAAGCATTGTTATATAGTAATGAACTATTCACTTATTATACTTGAGTTACACTCATGAGGTATGTTTGGGATGTGGGTGATAGGTCAACATGTTGGGGGGATAGTCATTTTCAGGGGAGCCAATATATTAGGGAGAGAAAGTCATGAGCATGGGGTTAGGGAACCAATTTCAAGTAGACAATATTACTATCCAATGTCCAAAATTGGTGTAGCTCAGAAATAATCTGAGTAAACCATGATCCAAGGAGGTCAAATATGATTCCAAAGCCAAAATTTTCCTCTCATCAGTTTTTTTTTTTTTTTTTTTTTTTATTTAGATGATACAGTTAAATAATTTTGATGATATTTACCATGTCCTGTGTCCATTACTGAAAGGTAATGAAAAGCCTTCCCCATGACCACCAAACATCCCATTAGATCTTGACTGTTCCCTTCTCCCCAGCCCCCCAGGGCCCATGATACCCCCCTCTCCTAACCCATGGAATGTCAAGATTCACAGTTGCATGCTCTGGGGATTT
>JAKSZT010053779.1:10338732-10589582 GCA_026826555.1 Tolypeutes matacus | reverse complement strand
CCAGATCGATGTCTAAAAATATAAAATACCCTTCCCTGTCTTCCAACCGAACCCTCCCTTCTTTGGGAAGTGTCCCTTCCTCCTGGCTCCGCAGCGGCCCGGGTCTTATCCCTGGGTGGCTAGGGAGATCAGCTCCGTTCCCCGACCAAAATCCCCTCTCCGGTTCACCGGGTGCTGACTAGCTTTTTGCTCTGCTCACACAAGGTCCAAGGGGCGCCAGGCAGCCAGCTCCCCAGAAAATACAACTTTTTCGCCCCCGCCCGCTGCTCCAAATGGCCGTTTTATTATTTATTTCCGTAATCGCGGGGCTCAGCCGCCTGTGCCAACCCCCACCGGCAGCCTCAAAACTCACGAATCTCCACCGTTCGGTCCACGCCGCCGATCCGCGCAGATAGATGTCCCAAGCCTCTCACTCCACGAGTGCACAGCACAGACCCCCGGGCAGGACCCCGTCCACAATCCGCCTTGCTCTGGGAGCTTGCAGTGTGCGCCCTCCTACACCAACGCCATCTTCCTCTCATCAGTTTTAAACATCACTGTTTTTAGTGACACAATAAATCTATCAATCAATCATCCAACGTATTTTTATTGAGCTATTATTTTATGTTTAAAATTATAGGGGCACAGAAGAAACACATGCAATCCCTTTCCGCAGGAAGTGTGCAGTCTGTTTGGGTAGATTTGAGTAACACATGTGGAATAGCAAGAACATGACACCAAGTTATGTGGTCCAGATAAAGGTAGATTTTTTAGATATGCTTTTGGCTTTTTATTGCAAATATTTTCAAATGTAGAAATGTTTGAGGAGAGATATCAGTAGGGCTCTGGCTCCCAGAAATATCTTCAAAAATAAGGTGGCACGTAAAACTGACCTGGAAGGAGGAATAGAATTTAGATAGAGGAACAGGGAAATGCCTTCTAGATGGAGAGCATGATTCCAGGAGCAGAGACTGCACAAGACCTGATGACAGTGGCAATGAGTGTGAGTGGCCTAAATAAAGTAGAGTGAAGAGACTTTATTTGGAATGAGTGAGGAGTAATTTTGGGTTCATATATTGCTTAAGAAAGGTCTTGGAAAATAAACAGGAGTTAGGCTGGCCACTATAGGTTGGGAAGTACTAATTGACTAGTGAGTGACATGTTATAAATAGTATTAGACTTAGTCTAATAGTCTTAATAGTCTTAATAGTCTTAATACTGCATGTACAATTATTGGAGAAGAGGAAAATCTGGTCAACTTGGCCAGATCAGAAGGCTGTTAGGGGTTTGAAGACCAGTTGGAATGGTGATGAGGCTGACTAGGTTATTTTACTTTGAGCCAGCAGGCAGGAAGTACAAAGATCAAGAATAGAGAGTGAGTGAATGCAGCTCCATAGCCAGGAGAGTGATGAGCCCAATAGATATGAGGAACCCCAAATTCTTTTACTTGGAGTCAGAGCAGTACTCACAGGTTATCTATATTACTGAATAAGGAAACGTTTGCTGTGCCAAAATTCCTTGTTTCACCTTCCATTTGTTAGTACTTTCTAGAGCCAACAGTAGGCCTGTCTATGACCAATCACAGATCAGAGAGCTAGGTAGAAGGCAGTCACCCTCTTTGTCATCCTCCTTGACTGCTGTACCAGGATGTTGCCCATAGATAACTAGTCATCTTATCCTGATGAATCATTCCTTCCAAATTCTTCACACCTTAGTCATTTCGTTTACATTCCCAATGTGATTACCCTCACCCCATACATTTTCACATCATCTTTTCATTATTTATAAAGCCTCTTACTGGACTATTTATTTCATGGAAGTTGTGAAAGAATTCCATCTGTCTGTTTTTTCTAGTGTGAGATACTTCTGCTTTGGTGACTAGAGCTCCAAAACCATTAATTTCTAGCAGGTATTTGGGTGTAAATATCCCCAACTAGCAAATAGAAAGGGGTACAGTTCATCAATGGGGAACAAAACTTTATATTCTCTTTTGATATATCCAGGGTCTAGTACTTCTAAGCATCAGCTTATCAAGTTTGGAGAGTGCACAGACCTATGATAGCAGGTTATTCAAACACTAGATGGCAGCTACAGGATTTAAAAAGTCAAGACACTTTGTAGACATCAAAAAGATGATATTTAAGAGAAAAAGCAAGAGGCTTTTTAAATGTTAAAGAAAATACAGGTGGTATGGAGCCTGTATCATTTAAGATACAAATTTCAGAGATTAACTTGCTCAGAACTAAGCTCCTTATCTTGTGAGAATCATAAATTACTTATATTTTCTCATGCATCTTTCCTTTTAAACCCCCTCAAAGGAGAGGAAAATACAGATGGGCTGGATTAGTCTTGTTTATGAGTAGTTATCTAAAAAAGCATTCTCTCAGTTGGCTTTATCTTTCTTGCCCATATTGCCTGAAAACTGTTGTTTCATATGTTTTGCCCAGTTTTCTCATTGTTTCAGCTGGGGAGGGTAAATCTGGCCACTTGATGCCACGTGATTGGAAGTCAAAGGTTTTCTCTTTATACTGCATACTACTTAGCAATACTAATATGAAGCAAATGCTTGTCAAAATGGATTTTTTAAGGAAAAAATTGGGAATTTCTGTTTATCACTAATAAAATTTTATGTAAAAACGAAGAACTTTTGGTGGTGTAAATAAGAACATGTGAACAGTAAAACTGATATCCTAGGACACAGTCAAGAGACAGCACTCAGGACAATGTGAGATCTGCAAAGTGGATGACAGAACTATTTCAAGGAAAAGGGTGCTGACTAACTTTGTTCCTTATTCTGCTAAGAGAAGAACCAATCAGATGAAGTTAAGGAAGGAGGCATACAAGTCAGAGTGTTATCTTACACTGCCAGTGTTCAGAGAGAAGTTTAGCAGACACTTTTTGAAGAAGTTATTTGGTATTGCAGATTATGGTGTTATACAGAGAAAGAAGAAGAAAGAAGGACCTTGGTTGGAGTAAATGACTCTTACAGGTCTATGTTTCTATTATTCTACCACTTGGAAAAGTTTAGACATTGTAAATAGGTTATATCTGTAATATAAATTATCAAGATAAAGAAATGCACAGACACAGATACTCCACAATAGAACACATTTATACAGGTAGGTTCATAGAGTAGGTTTACCTCTGGAATTTAGAGGTAAAAATATTAGATCTAAATACAGTTATAGTAAACAAATTAATTAAAGCTTGGTTTCTATATTCCATTTACATGGAGATTTTGTCTTTTTATATTGAGGAAATAATGATATAAAGTTAGATGTTTAATTTTTTTTTCAAAAAGAAACCTGTTTTATGCTTAGAAAGACAAAGAAAAGTTTGTGGCCACAGCTTTGAAAAAGTTGGCCACTGTATTTCAAGTAATGAAGTAAAAGAGGATTATTATATGATAATTATGCTCTAGAACTGTGAAAGACACATAGGAGTTCAAATCCTTACATCCCTCCAATTATAATCTGTATGATTTGATGACCTTTTCATCTCTACCTTCAACTGAGATATCTTGTTGGGTTCTTGACTCATTCTTCCATTATTGCACTTCTTTTAACTCTTTTAACATTGGATAGCTCTACTTGGATGTTCTACAGCTATCTCAAATGTAATATGTTTGAAATGGAGCTCATGATCAATTCTTTCAAACTGTCTTCTCCCCCAGTGTTACATTTGTTATCCAGTAAATGGCACTACTATCTACCCAGTTGCCCAAGCCCAGAAAACTGGCTTTCATCCTTAGTTTCTCTCTTTTGCTCACCCGACCTTTAATCGATTTCCAAATCCACCAACATTTTTCTCAAATCTATTTCGTTTTCTCCAATCACATCTCCATTTCCACCTCACTGATTGAAACTATGCTCTCATTGATATTCTGGACTACAGTATGGCTCACCACCAAATGCCTCCTGACCTGCAGATAATTCATTTTTCTTAAGGGTTGTCATCCTATCCCTTCCTTGCTTTAAAATAAAATAAAATAAAATCAGATAAAATCAATACAAAATAAAAACAAGCAGCCAAATCCAAACAAAAACAAACAAAAACTTCAGCATTTCACCACTAGCCCATTGAACGAAGTCCCAACTCACTTGAAGGCTCAATTTTCACTATTGCTACTTTATAATCCAAACATATTACACTTCTTTGAACTCTTCAAATGTGCCATGTTTTCTCTGTCACTACCAAGCATTGCCTTATGTCTCAGACTGCACATTTTATCCCACCTTCTCATCTTTCAGGTTTCAGTTATACTTTACTTCCCTAAAAGGCATCCCTGCCCAAGATTGGGTTGGAGACTCCGTATATACAACACAGTGATTAAGGCAGGTGTTATTGTTCCTACTTTATAAAAGAGGAAACAAATAATGAGAGTCTGACTTGCCCAGTGTCTCACAGCTACTAAGTATCAGAGCCAAACCTTACATTTAGAACTTCTGGACCCCACCTAGCGCTCATTCATTATTCCACAGCAGCCTATCGTATGCTTAATTCTAACCGCACATAGGTCAGTATGCACTTAGGTGGAATTACTTTTAGTTCCCTGAATGTTCCATGTGGCTCAATTCTTCTATTCCTTTACACAATCCCTGTTCCTAGATTAACTTTGTGCTCATGTCTACCTGGAAAACATTCATTTTTCAAGACCAGTTGCGATGCCCTCTTCATAAAGCATTCTCTGGTCTACCCTCCCTCTTCAGGTTCACTGTGGTACTAAGCCCTTAACACTATTGTAGGACTTATTGCTTTTTACTGAAGTGTCTGATTACATATTTATTTCTCCTTTTAAATAAAGAGCTTCTCAAGGGCAGAGAATGGCCTCAATCATGTCTATATCCTCTGATACCCAGTATAGTGACCAACCCATAGTAGGCTTAGTATATTTTAAATCAAATCATGGAAGCACATGTTCTCATATTTGAAATTTCTTCAAAAACTCTCTCCCTGACAGCCTGCAAGTTGTTCAGCTTGTTGTCAGGATATGGTATAACTTCTCTGCCCCCCCAAAAGAGGCTACCTGACTTCTTGCTGTGTCTACTTCCAAAGACCTTGCCACTGGATCTAGGTTCTTACACAGGGTCTAACTGCTGCAGGAGGAGTCTGATTTCAGATTTTTCTCTCTTCATGCACTTGTGAGTAACAGAGGTTAATGGAGTCTTCTCATGCAATATATATACATGCATACATATATAAATACAGACATACATATACATACAAGCATATTTTATTTATATATGTATATCTTCCTCTGATTTCTCCTTAAAGTTGAGGAAATGGGAACTATATGCCTAGGAGAGGGTGGGTTTTGAAGTTGAGTGATGTGACGTAAGAATTCCCCTTTCTCCTGTCTGCTCCTCCCAATTTCCCATCTCTCTTCTGGGATTGCCCTTCAGCCAGATAATGGAGTCAGAAGGAGCTGCACTATTGGAGAAGCTTCTGCAGCAGCTCCAGTGTCAGGTCAAGTGCATTTTTCTGCTGTGCCACTTGGACACAGACACACATAACTGCCCTCACACCCCTTGGTCTACAATGTGTTGTACCTACTTACTTTTTGCATGAATGTACAACCAAATGGCCATTGCACATGGCAGTATGAATATTCTATTGCTTAAAATAAAAAATCATCACAAATCTTCCCCTGTATCATTCTTGCAACCCCCCTTTTCTGTCTTTTTATTACCGCATTCATCAATGTCAGTGAAGAATAGCAAAACAAACCTCTGTGCTTTCCTTGGAGTAAGTGAAAGTAATATGAATTAGGATCTAGAGAATCTTATTCTGGAATCCTTGCTTCACTTAAATTTTTTAGTGGTGTAAGCTTGGATATCTGGCACAATCATTCTGGTGTTGTTTTTGCACAAATAAAATGGATTTAATAGTCCATTTTACAGTGGTTGGAAGGACTAAAGAAAACAAAGAAAATGATGCTGCTGACTCTGTTGATCTAGCTCAGCAAGTGAGTTTTCTTCTCCATTTTCCCTTTATTTTCTCCTCTTTGTTTCCTACACTTTGGTTCAATAATTAATGGGTAATGAAATTCCCAAACTGTAGAAAAGAGAAGAGAAATGCATAGTAGCTGGGTAATAGCCTCTTCAATCACTGGGAGTGGGAAGCATATACAAGTAGTGGAAATAGTGACATTTTCTGTGAGGCTCAAAGTGAACCTTATAACAGGATTTTTTTTCTTTTTGATAGTTTGTGTTTCTTCTTCACTGCAGTTCACTCTCTGTCATTTGAAAAAATCGCAATCTCAGGAAAGGCATCTAAGCTCTACTTTAGATCCTAAATTCTTAACACTGGCTGCATATTAGAATTACCTGAGACAGTTAAAGCCATTGTTTTTAAAGGTTTTTAAAAACAAATAGATATTGGGCCCTGACCCAGACTTATTAAATTGGAATCTCTGGGAATGAGGCCTTGGCAACAGTATTTAAAAAAAATTCTATAAGCTGTTGCAGTGATGGTTACAAATCTTGGCCAAAATTATAATGTTGCCATGATATACATGCAATGTCTGACTGGAATCATAAAATATAATAGCTGTATAAAGTGACTTTTAAAAAAGAACATGTTTATTTTTAAAATAAAAATTATTTAAAATATTATCTATGTCAACTGAACTCTATGACAAAAAAGAATTCCCAAGGCCAAAAATATCTATAGAACAGATAAATTCCACAGTGAAGGAGGGACTTACTCTGATTTTTATGAACTCAGGTGGAATAGTTTGCTATTTGGATTTAATGAAAGATTAAAGATCTGCATTTTCTTTTCTAATTAGAAAAATCAATTACATAGTCAACATATTTAAGAATAAGAAACTAAAAAAAATAAGGATATGAATGCTAAATTCAAGTGAGCTGCTAAAGCAGTTTTTTTTATGGGTTTGACTTGAAATATTAACCCCTAGGAAGCTGCAGACATCTATTTCATCAGAAATGGAAAAGAGCTATTAGATAACAGAGTCTATCCTCCTGGGAGCCTCTTGGATTGTGTCTAGTCCCCAGGTAGAGAATAACACACTCCTCCCAGCCCCAAGGCCATCCTCCTAAGTACTCACTTGGCAAGCATCCTGGAAAATGGTCGTGTTCTGGGCCTAAGTTTACTCTTCTCAGAGATCTCTATTGGACATGATGAAGAATGAAAGAAGAAAAAAACTCAAAGCACAAACTGCATACAACCTAATGTACACTTTAAAAAGATGTGCTACGGAGTATTTATATAGCAGGTCAGAGTTTCATTCTGTGAGTCTCAAAAGGAGAAAAGAACTCTTTGAGTTGCTAATCTAGTTTATTGTTTTTAGTGATGGGGTTTAGAGACAAGTGATCCGGTGGCCATCACTTTTGAAGATCGTGATTTTATATGCAATGGAAGTTTCAGATGTCAGTAACCCATGCAACATTGGCTTCAGGTGATTGTTGACAGTTATTTAAAAGTTCTTTAACACTGTCATTTGTAGAAAGCAAATCAGCCTTATTAAGCCTTTGCTGAAAACAGGGCTCTTCCTTTTCTTAATAGCAGCAAGCCAACATCCATTGTCTGCATTGACAAGAAAAGCAAAAAACATATAAAGAACTCAGCCTTTTTCTGGGACTCAGCTGATTAGTTTATATCTTCAGAGTAAGGCTTGCCAAATAAATATGATTATTAATTTGAAAGGTTATTTCACTTTCTCAAAGAACAATTCCAAATTGTTTGTTTAGCAATAAAGGATTTACTGGATCTGACTTAAATTAATTTGGATTTTATTTTCTTTTCCCTTATTTTTTTCTTTTCCCTTTTTTCTTATTTTTATATGCACAAACATCATAATGAATTCCATGTTTCCTCACAGGCCTATTGTTGGACAAACTGATACCATCAGGGAATATTTCAATAATCTTTCACAGTGCTTACAAAATAAATGATATCCATTCTAAGATTAGTTGTTTCTAAAACAAGGTTTATGTTTTTGCTTTAGAAAGATACTTATCTTCAGTTACAGCTATTTATTTCTAAAAAAGCAAATTAAATAATCACCCCACAACATATTTTATGTGCTCTTAAATTTTGGTAACTTGTAATATTTTCTTTCCATAACTTTTGCTCTGTATATGCTTTAAAATCTGATACCCAAATGCTATTGTGAGTTCAAAAGCCTGTGACTGCTGCTTGTTCTTGGGGATCTCTTGTTCTCTCTCAGCCATGATTCAGAGCAAGAGGTCATTTGGTGGAGACTCTGCTGTCTTTCGGGAAGAGGGGAGAAGAATTTCTCCTTTGAAGAGTGGTTTCCCTGCTTGCCTGTCAGGTCAAGATTCAAAAACATAGCAGCTGTAACTCATGATCCCACGGAGGATGCTTAGAATTGAACTTCACATACAATCAGTACTGGGCTGCTCTTCTATGTCACAACCCTGGGTTTTAGTTTGGGTGAAGGTTGACTTCTTTTGTCACTGCATAGCCACAATTTGAATAATTTAGAATTCTCTAAAGTAAAGTACCCCAAATTATAATCTACAGATGTAAGTTCCTACACAAGAGGTCATGTAATTTTATGACATATTGTTCATAATTTTACTGCGGTGTTGCTCTATAGTTCATAACTTCACTACTTTTATTGCCTACTTTTTCAAAATGCCCTTTCATTAATTTATTCATACCATCCCTCATTTCAAGAGAATTCAGGGTGGCCTAACAGTAATGCAAAAAAGAGATAAGTAAAATATAGACATGAATGGATGAGGAAAATAAGATTAATATACATAAAATAATAATCTATATGTGTATTCAAGGAAATACTTCATGCAAATATAAATAAAAGTAGAAAATCATTATATGCCTCATTTATGAAACAAAAATAATTCAGAACTATATTGTCATCCTAATTTTTAAATTAGGATATTCTATAGGTTTAATAATAGTGTATAAAATAAGAATGATCTTTAGTTTGTCTTGCTTTTCCATGGCATGGAGAAAATCACAGCTAGAGGTGGGATCACATTGGGTTAAGTTTACCAGACTCTTATTAATGAGTGTGTTAACATAGACATGGTAAGAAATATTTGAAAAATGGGATCATCCTGTAACATAAACACTTTCAGCAAAATCAAAATGCAAGGGAACAACATATATGTTGTTATACATACCATTTAATTATTGTACACATGTGTATATTTTGGATAACAAAATTCCATTGGCACCAAAAAATTATGGGGAAAACAAGACACCTTACTACCATGGCAAGTGTCTCTGGGGGATTTTTCAAATCTGAATGTTGTTTACAGATAAAGACAAAAAACAAATTACAGAAACAAACAAACAAATAAATAACTATTTTTAGGTTAAAAATATTTTAAATAAAAACAAACAATTATATTCTCATTAATGTCAAGAAACAACAGAAAAAATTCCCCCCCAAATGGAGACATTCAATAGAAAGACAGACAATGGAATGAAAGACTTAATTTTTATTTGCCAGATAGCGATTCCACTTCTTCTCTCAGTTTTTAATTTTTCTCAATACATATTTAGTTATATCAAGTTAAACTAAAGTAGGTCTAGTTACAATGAATGCAAAAATACATATGTACTGAATTCTACCAGCTGGAATAATTTTGTTGTTGTTGCTGAGTATAAGAAGCAACAATAAATTCTGATGCCACAAATCTTGCACTCGTATATGAGGGTAGGAGTAAGGCTAAGAACATTTAAGTTTTGGAGTGGATAACTACCTTTAAAAAATAGAAAAAAGAAGAGTGTACCAGTTACTGCTAAAAAAAGACCAAAACTTATGGCATATATTTCTATGAGAACTAGACTTCTGGAGATAAATATTTTTTCAGGTCTCAAGGAAACGATGCAAATTTGTGAAGATCTTGGGAAAGAAAGTGTGAGGCTGCTACTGAAAAAAAACATTGAAGTGAATATAGAACATGGTTCTGGGCAGCTCTGGGTATCACAGAGTCCTCTAAGATCCTCACTGTCATTGGCACTGGAGGCTGCTGAGCTAGAAGAAAGGCCTTGCTTAAATGACAGACTTTAGCTTCAATTACCTTATTCCTACTACTTAGACATTATTGCTGAAAATTTGGGGAAGTAAGTAATAGTCCAAATATTAAAATAAATAAATTCCATGTAAATTCACGGGATTCAGAATGGAACATCCTTCAAGTCAGCCAGCAACTGTGCAACTTTGAATTTTCGTTTACAGAAGGATCTGACTGGAAGCTCTGCAGTTCAAGCCAATTTTCTCTGAAATGTTGAATAAAGAGTAGATAAGTAGAGTGAAAAAAAGGCAAGATTTCCAGGAAGATTTGACTGGAAATGAATTCACTTATATTTATAAGCAAACATCTTTCAAAAGCTAATCAGTGTTTTGTTCTGGAGGTAAAATGAGAAAATGTTGATTTCACCAGTATAAAAAGAACAATGATATCACTAGCTACTCATTTTGTGAAGACTAAACCAAAATAGCAGGCATTTGTAAAGATGGGTTCTGTGCATTACATTGTACCACAGACATTGTATGACATAGGAAGAACCTGATTTTACTAGATGAAAAACACTGTGATCAATTTTCATCATAAGCACACTGAAAAATGTTAGAGAAATGACAGAAGCATTAAAAAGAAGGGAAAATATGAAAATCAAGCAGCATATTGGCAAATGTTCTAACAGTTGTATTGTGTCCTCTGACATATGGGTTTTCAACTTGATTAGTTGAGCAGAAATAGATTCTTAGGCTATTTTCTAAGATGAAAAATAAAGATGAAAGAAGTGGCATCAAAAGAAGAACCTAGAAGGAGTAATTATTTAAAAATAGTCTTGGGAAACGAATGTGGCTCAAGAGGTTCGGCGTCCGTCTACCATATGGAGAGACCGGGGTTCGATCCCCGGTACCTCCCGGTAAAAAAATAAAAAATAAAAAAAATAAAAATAGTCTTAGCTGCCTAAGTGTCTTATTTGTCAAAACAATATATTCAAGCCACTAGAGACAGTACTAACTGAGGAATACAGTGTGAATAGCATCATTAGTTCACATGCAGATCTTACTCGTTAACTGGCATTATTATAAATACTAATGGTTCTAGAATAAGCTTTTTGTCTTTAACACGCATGTCATTCTTTCATAATAGCTATATTATAGCAGAACAAGTTCTGAGGAGTAAGAAATGAGAGCCTGGAGGGAAAAAAAATCACCTGAAGTAAATCTGTAGCCATAAGAAAAGTATTTTTTTGGAAAATTGTAATTTAGGAATTCATATTGTGTGTTTACCATGTCCACAAAGTAAAGAATAGTATGTTAGAAGATTCTTCATAAATAAAATGCTTATTAATAGCAAAAAGTAACAGAGTTCTAATTCTGTAACAGATACTGTTTTATGTGCTTTATATACATTATCTCACTTAATCATCATAATTAATTACTATTATTTTACATTTTACAGAATGAGGAAATAGGTACAGGTAGTTTAACTAATTTGCTCAAGGTCATAAAGCCAGTAGGTGGAGGGAGGAACTGACTTTGAACTTAGGCAGGCTGGCCTCAGAGCCCATGCTTAACTGCCTTGCCACAATGAAATGAATAGCTTATTTTAACTATAGAAAAACCAGAGGGTCACGATTTATCATTGAAATATATCTTCAGAGGTACTGATTTTGATCCCCTGTTTCATTATGTGACAAATACTTTCTATGGAAGCTTGAGGACAAGGATTTATGGCTTTCAAAAATACTTCTGCATATTTAGTAAGCTTGGGAAATCAAAAGAATACAGAAGGCTTAGCTTGCAAAAATGCTTTAGGCCCCTGCATTTTTCAGCAGAAAAATATAACTTGGGCTACTTAGCCATCACACACCCATAAGAATACAAGTTAGTACAACCAGCAATAAAGTCTGCTAGATGTAAATATTCTCAGGTTGCCTCTACCCTGCTGCCAGGGCTGATAAGAGCCTTCCAGGATATGATGACAGCTCTCAAGGAAAAAAAGCAACCTAAGAAAGGAGTACATGACTGGCATTCTGTCTGGCATGGTCCTTAGCAGCATAGGGTTGTTTGATGGCACAGGCAGGCAGTGAGTACAACCTGGCAGCGGTAGAGGAACTGGCTACCTTAATTCTCACCAGCAGACAGACTTCCACCATGGGTTTGAATAAAAATGAATTGGGGTAGATATTTAATTATCAGGATGTGAGGGGAGTGTAGGGGGCAAAGGCACCTAGTAGTAATTCAGTTAAAGTGAGGTAGCCTGGTGTAGCCAGAGAAGACATGAATATTTCACTTGATTCTAACACATTTAACTTGTCTTTCAACTACTACACAAAGATAATCATTCCAGACAATAGAACATTCTGTTTCAGTCTCTGATTAGGCCTTTCCTTTGGATTTTTTGCCCTAGGGTTAACAAGAATCAGTCACAGCAGTAATTTCCTATGAAAAAGAAATCCTATCAGGCCCATGTCTGGGTCTGTAAAGCTGATGGATTGCTCCTTTTTTATAGAGTCAAATCATTTTTGTAGGAATCAGCTTTCAAGTGTATAGATTTCAGTTTGGAAATTATTTCTTGCAATATTTTCTTTCAGTAATTCTTTTTAAACATTAATTAGATGAATAAATCCACCAAGTAGCACAAAGTGTTTCTGCAAAATAATACGATAATTTGTATTGAGAATGTGATTGAATACTGGGAAGAAATAAAAGGAACAAAGAGATCACAAAAGGAATAACTGTTATAACTATCCAAAATATGGGATAAAAATATACTTACACTGTCTTCTGTTTGCTCTAATATATCTAATTTTTCATCCCATTTTCCCTTTCCATTCCTCTATCCTCTCTCAATTCAGACAGTGTCTCCTCTGTTATTTGTTACAAAGATTTCAGTTGTAACTCATAATTCAGTATCAATGCTGACAGCTTACAGAAAAAATATCTTTCAATTACTGAGCTAAGTTTCAACATTAACAAAAAGGAAGTCCTTTTCTGGTATATGTTTTGATCAACATTGAGACTGTAGTCAAGTCTCTTTCTTATAGGCCAACTGATTCTTACACTGTGATATTTATAATTTTATCATACCCTTATAAATACAAAAATTCAATCAAATGGACAAACACGACATGTCAAGAAAAATGCAAATATCCTTAACTAGACTTTGTAAAATGTTTTTTGCCTCATATTTAAGAGAAGTTTTGTGGGAGGTGTGGGAGGTGGGCAACATGGGAATCCCAGGGGGTTCCGTGTAATATTTTTGGTAATCTAAGCACCTCTTAAAATATATTTATATATATATAAATAACATTTTTGTAAGCAAATGCACATATATGCATATATATTTATATATCATTTTACAAATAGTGGTATGTATTGTGAAAATTTTGATTTTTACCCACAATAAAAAATAAATAAATTAAAAAAAAAAAAAAAGAATGAAATTTAGGTCAATTAGCAATCAGCATACTCACTGAGTTGTTTTGTTTATTTTGCAAATGCTTTAGTTATCACATTCAATAACAAGATGCATCAACAACGCACAAAACAGAGGAGCTAGGATGAAGTGGGGAGAAACACTAGAGTTAGAATTCCCAGATCTAGGCTTGGGTCCTGGTTTTCCACTTAAAAGTCTTTTTAGAGTAAGCCAGCTTGTCTCTCTGGGCTCCATTTTTCTTACCTGTGCAGTGGGGATGGTAATGCATACCTCACAGGGTTTTTTGCATGGATTAAAGATTGCAATGCACATTAAAGGGTCATTATTAATTTTGCCATGTAAGAATTACACCTATGGCCTTGGAGCCCATATATTCTAAAGAACACTTCTCAAGTTAAGTAAGACCATATTGAGATTATAAGTGAGCTCTAGTGGTGAAACTGATTTATCAAAATGGAAATGTAAATTTTAAAATGTAACTATTGTTAGGTTTGCCTCTAAGCTTAGTAACACTGGCATATACAATAATAATGCAGGCATACTGAAAAATTAAGAACTAATAATATCCATATTTAAAATTGGATATCAAGCGTCTGATATATCTCATAAATCTGCTTATGAGAAGGAAGAAAAAGAAGGAAAGAACAAGTCCAGTTTTGTAGTTGTCTTCATACATCTTCAAACACAAATTCATGAGGAACATCTGATCTGAACTGAACTGTTCTTAGTTTCCTCTTCTAAGAAATCATGTTTAAAATTCTTCATAGAAGGAAAACTCAATTCTAAGTTTTATTTAGTAAATCCATCAAAAACATATAAAACTATTGCTTCTCCTCTTTTAGTATTTATTATATTGTTTTATAATTATTTAGACATGTCTGGTACTTCCACCAGACAGGAATTATATTTTCCAGATGTATAAATAAATAGAAGGAAAGAAGGAAGGAAGGAAGGAAGGAAGGAAGAAAGGAAGGTGGGAGGGAGGGAGGGAAGGAAGGAAGGAAGGAAGGAAGGAAGGAAGGAAGGAAGGAAGGAAGGAAAAGAAAAAGGAAGGAAGGAAGAAATAGGAAAGAAAGAAAGAGCTCTTCTGCTGCTACTACCTCATTAAGTTTGGAAACATTTATTGAGTATGTTTTAAGTTCAGGCTGTAGGATGCACAGTAACAACAACAACAAAAATGACCCTTGATTTCGAGTCTAGTTTGGCAGAAATTCTAGGTAAATGAAGTAAGAGACAGCTTGTTCAAGTGCTAAGCAGATAAAGCTAAGAAGAGAGTGCCTGGGGCATTGCACTAGAAGAGGATTTCCTTAGGAGGTAAAATTTGAGCTAAGTAATGAATGAGTTAAAATGATGAATTGGGGAATTATAGTCCAAACAGGATGAAAAGCAGTCTGAAGGCAAAGAGGTAAGGAACCAGATCATAAGGTCTATCTAGACCAGAGTCAGGATTTTATTCTGAATGTTTTAAAAAAGCTACGAAAGGAATTTGAGTTTGAGACTGTGATGGACTGAATTGTGTACCCCAGTTTGGACATGTTCTTGGTCTTGGTCTGCATTCTGGTGGGTGTGGACCCATTGTAAATAGAGTCCCTTAAAGGTGTTAACTTCAGACATGGTGTGATGCAACTGAGTCAGTTTGGGTTTTAATCTGGATTACTGGAGTCTTTTATAAGCAGAATGAAATTCAGAGAAAGAAAGCCATTGGGAAGTAAGAAGCTGGAAGTCAATGGAACCTGGAAGAGAAAGGAAAAGAAGCCACCATGTGCATTTCCATGTGACAGAAGAGCCAAAGATCCAAGGATCACTGGCAGTGAACTCCAAAATGTCACAGTCTTTAGGGAAAAGCATCGCATTGCTAACTCCTCAATTTTGGACTTCTCCTAGCCTCAAAACCAGGAGCCAATAAATCCTTGTTGTTAAGCCAACTTATTGGCTTATTGTTAAAATAAAACCATATTTTAACAGACAGGAAAGTAAGACAGGGAGTGACATGACTGTGTTGAATTATAGAAAAAATACTCTGTGCTCAGAGTAAATAATGAATTGAAGAAGGTGGGAATTGGGAAGACAGTAAAGGTAAAGAGAGTAAAGAGATTAGCTAGGGGCTATGCAATCATTAGAGGATGAAGAGATGAAATAAAGAGTAGTGAAAATACAGAATGGTATACAAATTTGAGTGATTAAGGAAGTAGAAAATATGGGACTTGGAGTTTGGAAGGAAGAGTCTAAGACGACTGACAAGATTTTGGTTGCACAAATATGTGACATGTAAATATTTCATGTAAGGGCATGAAATAAATTATATTTAGTGCCTCATCATCTTGCCTGGCTTATTCATAAGCTTGCCTTTTGAGCAACCACCCCAGTTAGCCCTGCCCTGGGCATAACTGCAACTAGCAAGGTATGCACCTCTATATGGTTTTGTTGAAAGGAGCCACCCTTAGCTTCTCAGAATGGCTCTTCACACTTCTTCTCTGAACGGCCACTTACTACTTCTGCCCTTTTGCACTGCATCATTTACTAGCAAGGCATGTATCTCCATATGACTTGGATAATAAGAAGCTGCCCTCAGCTTTTCGTACCTTCAGATTTGAAACTGCCAATCCCCATTATCCATGGGAAAGCTCTATTCTTTCCCTTTGGGTCACAATAAAGGCAAGAGCCTGGAACCCATGTGTGTTCTTCCTTGCCTCCTCCATGGACCCTCCTCCATGGCTTTATGTAAGCCACAGGCCCCTCCACTGCCCTCATTCTCTGCTCTCCCCTTCCAGGGCCTTTGATTTAACAAGTTGTCTTTTTATGCATTTTTGGCTGGCTGGCTATCTGTGTTTGTGCCTCATCACCTGAAGAACTTCCACATAACACCCCCAAAATCCAGTAATAAAGAACTAAAGGAGTTTTTGGGAAAAGATGGTGAGTTGAATAGAAGATATATTGTCATCATGAATTAAATTGAACTTGAGATTGCTAATGGAACATTCAGGAGGAGATGTATAACAGGAAGTTGTGTATTTTGGACTAGAGCTGCATCATCCAATGAAATACAGTGCAAGATACATCTATAATTTAAAATTTTTATAGTTACTAGAACCTGTTTATGTATGCAGGTATTTTCTTTTCTCTGGGATACATGCCAAGGAGTAGAAGTGCTGGGTAGTATGGAAAGTATAACTTTAGTCATGCTTTTTTATCCATTTTGCCAATCTCTGCCTTTTGACTGTAGAGTTTAATGCATTTACATTTAAAGTCACTACTTGTAATGCAGGACTTTTTTTCTGTCATTTTGCTATTTGACCTTTGTAAGTCTTATGCCCTTTTGTCCCTTACTTCTGTTAAAACTTACTTTATATTTATTTGCTTGTTTTTGTGTTGTACAATATTGAGTGCCTTCTAATTTTTATATGATTATATTGTTCATCTGTTTTCCTTGTGGTTACCATGGGATTAAAATTTCACACCCTATATATATATATAACAATCATATTTGGTTTGCTACCAACTTAACTTCAATTGCATGAACATATACTTTTCCTATATCCCTCTGTTCCCCCTAACATTTTTTTGTGCTTGTTGCTACTTATAACTTTTTACACCAGATGTCCAGAAACCTAGATTCATTACTTTTCATGCATTTGTATTTTAGCACCTGTAGAAAGCAAGAAGTGGAGTTATATATCAAACAAAACAATACAAAAATACTGACAATTATAATTACCCAAATGGTTACCTTTACTGTAGGTCTTTATTTCTTTGATACGCCTTCAAACGACTCTCTAGTGCCCTTTCCTTTCAGTCTGAAGCACTCCCTTTAGCATTGCTTGAAGGGCAGGTCTAGCAGTGATGAACCCCTTCAGCTTTTGTTTATCTGAGAAAGTCTTAATCTCTTTCTCTCATTTTTCTGAAAGAGAGTCTTGCTGGATATAAAATTCTTGGCTGGCAGTTATTTTCCTTCAGCACTTTGAGAAAGTGTTTCAACCCACTGCCTTTTTTGCCTCCATGGTTTCTGATGAGAAATAGGCACTCAGTCTAATTGGGACTCATTTTCATGTAACATGCTCCTTGTCTTTTACAGCTTTCAGAACTCACTCCTTGACCTCTGTACTTTATAGTGTAATCAATATATGATGGGAGAAAGAAATTAAACTAAAGAAAAAAAATATATGATGGGGTGTGATGGTTAGGCTCATGTGTCCACATGGCCAGGCAATGGTGCCCTGTTGTTTGGTCAAGCAAGCACAGGCCTAATTGTACTGTGAAGACATTTCATGGACTCATGCTGTCATAAGTAAGTTGATTGCATCTATGGCTGATTACATCCACAATTCATTTAGGAGATTACCTTCAGCAATGAGAGCTGTCTCATCCAATCAGTTGAAGGCCTTAAAAGAAGAAATGATTCTAGCAGTCAGAAGAGAGAATTCCTATCTCTACTTCAGACAGTTACCTCCTCCTGGGGAATTCATCAAGGAACTTCATCAGAGTTCCTGACTTGCAGTCTTCCCTACAGAATTTGGACTTGTGCATCCTCATGGTCATGTGAAGCAATTTTATAAAATCTCATAATATTTAAAGATATCTCCTGTTGATTCTATTCCCCTACAGAACCTTAACTACTACACAGGGTGCTTTTTTTTTTTTTCATGTTTATCCTGTTTGGTGTTCTCTGAGCTCCTTGGATGTGCATATTCACAATTTTTGCTAATTTGAGAAGTTTTCTGTCATTATTTCTTTGATTATTCCTTCTCCCTCTTTCTCTCTTTCTTCTCCCCATACAACCATCATGAGTATATTGGTGCACTTAACTTAATGGTGTCTCAAAGGTGTCTTAGGCTATTTTCACTTTTTATATTTCTTTTTTTCTTTCTGCTTCTTAGCTTGACTCATTTCAAGTGTCTTATTTTCAAGTTCACTGATTCTTTCTTCTGCCAGCTCCAATCTGCTTTTGAAACCCTCATGGGCATTTTTCATTTCAATTATTGTGGTCTTCAACTCTAGTCATTCTGTTTAGCTCTTTTTAAAACTTTCTATCTCTTTACTTAGCTTTCATGTTGTTCCTTCACTGTTTTCCTTGTATCTTTAGTTCTTTCTTTGTACTTTCCTTCATCTCCTGGAATATTTTTAAGATCATTTTTAAAAAGGCTTTGGTATATCAACATCCTTGTCTTGGTGTTTTCTGTATTTTTATCCTCTTCTTTTGAATGGACTATCATTTCCTATTTCCTTTCTCTTGTACTCTTATTTTTGCACACTGTACATTTTAATATTTTAAAATGTTTAATATTGGATTTCCCGCCCCTGTGATGTCTGTTTCTTGGTTTTAGAAACAATTTGTGATAATTGTATGAGCCAATTCCTTATAATAAATCTCTTAATATATTTCTCTCACACACACATACACATGCACACAGGCACACATACCTACTGTTTTAGTTTCCTAGGCTGCTCAAAGCAATACCATGAAATAGTTGGGCTAAAGCAATAGGAATTTATTTGCTATCAAGGCAACATCAAGGTGATGCTTTCTTCCTGAAAACCAGTTGCCATTGATCTGTGGCTTCTCTGTCACATGGCAAGGCAAATGGAAGCATCTGCTGGTCTTTCTTTTCCTCTGGGTTTCATTGATTTCAGCTTCTGGCTTCTGTGGCTTTCTTTCTAGATCTGCATTCATTCTGTTTATAATGGACTCCAGCAATAAGAATAAGTCTCATCCTGAATGAAGTGAGTCACACCTTAACTGAAGTAGCCTCCTCAAAAGATCCTACTTAAAAAGGGTTTACACCTATAAGAATGGATTAGATTTAAGAACATGCTTTTCTGGGTTACATACAGCTTCAAACCATCACTGTTGGTTTTGTTTCACTGGATAATCTTGTACTGTTGGTTTTGTTTCACTGGATAACCTTGACTGATTCAAAGCCATTCTCATATATGTATAGTGATATCTCATTTAGGTTTAATCTGTGTTTCTGTAATGCCTAATGATGTTGAACATCCTTTCATGAACTTATTGCCATCATGTATCTTTTTTGATAGTATCTGTTCAAAGTTTTGGTCCATTTTATTTTTGGGTTGTTTGTGTTCTATTCTTTAATTTTGAGAGTTCTTTATAAATTCTGGATATAAGTCCTTTGCCAGATATGTAATTTGCAAATATTTTTCCCAGTTTGTTGTCTTTTCATCCTCCCAACAGTGTTTTTCACAGAGCCAAAGTTTTTAATTTTAATGAAGTCTGTTAACTTATTATTTTATGGATTACACTTTTTATTTCATATCTAATAATTCTTTACTTAATTCCACATCATGAATACCCTGTGTTTTTTCTGAATATTTTATGTTTATGTTCTGAAGTATGATCCATTTAGAGTTAAGTTTTATATAAGGTGTGAGTTTTAGGTTGGCCATTTTTCTGCATATGATTTTCAATTGTTGTAATGGATTTATTGAAAATAATATTCTGTTGCCTTTGCACCTTTGTAAAAAATTGATTAGGTATTATGTTCTGCTAAAGAAGAGGCAGAAACTCTAAAAGCTATACAAAGGCAGCTTTATTCAATCAAATGAGTTTCAGGTTATATTAAATGATTATAACAATTGAACAATCACAAAAAAAGAAGAAGAATTAATTAAAGACATAGGAAAGAATGAAAGTATGTACAACCACTCACCAAATTGGGGGAACATCTGAACTCTCACGTGGCTGGGGGCCCCTTTGCAGCCGATCAGAGTCCTGATTGGAAAAATGGTCCCAGGCAGGGTGTCCCCTCCTAAGTGAGGCTCCGACTGGCAGCTAGGCTGCTACCTCTTTTGAGAAGTTTCTAACCTCAGAACTCCAATGAGTTTTGCAACTAGTGAGGAATGACCTCATCGAAAGTAACTGAATCCACCTGGTGGGGGGTGGCCAGCCCTCCACAGGAGAAACACCATGTCTTGAGGGGTCTTTGTTCTGTTCTGTTTATGGTACACTGAACAGGAACATAAAGGTTTTCAGCTTTTAGTTTTACAGGGGATACAAACAGGACATGAAAATATCACATCTGGTATTTAGTTCTTTGTAAACATTTGTTTTTTGGGTAATGGATGATGGGGTTGCCTGCACAGCAATGTTACAACATTCCAAAGGACAAATTAATCATTCACAATTCTAGGCTTAAACAGCAGACATTATTGATTAGAAAGCTTATGAATTCACAATTCTTAATAGTATATCACATTGTTTTAGTTTTCTGGCTGCTAAAATAAATACCATACAATAGGACGGCTTAAAGAATGGGAATGTACTGCCTCACAACTTTGAGACTAGGAGAAGTCCAAAAATCAAGTCATCATCAAGATGATGTTTTCTCCCAGAAGACTGTGTCATTCTGGGACTGGATTCTTGCAATCCTTGGTCCTTGGCTTTTCTGTCACATGGCAATGCACATGCTGACCTCTCCTTGCTTCTCTGGGTTCCACTGACTTTCTGCTTCTTCCCATGGCTTTCTCTCTATATCTAAATTTCATTCTGATTATAAAGGACTCCAGTAATATAATTAAGGCCACATCTTAACTGAAGCAACCTCATCAAAAGGTCCTATTTACAAGGGTCTATACCCACAAAATGGATTAAGTTTAAGTACATGTTTTTCTGGGGTGCATATCTCCATGTCACCCCAGGTATATTTTATGTGGGTCTATTTCTGGACTCTCTATTTTGTTCTCTTGACTTATGTTTCTATCCCTTCACCAAACCACACTATCTTGATAACTGTAGATTTATATTGTCTTAAAATCAGGTAGTGTGAACCTTCCAACTTTAGTCCTCTTTCAAAATTGTTTATTCTTCTAGTTACTTTCCCTTTTCTACAAATTTTAAAATTGGCTTATCAATAAACAAACAAATAAACAAACAAATAAACAAATAAACAAAAAATGCCTGCCGGGGTTTTGACTGTAATTCTTTTACACTTATACATTAATTGAGGCATCATTGGCATCTTAACTATTCTGAGTCTTTCAACCCATAAACACAATGTGTCTATCTATTTATTTAGGTTTTTCGTGATTTCTGCAAGTGGGTGAGCCCCCCAGGACACTTGCATGGGTGCGCCGCCAGGCTCCACGAGTGGGTGTACTGTCAGCCCTTGTGAGTCATGCAGCAAGATGATGATATAACAGGAGAGTGACACATGGGAGAGCCAAGACAAGACGTGCTGAAGAACCAGGAACTAAGGTGGCGCAGACTCTTCCACATCGGAGGTTCTGAGGATCGAATCCCAGTGAAGACAGGAGGAGAAGGATGAGAAGAGAGGCCAGGAAGCGGATACAAAGAGTTACCCAGCGAATGGACACAAAAACAGCAAAAATGGGGGGTGATGGTAGTAAAAATGGATAAAAGTAAATAAATAAATCAATAAATCCTTAAAAAAAATGTATTTCTTTTAATTATTTTTATTTTTTATTTTTTGAGGTACCAGGGCTGTAGACTGAACCTGGGACCTCCTAAGTGGAAAGCTGGTGCTCAACCACTGAGTCACATCAGCTCCCCTGAGTTGGTTTTTTTGTTTGTTTGTTTGTTTTTGTTGTTGTTGTTTTTAGGAGGCACTGGGAAACAAACCGGGGACCTCCCATTTGGGAAACAGGTGCTCAACTGCTTGAGTCATATGTGCTCCCTGGTTTGTATTTCTTCTTTGGCCAATTGTCTATTCAAGTCTTTTGCCCATTTTAAAATTGGGTAGTTTGTCTTTTTATTGTCGAGTTGTATCTCTCTTTATATCATAGATATTAAACCCTTATTGGATATGTGATTTCCAAATATTTTCTCCCATTGAGTCAGCTGCTTTTCACACTTTTGACAAAGTTCTTTGAGGTGCAAAAGTGTTTAATTTCGAGGAGGTCCCATTTCTTTATTTTTCCTTTTGTTGCTCATGCTTTGGGTGTAAGGTTTAAGAAACTACCACCTACCACAAGAACTTGAAGATGTTTTCCTAATTTTTTTTCTAGAAGTTTTATGGTTGTTGCTTTTATATTTAGGTCCTTGAGCCATTTTGAGTTAATTTTTGTATAAGTTGTGAGATAAGGGTCTTCTTTCTTTCTTTTGGATATGGCTATCCAGTTCTCCTAGCACCATTGATTGAATAGACTGTTCTGACCCAGCTGGGAGGGCTTGAAAGTCTTATGAAAAATTGCTTGACCATAGATATGAAGGTCTATTTCTGACTTCTTGATTTGGTTCCATTTTTCAATCTGTCTGTCTTTAAGCCAGTATCATGCTTTTTTTTTTTTTTTTTTTTAACCACTGTAGTATGCTTTTAAGTCAGGGAGTGAAAGTCCTCCAGCTTCGTTCTTGTTTTCAAGTCTATTTGGGAGCCCCTTTCCCTTCCAAATGAATTTGATAATTGACTATTCCATATCTGCAAAAAAGGCTGTTGGGATTTTTATTGGGATGGCGTTGAATCTGCAAATCAGTTTGGGTAGAATTGACATCTCATCATATTTAGTCTTCCACCCACTGAACATGCAATGGTCTTCCATTTATTTAAGTCTTCTTCAGTTTCTTTTAGCAATGTTTTGTAGTTTTCTGAATACAGGTAGTATATGTCCTGGATTAAGTTTATTCTTAAATATTTGATTCTTTCAGTCACTATTATAAATTTTTTTCTGATCTCCTCCTCAGATTGCTCATTAGTAGTGTATAGAAATGCTATTGATTTTTGCATATTAATCTTGTATCCTGCCACTTTGCTGAACTCATATGATAGTTCTAGTAGCTTTGTTGTGGATTTTCAGGATTTTCTAGATATAGGATCTTATCATCAATGGATTGTGAAAGCTTTACTTCTTTCTCTCCTATTTGGATGCCTTTTATTTCTTTATCTAGCCTAATTGCTCTAGCTATAACTTAGAGCATAATATTGTATAGCAGTGGTGACAGTGGGCATCCTTTTCTTGTTCATGGTCTTAATGGGACAGCTTTCAGTCTTTCACCCTTGAGTACAATCTATGCACTTGGAATGTTTTTTTATCAAGAAAGGATGCTGTATTTTGTCAAATGCCTCTTCTGCATCAATTGAGAAGATCATGTGGTTTGTCTGCATCAATTTCTCAATGTGGTTGATTACACTAATTGATGTTCTTGTGTTGAACCACACTTGCAGACTTGGAATAAAACCCACTTGATGATGCTGTATAAATCTTTTAATGTACTTTATTATTATTTATTATTTATTTCATTAGGAGATACCAGGGATTGAATCCAGGACCTCGGGCATGGGAAGCAGGCACTCAACCACTGAGCTCCATCCACTTCCCAGTGAGAGTTGTTTGTTTGTTTTTTTTCATTTGTTGATTGTTTGTTCGCTTTTAGGAGGTACCAGGGATCAAACCCGGACTTTGCACATGGGAAGTAGGCGCTCAACCACTTGAACTACATCTGCTCCACTTTATATGCTTTTGAATTCAGTTTGCAAGTATTTTGCTGAGGATTTTTGTATCTATATTCATTGGAAATATTGGTCTGTAATTTTCTTTTTTGTATATCTTTATCTGTTTTTGGTTATTAGGGTGATGTTGGCTTCATAAAATGAGTTTGATAGCATTGTTTCCTGGTCATTTTTTTTTGGAAGAGCTTTAACAAGATTGGTATTAGGTTGTCTTTGAATGATTGATAGAATTCATCGTGTGAAGCCATCTGGTTTTGGGCTTTTCATCTCTGGGAGGATTTTTTTTTTTTTAAATTATGGATAGCCTTTTTTTTAAACAAAGCAATTTTATTAATGCATGTTAATAAAGCATAAATCCATCTAGAGTATAATCAATGGTATTCGAAGTAATCACATATTTGTGCATTCATCACCCCAATCATTCCTAGAGCATTTTCATTATTCCAATAATAATAAACAAAAAACAAACAAATGAACAAACAAAACCCATCACCTCTCAATCTCTCTATGCCCCACCTGCCGTACATTGCTGCTATTCTTTTTTCTTCTCTCTAGTATATTTGTATTTATATTTTGTAAAAACAGTCTTATCTATGCAATATCACCCATATTCATGTTTTACATGAGGTTTTACGATCTTATACAGTCCCATGTTACAGTTTTTTTCCTTCTAGTAATATACATGACCTTAGACTTTCCCTTTCAACCACTGTCATACCCATAGAATAGCACTGCTAGTTACAAACACCTTGATATGCTTTAACCATTTCTATTCATTTCCAAAGAATCAAAAACAGCCTCTTTACCAATTCTGCACAGATTAACTCTCAGCTTTCCATTCTCTACCCTCCTTCTATTTTCTGGTGACCTATATTTTAATTATTATTAGCTCCATGAGTTTACACAATATATTTAGTTCATAATAGGGCAATCATACAGTATTTGTTCTTTTTGTGTCTGGCTTGCTTAATTCAACATAATGTCCTCCAGGTTCCTCCATGATGTCATATGTTTCACAACTTCATTTCTCTTACAGCTGTATAATATTCCATTGTGTTTATACACCACAATTTATGTATCCATTCATCAGTTGATGGATACCTGAGTTGTTTCCAACTTTTGGCAACTTTGAATAATGCTGCTGTGAACATCAGTATGCAGATGTCTGTTTGTATCTCTGCTCTCAGTTCTTCTGGGTCTATACCTAGTAAAGGTATTGCTGGGTCACATGGCAAGACTATTTTCAACTTTCTTAGGAACTGCCAAAGAGTCCTCTACAGTGGCTAAACCATTCTACATTTTTGGGAAGTTTTTGATGACTCTTATAATCCCTTCCCTTGTGATTGGTTTGTTGAGGTCTTCTGTTTCTTCCAAGGTCAGTGTAGGTGGTTCATGAGTTTCTAGGAATTTGTCCATATCTTTGACTTTGTCTAATATTTTTGGCACAGAGTTGTTCATGGTATCCACTTACGATTTCTCTTATTTCTGCAGGGCCACTGGTAATGTCCCCCCTCTCATTTCCGATTTTATTTATTTGCATCTTCTCCCGTTTTTCATTTGTCAGTGTAGCTAAGGGTTTGTCGATTTTGTTGATCTTCTCAAGAACCAACTTTTGGTTTTGTTGATTCTCTACTATTTTTGTTGTTGTTGTTGTTCTCAATTTCATGTATTTCTGCTCTGATCTTACTATTTCTTTCCTTCAGCTTGGTTTGGGATTAGTTTGCTGTTCTTCTTCTAGTTCCTCCAGTTGTGCAGTTAGATCTTCAATATTAGCTATTTCTTCTTTTTTAAATGTAAGGATTGAGGGCTATAAATTTCCCTCTCAGCACTGCCTTTGCAGTGTTCAATAGGTTTTGATATACTGTGTTCCCATTTTCATTTTTCTCAAGATATTTACTGAATTTTCTTGCAATTTCTTCTTTGACCCACTGATTATTTAAGAGTGTATTATTTAATCTCCATATATTTATTAATTTCTCCTTTTTTTCCATCCATTATTGATTTCCAACTTCATTCTGTTATTTTCAGGGAAAATATTCTGTATAATTTCAATCTTTTAAAATTTATTGAGAACTGTCTTGTGACCCAACATATGGTCTATCTTGGAGAACGATCTATGAGCACTTGAAAAGAATGTATATCCTGCTGTTTTGTGGTGTATTGCTCTATAAATGTCTGTTAGGTCTAGTTCAATTATCATATTATTCAAGCTCTCTGTTTCTTCATTTATCCTCTGTCCAGATGTTCTATCCAATACTGAGAGGGCAGTATTGAAGACTCCAACTATTATTGTAGAAACATCTATTTCTCCCTTCAGTTTTACCAGTGTGTGCCTTATGGATCTTGGGGCACACAGGTTAGGTGCATAAATATTTAATATAGTTATTTTTTCTTGGTTAATTGCTCCTTTTATTAATATATAATGAACTTTGCCATCCCTTGTAACAGTTTTGCATTTAAAATCTATTTTGTCCGGTATTAGTATTGCTACTCCAGGTCTTTTTTTTTTTTTATTATTTGTGTGAAATATCTTTTTCCAATTTTTTACTTTCAACTTGGCTGTGTCCTTACATCTAAGGGATTCTCCTGTAGACAGCATATAGATGGCTCGTGTTTTTTAAAATCCATTCTATCAATTTATGTCTTTTGATTGGGGAATTCAAACCAATAACATTAACATTCAATGTTATTACTGTAAAGGTATTACTTACTTTATCCATTCTGTCCTTTGGCTTTCTGTTATCATATCTTAATATTGTCTGTCTTTTTACCCTTTTATTTATGCTTCCTAAAATCTTCATTTCTGCACTCTTCTTCTCCAAGTCTCTAGTTTTTTCTTTTCATGCTGCAGCACTCCCTTTAGTATCTCTTGTAATTCTAGTCTTTGGTAACATACTCTCTCAGTTTTTGTCTGTGAAAAGTTTAAACTCATCCTCATTTTTGAAGGACAGTATTGCTGGATACAGAATTTTTGGCTAGCAGTTTTTGTCTTTCAGTATCTTAAATACATCATGCCACTTTTACCACTTTCTTCTTGCCTCCATGGTGTCTGATGAGAGGTTGGCACTTAATCTTGTATGTGATATTTTGCTTTTCTCTTGTTGTTTTCAGAATCTTCTCTTTATGGATGGTATTTGTTATTCTGAATAGGTGTCTCAAAGTAAGTATATTCAGATTTATTCTGTTTGGGATGCATTGTCCACCTTGGATATTGATATTTATGTCTTTCATAAGTGTTGGGAAGTTTTCCGTCATTATTTCCTCAAATATTCTTTCTATTCTTTTTCCATTCTCTTCTCCTTCTGGCATAACACTAATGCATATGTTTGTCTATTTTGCATTGTCATTCAATTCCTTGAGATCCTGTTACATTTTTCCCATTCTTTTCTCTTTCTCTTCTTTTGTCTTTTCCAGTTCAGATGTTCTGTTCTCAAAATCAGTAATTCTGTCTTCAAGCAATTCAAGTATGCTGTTATATGCCTCTAATGTAATTTTAATCTCATCCATTATGTCTTTCATTCCCAAAAGCTCTGTTACTTTTTTTTTGCAGACTTTCAAATTGCTCTTTATGCTCACCCGGTGTCTTCCTAATATCATTTATCTCTACAGTCATATTTTCCTTCAATTCTTTGAATTGGTTTAAGAGATTTTTGTGATTGTCATTGATTACTTGTCTTAAATCCTGTATCTCTTCAGGATATTTGGTTTGTTCCTTTGGCTGGGCCATCTCTTCCCATTTCCTAGTATGGCTGGTAATTTTTTGCTGGTGTCTAGGGAACTGAATATGTTGGTGAATTTACTCTGATGGTCAATTTCTCTCTCTTGCCTTGTGTTTGTTTTTTTTTTTTTTTTCCACAGCTCTTCTTTGATTTTTTGATTCAACTTATTCATAGTCTTTAAAATTGCTCAGCTTAAGTTATCAAAATTGGGCCAGAGACTCACTAATGGAGCTCAGAATTTCTCCCAGGGGTTTGGGTTAAAGAGAGACCTAAAGCAGGATTTCTCCTTTCCGTTTCCTGTCCATCCAGCAGATGGCACTCATGGGTGAAACTTTCCAAGGACATGTTAGTTTCAACTTCCCCTTTCCTGTGTTTTGGTCTATCCACAGACAAGATTCAAAGCTGGCTCTGCTGGCCAAATTCACTGAAGAGAAACCACTCTGTCCTACGATGCAAGCTCTCTCTTCCCTTGTAACAGCTGACTAGGAGGAAGATGTCTGTTCCCCTCTCAATTGACTGCAGTGAGGCAGGGGTTTTATCCAGGCTTAATGTTTTGTGGGTGGGGAATAGGGGCCATTTCTGCCAGCCACGGGAGTTTAGTAACTCACTTTTGTTGTTTAGTGTTCTTTGTCTCTCTGTCCCTTGCCCTCCTGATGGTCTGACCTCCAAAGCAGGTTCTTGGACAGCTTTTGGCCCTTTCTTTATTGTTTTTTTTGAGAGAGTTGAGCCCTGCCTGCTTACTCTGATGCTATCTTCCTGGAACTCATTCTTTTACTTTTAATAATCCTATGTCATTATATTTAAAATGGGTGACCTGATGATGCCTTGATTTGGACTTTTTCATGGTCTCAGAACTGTAAGCTTGTACACTAATAAATCCCCATTATAAAAGCCATCCCATTTCTTGTATATTACATTTCAGTAGACTAGCAGGCTAAAACATGTTGTTTTCAAATATTTTCTCTCATTGAGTAGACTCCCCTTTCATTTTAGTGATAAAGTCCTTTGATGCACAAAAGTTTTTAATTTTGATGAGGTCTCTAGGGCAGTATTTCTTCTTTTTTTTTTGGTTTTGATATTAATTTTAAAGATAATTTTCTACCAAGTTGAATTTTATGGTAGGATTTATATATCAATTATTTTTACTGTGTACAGATTAAGCCGGTTTTATTTTATGTTTATTATTATTTGCTTTCCAGAATATAGTATTTTTAAATGAATAAAAGACAGTTTGTATCTTTTTCCTTGCCAATCCATGAAAAATTGTGAGCAATTCCCATCTGATTTTCCTCAATTTTCTATTTCCAGTATTCAGGTGATTGCCATGCTTTAATATACTTCTGACTATTGAGTGCAGAAAATACTAAGTTGATCATGTTGTTAGAGGAACCTATAGCAAATACTTGGGTTAAAACAGTGTTTTTTTAGTTTGCTAAGGCTGCCGATGCGAAATACCAGAAAAAGGTTAGCTTTTATTAAAGGAATTTATTAGGGTAAAAGCTTACAGTTCCAAGGGTGAGAAAATGTCCAAATCAAGGCATCATCAGAGGTGCTGTCTCACCAAGGTTGGCTGCTGGCAGGTCCTGGACTCCTGCCCTGTGGCAAGTCAAATTGGCAGCTCTCCATCTGGTCTCTGCCTTCTCCTCCAGGCTGCTTTCTCCTCGTGCTCAGCTGTGGGCAATCAAGCACATGGCAAGGCTCACGTCTTCAGCCTTGAGCTGCTCCTGTGGACCTAGCTTCTCAGGAGCCTCTTTCCATGCCTCTGTGCTCTGCTGATTCCAGCTTCTGGTCTCCAGGACCTGTCTCAGCCTCTCGGGGCTTCTTTGTTTTTCTGCAACTGCAGGTGATCCTTTCTTTCACATGGCTGGGTCAAAGTGGCAGCTGTCTTTCTCGTGTGTTTCTGCTTTTAGTTCTCAATTTATACAAGACTCTACAAGAGGATGGAGAACCAACCTGGGTCACGCCTTAGTGATGTAGTCCATTCAAAGGCTCTAAAGTGATCAAATCAAATGATTTAATTAAAGCTCCCTTAACTGATCATTCAATCAAAGGGCCCCACACCCATAGGAGTGAATTAGTTCCAAGAACATGATTTTTTGGAGATTCACAAAAGAACTTTAAACTGTTACAAACAGTAAGTGCAAAATATATTAGTCCCAAGAACATGAGATTTTTGTGGATTCACAAAAGAACTTCAAACTGTTACAAACAGTAAGTGTAAAATATCTTTGAAGTCAACTTGACACAGGCTAAAACTCTAAGACAAAATGGTGGTATTGAAAACAAGGCTCCAGGATGTGTAAGTTCATTGAGGTTGGTGGGCCACACTGTGGGAGATGTTTGTGTGGGATGTGGTGGGAGGTGTGGGAGGTGGGCAACATGGGAATCCCAGTGGGTTCCGTGTAATATTTTAGGTAGTCTAAGCACCTCTTAAAATATATGTATATATATATATATATATAAATAACATTTTTGTAAGCAAATACACATATATGCACATATATTTATATATCATTTTGCAAATGTTTGTATGTATTGTGAGAATTTTGATTTTTACCCATAATAAAAAAAAAAAAGAAAAAAAAAACAAAACATTTTGCTTTAGTTTCAGCTCCATATTGCCAGAAGTGTCATGAATCTTGCAGTTATTTCCTGTGAAAACTCTGACATTTTATTTTTGCAGGGTCTACCTGCAAACTGCTGTAGCCCTGGAGGAGTTAATGCAGTTGAAAGAGAGATAACAGAGGGGTTAAAAAATACTGTGTTTTATGGTTAACTTCTATTATTTTATAGATTATTTATCACATAATTACGTGTTGATATATGTAAAACAATGGTTTATATATTTATGTTAATGAAAAAATAATTTGCAGAAATATGTTTTTATTGTGGTGAACCATATTGGGAATGCTGAAGTTAAAAATATTATGTAACAACCTAAAAATCGGATTTCAAGCAGTATCCCAATTACAGAAAGAGCAACAAGATGTCATAATCTTGATGTTTATTTTTGTATCCTATTTAGTAGTAACAATAGATTCCCAATATTCATTTATTTATCCAACAAATAGTTTCTGATCACCAATATTTGCTAGGCACTGCTTTAAATAGCTAGGACAGTAAATGAGATAGCTTTCAAATTCCATGCTGTCTTAAAGCTGATATCCTAGAGACATAAAATAAGACAATTCCAGATAATAATAAATGCTATGAAGAAACTAAAACATAATTATTTGATAAGAGTTACTGGAGGGGCAATTCAAGGTAGATAGTTTAGTTTGATGATCACCTCTCCTGAACCCGGCTGAGATCTGAATGTTTCAGAGGGAACCACCTGTGGGAAGGTCTAGGTGGAAAGCCCTTGAGGCAGAAAGAAAAGCAAATTTAAAGGCTCTGAGTTTAGATGGAGTTTGGTGAACTTGAAAATAAGAAAGAAAGACAGGCAGCGAGGCTGGATCACAATGAGGGATAGGAGGGGTGGAATGCATGGATGTTGGAGCGAAAGACTTGTACAGATGGTAAAAAGCCATTTTGTCAAGAAAAAGATGTTTGCAGTGATTCTAAGTGTGAAGAGAAGTCATCGGTGAGTCTTAAGAAGGCAATTAACCTTACCTAATTGACATTATAAAAAAAATCACATGGGTTGCTGTGTGGAGAAAAGATTTTTGGACATCCAGAAGGAAAACAAGAAGAATGTTTAGAGGCTACTTCAGTACTACCTGTGAAAGCCAACAATGACATTGACAAGGGTGGTAGCAGAAGAGCTGAAGAAAAAGTGGACAGATAAAGAGTATATTTTGGGGGGCAGATGTGGCTCGAATGATTGGGCGTCCGTCTGCCATATGGAGGGACCTGGGTTCGATCCCCGGGACCTCCTGGGAAAATAAAATATCTATATATATAGAAGGCACATGGGCTGCCAGGCTCTGTGTGCCAGTGAGCCGCCAGGCCCCGGGAGCCATGCAGCAAGATGATGACGTAACAGGAGAGAGACGCAGGGGAGAGACAAGACGAGAAGTCCGGAAACCAGGAACTGAGGTGGCGCAGGTGGCAGAACACATCTCTCCTACATCAGAGGTCTCCAGGATTGAATCCTGGTGAAGACTGGAGGAGGAGGATGAGAAGAAATGGTAGGAAACAGACACAGAGAATTGCCCAGTGAATGGACACAAAACAGCAAATGGGGAAGGGGGGGGCTTAAAATGGATAAAGTAAATAAATAAATCTTAAAAAAAAAAAAAAAGGGTATATTTTGGAGGTTGAGCTGATGAGACTTGATAATTAAGAAGTATGTATATATCATTTTACAAATGTTGGTATGTATTGTGAAAATTTTGATTTTTACCCACAAAAAAAAAAAAAAAGGAAGTATGTGTCAGTAGGTGGGGTATGAGAGATAAAGAATAGAGGAAGGCAAGTATAACTTCTAAGAATTTTGCTTGAATAATTGTTTGGAAGGGAGTTAGGGAAGACAAAGGTAGAAGCAGGTTTATGATCGGGTGAAAGGTTATTGTTACAGATTAAAAACTGAGAATCAACAGCACACAGATAATAAGGCCATGGTACAGGTTGATATCTCAGCAGAGAGTATAAGAAGGAGGCACAGAATTGAGCCCTGGACCAGCATCAACTGTTACCCAGCAAGAAAGGCTGAGAAGAAGAGTCTAGTTCAATGGGAGGAAAATAAGGACAATGTGGTGACATGGAATTCCAGAGAATAAAGTGTTTCAAGAAGAAGGGAAATTGCTGCAATGTCAGGTCAGATGAAGACAGAGAAGTAACCATTAGTTTCACATCATGGACACCATTGTGATCTTCCCAAGTCCAATTTCAGTGGATTGGAGGGAATATAAACTTGATTGGAGTGGGTTGAGGATAAAAGGTCAGATGACAAAGGCGAGTCAGTAAATACAGGCAACTTTTGATAAGATTTGCTGTGAAGGGTTCAAAAAAATTAAGTAATAGCCAGAGCATAATATGAGGTCAATGTAGTTTTTAAAACATTTTAAAATTGGTAGTTTGTATGTTGATGTTTATTGGAATGATCCAGTAGACAGAGTTTAATGATACAAGGAGAATCACAGGATAATTGCAGGCTTGAATTTCTTGAACATGTAAAAAGGTATAAAATCCAGAAAGGGGAGAGATTGGCATTTTTAAGCACGGGTAAACTTTTTTCATTTTAACAAGAGGAAAGGCAGAGAATGTGAGTATACGTGCAGATAAATTAATAGAGTTGGTGGTGTGAAGTTGAGGGAGTTCCCATCTAATTGTTACTTTTTTCTCAGGGAAGAATGAGCTGAGATCCTAAGCTGTGGAGGAGAGAGGATTGTTGGAGACTTGAAGAGAAAAGAGATCTGAAAGTTATCTCAAAGAATGGGAAAATGTAATAGGTTTCCTGGGCACTGGTGAGTTTTTATCGAAGATTAGTGATTATAAATTTACAGAAAGACCAATCTCTACTGTTATTGATTTATCTTCTGAGGCAGATGTGTAGAATAGGTGGACACTGGCATTTAACCAGAGTTAGGGTTTAATTAAATGGGTATAATGTAGGAACAGAAGGAGAGAGGGACAAAAATGTTAAAGGCAAGTTGAAGATAATGATCATTCTCGGAACTAGAGTAGGAAAGGTAAGAAATGAGAACATGAGATGATGGGAATGGAAAACTTCTCACTTCTCTCCAGTCAGTGGCCTGGAAGTTTCTATGCAGATGAATAATTGCTGGCATTGGAGGTGGGAGGGAAGGAGCAGTGAATGGGATGCATGTCAAAAAGATGAGAGCTTTTTTTTACTGTGGTATATTTATTAGTGATGTAAAGGTCAAGGGTTGTGACATTGGGAATGGGTGACTGAGTCTGGATAGAGGAAAAGATTGGAAAAAAGATCAAAGAAATGAGAAGCCAAGGGGTTAAGAAAACCAGTGCTTTTCATAAAATACTCCCTGGGGGAAAGTCATACCCTGGATGGTTCTTGTTGCCTGAGGGAGATGTTCCCTGGGTGTAACTGGTCTTCTGGACTGTCCAAACACTGAAACAGTCAGGATGGCCCCAAAACAGCATCATCTCCCCGACATCCTGGGCTTTAGCAATATCTTAGAGGGCTGCTATTTGAAGCATGTGGCACTCAATAATGCTCAGAACACATTACATCCTCATATCCACCTCTCCAAGGCAGCATTCCCAGGCAAAAGTTTTCCATTCATGGGCCTTGAGACCTAACCACACACAAAAAAATAACTTAAAAATTTTAAATCCTGAAGGTCATACAATGTGCCATATAACAATAAGGAATTGGGTGCCAGTCTTCAGCTTTTCTCAAGGGTAATTATTTAATTATTTACCTCAGCACATCCATATTTTGACTAAATGCCAAGCTATGTTAGGTTGCAGCAAGGGATATTTATTAGAGCAGGCCCTGAATCAGTATTGGGGGAAAAAAGCTTTTGCTAAAATTACCGTGTATAGGTCAGTAACATTATTTGACATTTTAAAAACTCACGAGATTACTTTTTCTATTTTCCAACATAATTTAGAGAAATAAAACAATTATTGGAATCTGGGGAATTAGAGTAGTACAGACATAATAGCAGATGAGGTAAGTTTATAAATAAAGGTTAGTATGGTCCCCTGTTTACCTAAAAGAGTTAACCTTTCCTTTTACAGTGCTCCCCCCTCCGCATAGAAAGGCTCTCAGGCACCTCCTTGGGGCACCTCCCAATGAATACACACACAAAACAGATACTTAGTGCAGCCTTTTATTGCAGGCCTGCCATGAACAAAACTAAAGTCTCTGCTTTTAAATTCATACATTCTGGTGGGGGGAGGCAGACAATACAAAATAAACAAATACATATTTAGTATATTAAAGCTGATAATTGCTATGGAGAAAAAGAAAGGAGGGTACAGAGAAAAGGATATAAGGCAAGATGAGGTGTTCTCTTTTCTCTAGGGTGATCCTGGTAAGCCTCTGATTTGATGACATTTGAGTGGAGACATGAAGAAAGTCGGAGAAAATACAAGTTCTAGTCTAGATGGGACTTTAAAGAGGAGTATTTTCATGTCTGAGTCTCTCTGCATCTGGCTGAGCTTCTTGCCTTTCTCAAAACATGTCCTGCTGTTCCAGGTAAAACTTTCCAGCTTGTCTCCCAGAGCACTGCACTGGCTCTCATTAGTCCCTCAGCTCAAAGAACAAACCAAGCCATTCCTGATCCTTCTGGACCAGGAAAAAACTTGAATTCTCCTGCAATTTGCCCTTGTTTTGTTCCACCATACACTTCTATTATTATATCTATAAAATATTATTCCTTCTTTTGCTTATGTATGTGTTTTAGTTTCCTGGGCTGCTCAAGCAAATACTCTGAAATGGTTGGGTTAAACAATGGGAATTAATTTGTCCATTGTTTTGAGGTTAGGAAAAAGTACAAATCAAGGCATCATCAAAGCAATGCTTTCTCCCTGAAGACTGTGGCACTCAGGGGCTGGCTGCTGGCGACCCTTGGTCCATAGCTCGTCACATGGCCAGGCACATAGCTGCCTCTCCTGATCTCTCCCTTCTCTTCCTGGTTCCATTGATATTCAGCTCCTGGATGCTCCTTCTGTGGGTTTTTCTCTTTCTCTGACTGCTTGTAAAGGGCTCCAGTAATAGGTTTTAAGACCCATCCTGATTGAGGTGGGGCAGACCTTAACTGAAGTAACCTCTTCAAAAGATCCAACTTACAATGGGTTTACACCCACAGGCATGGGTTAGGTTTAAGAACATTTTTTCCTAGGATGCATACAGCTTCAAACCGCAACAGTACTTTTCTCTTAATGCAAGGTGGTAAGAGCCTTGAGGGTAGGAATTGTGTCCTGTTCATCCTTGTGTCCTCAGCACTCATCACAGGGCCTGGAACACTGTAGGTGCTAAGTTTTTTGTTGTTGAATTAATATAATTTGGCAGTGAAAGCATGGTTTGATGTATGACAGTGATAGACCCAAAAAGGACTACTTTTGGGGAAAGGAATGTTTGAAAATGTTTTAATAATAAAGGTTTAAAATGCTTAATAAAATTCATAAGCATCTACAATGCTTCTTGATCCCTTTCCTATACGATGTGCAATAGAAAGAACCAGCTTTTCAGGCTCTCAGTTTGCTGAATAGAGAACATTATATTCAGACAGACACAGGTTTGAATTCTATCTAGCTGTGAGACTTGCTGAGCCCTGGAGAAATTAAGGGGGAGACAAAAGGTACCAGCACTGAATTTTTTTAATTTTTAATTTTTTATATTTTTAAAGAGATACTTAGTTTACATAAATGCCCCAGCACTGAATTTTTGAGCTTTAAAGCTAAGAACCAATGTTGCGAACTACACACATCGTTAGGCTCTGTTTGAACAGATACCCACACCCCCTTTCTAACATGTTTTTATCTCTTTTCCTTAATTTTAATATAATGACAAGTGAAGTTGGCTTTTTGGCTTTTCTTATGTTAGGTTTTCTCAGATAAAAGATGATGCCATGTATTTTAAGTAAGAAGGAGTAAAGGTGGAATTGATGAGTTAATAAATTTGGTAAAAGCCTGGATGTGCCTTGATAGAGAATGTGGCCTTGATAACAATGCATTATGTCTTAAAATTATTTGGCTACAGGTCTCAGTTTCCTTACCTGAAGGCAAGTTACCATATCATATGTTGGTCATCTTTGCATCTACCTTTCCCCACAAGACACAGCATAATATTGAGCAGGAGGCATTTAATAAATATTCCTTACATTTAGAGTTTACATAGCTCATGATGAAAAAAGTAGCCCCTTTTATAAGAAAAAATGGAAACTTGCGTATTAGATCCTCATGTACATATGCAGCAGAGACTGAGATTATAGAACATATTTAACACATATATGGAGACACTATATACTTATAAATAAAACATTAATCTGGGAACACACTTGTCCATGTTTCTCTTATCTCAGCATCTTAGTTTGGACAGTTCTGCCAAACATCTGTAGATCTGAAAGCAGTTCAAAGTGGGGTAAAAGAAAAGAAATCCACTTAAAATATTTCAGCTGGACTCCCATCACTCTGTACACAATTTGAATGTGATTTGGCCGCCAACACACTAAGCTAATCTTTGTGTGAAGAAGTAAATGTTAGACTGAAACGGGAAACTGAAGCAGGTCATTCTGCTTTTGTTGAGCTTCTCCTTCTTGTCAAACCACTGGGCTGCATGTTGTCATTCTTGTTTGTCACTGATAGCCTATCACAAAGCCCCTTCTGTTAGGAAGCCTTACCTGAAACTCCCACTAGCCAGCAGAGCATAAACACCAAGGTGGAGCCACCTTCCAAAAACTTCTCCCACACAATAGCTGCTGCTGTCACCGAAGGACAATTGAGTGGATCTTATGGTGGTATATTTTTTCCCATCATATGCATGACAGAAAGTCTAATGGACCTTGTTAGTTTCTTGAGTAGCTTTTAGGGCCTATAAAATGGCCTGTTATCAGTTCCATCAGTGTTCCCAAGATGTCTACCGGGATGTCAGAATGCACTGGCAGAGCTGTATTTTCAGTTCTTCAATCAGCAAGGAGCATATAATTAGATGAAAAATTAGAGAAGAAAACTATTTGCACTCCAGAAGGAAAGAATAAAGACTATCGGCATTTTGTGGCAAATAGAAATTCCTCAAACTCTCTTTTGATTGATATATTTCACAGCTTTTAAAAATTTAAGGATTATATGAACTATATTATTTTGTTCAAGGCTTTACTATGTGCCTGAATGAAGCGTTTGGATCAATGCCATTACTAATAGAAATGTTAAAAACTTGATATCATTTTATACCCAGTTTTGGGGTATATTCTTTTCCAAGTGCAGTGCTAATTACATCTCGGTATCATCCAGTGAAGAAATATAAGAAAGTGGTGCAAAGCACTGAAATAACCTCAGAAAAAGTCTATTCTTTTAAATCACCATTCAGAACTTTCAATACATCTCTAACATTGTCTAAGAATTAAATATTGACATAAACGGAGGAGAAAAGACTTTTTGACATTCAGGGAGAAAAACCGTATCTGATGCAGATAATGCAAGCTATCTAGTGGTTTCCTGTAAGAACCTAAAGTATTTTTCATATGTTGGCTCCTGGTAACATTACCTGGAATTCCAAAAATGTTTTTTCCCCCTTTGAAATGATAAATAACTATTTAGGCTCAGGGCTCTTTGTGTTAGGTTGATGTTAAATATAAATCTCAGTCCAGAAATTCAGTTGTGCAAACTAATTTCCAAGGGTGTGGAAATTTAATCTTGATCAGTTTGCCCCCCTCTCCACCCCATCATCTTATGGGGATGTGGTTGAATTGGGTGTGATCCCATAGTCCAAGGCATTGGAGTGGGGTCCATCTGATCATTGACTCATTTATGGCATAGAAGGTATCTTCTCATTCACACATACAGGGTGCTAACCACTTAGTTTTCCCTGGTTTTGCATCCTCATGGCCCCTGTCAGATTGGATAGCTCTCCCTACTTTTTACACTATGATTTGCAGTGTGCAAATCTTCCTGGTTATTCTAAACTGTATGAGACTGTAAGAATTTGTGAGGCTTTCTTTTTAACTGATCCATGCAGCATTTCTTTTCCGAGCTTTGCTGTCTCCTCAGAAATCTTCCCAGGAACAGAGCACAACACCCTTCTCTCAGGACCCACAAATCTCTATTCTTCTCACCTCCCCCTGATGTCTCATCTTCCCACACTGGGGGAATCTTTTCTAAATATTGGAGGAAAGCGCTCCCTAATTCCATCATGGGTTTTGCCTGGGAGACACATTTTCTTAAGAAATTGGGGTTTAGAAATCAAAGCTGTAAGATTAGTAACTTTTTTTTTCTTTTCATCAAAACCTCTGCTCTTTTTTAGGTAGGCAGTTGAGAGTGGATAACTTACCCAAATGGGGTAAGGAAAAGTGGAAGCAAAGTTGGAAGGAGGGCAAAAATCACGAAAAGCTAAAAAATAGTGTTCTGCTGTTAGTGCCCCATTACTTTTTACTCAAAATAATGTCCTTCGATGTAATGTATATTCCATGTAATGTTGATGGAGCAATTTTATCTATTTTCTCACACAAAATCCAGAAATTCAGGAGAACAAACTTGTATTTTGCTATCAGACTTTATGCTCCTTGATGTTGGGGAGAATTTTCTTCTCAGTGCCTGAATCATTCTGTAAATGTTGGTGGACATACAGAAAATGCCTCTGTTTTATAGAAAGAGATTATGCTGAAATGCCATTTCTTAAATTTATACTAATGGAAGTAATGATCAGGTATCTGTGACCCCAGACTCTATGATTGTGCATGAAAATCAATTTACAAATGTTGTGTGGCTCAGGTAATAAACCAAGGGAACATGAAGGCACATAGGACTTCATTGGACGAGGGGGAGTTTGGATGAGGGGAGTGCTGCTCAGTGGTTAACAGATCAGCATTTTCAGTATCATCTGGGTGCTAGAAATGTCAATTTTCAGGTCCCACTGCAAGCATAGTGAATAAGAAACTCTCAGGTATGGCCCAGCAATCTATGTTTTAACAAGTCCTCAATGTCATTCTTTTTTCTTTTTTCTTTTTCTATTGTGGGTAAAAATAAAAATTGTCACAATATAAACCAATATTTGTAAAATGATATATAGATATATATGCATATATGTGCATTTGATTACCTAAATGTTATTATTTTTTTTTCATATATATATTTTTTAAATGCTTAGATTACATAAATGTTACAGAAAAATTACAGGGATTCCCATGATCTCCACCTCCCATACTTCTCATACATCTCACATAAACATCTTTCATTAGTGTGGCTCAATGTCATTCTGATACACACTGTAGTTTGAAAGCCCCTGAATAGGGAATGGTTAAATTAAGTGAGTGATAATAGGTAGGTGGCTTCACCCTGTGACTCAGTTTTCTCATTTAGGATAAGGCTTACTCTCTATTCAATTCAGTGAGAAAAGAACCCTTTTGTCTTATTCTGCTTAGAATATGTATGCCTCCAATAGTTTCACTTGCTTTGTTTGTTATAATATATATCCTTGTTCTTATCATTTGCCTTTGAAGTAAGGAGGCACATTCATTCATTATACAAAGTGTTTATATATATTGTACATTCCCTAATGGTCACTTTGGCAAGACGGATATAGTCTCTGTGGAAAGACAGCCAAGTCTCAAGTCACAAGCTCCAGCTCTTACTGTGTGACTGTCATCAAATTTTTAACTTCTCAGTACCTCGGTTTCCTCATCTGTAAAATTAAGATCCCATCATAATACTTCTTACCTCATAGAGTTAGGTTATATCAGAAATGAGATAACAGGTTGAATGCACACAGTAGAACCTGTCAGCAGCTAATTAGTGCCCTATAAATCTTAGCTATTTCAGTGTTGAGTGCAGGCTGGGCTCTGTTCTAGGGAAGAGATGAAACAGACATCATCTCAGCCATGAAGGGGCTTGTTCTCCAAAAGGAAAGAACCAGGCATAATCACAAAAGGCATTACAGAGTCTATAGTACCATCTGGGAAAAATGAGGACACAAAAGAGGGACAAAGGGTCTTGAAAGAACAGTTCAAATGGAGCGAGCAGACCCATCACCGTGATGATGAAAGGGAGGTGCACAAGGCTACCTTAATCTAATCATAATGAAAACACCAAAACTAACATCAGTTAACACTTACTATGTGCCAGGCCTTGTGCATTCTCACAATTAGTCTTCTCAGAAGAACTATGATGCAGGCATTTGTATTATCTCCAGTTTACAAACCAAGAAACTGGGGCTGAATGAAGTCAACTGACTTGCTCAAGGAAACTCAGTTACAACTGAGGGAGCTCTTACTCAGAACCTTATTCTTTAGGAATTGCTCATTTAAATAAAAACTCTCATAAGATGTTTGCATCTCTTTCAAAAATTTCATTTTTGAAATTTCACAAGTTTAAACATGAGGAAACAGTCCTAATGAAGTAAGCTATTTGCCATAGGAAAAGCAACATATTTTAAATATAGGATTACAATTTAAGACCCCGCCTTTTCTTCTATCTCTGCTTCATTAAATTAACCAAACTGCCATCTTCACACTCATTAAGAAAAAAAAAAAAACCAAACAAACCAGAACATAATGAAGAAACAAACCCACTTTTCTTTTAATGAGTGCTTTATAACTGAGACTACTTCAGTATCAGTGAGACGAAGTGGTGCCTAGGATTGCATGGTGGTGCTGAGCCATCTGATCCAAGCAAGGGGCCCCTCCTCCGAGTGTGTTGTTCATCCCTTCTTTTATGAGAAATTTAACTTTCAGTCATTTAAGACTCATCACTGTTACTTCCACCTGAGTTTGAACAACATCTTAGTCTCCTCCAAAGTTTCATTCTCAATCTATAAGAAAAATATAAAGAATAGATTCTTTATTTTATATAATAAATAATCATTTTATTTTGCAAATAATTTTAGCTAAACAAATTCATTTGTGTAGGAAATATACTTTAAAAAGATAGAAGGAAAAATCAAAGAGAAAAATGATCTTGTCAGAGAGCAAAAATAAATAAATAAAATTTGCTTAATTTGGTGTAATGTCTTTTTAGGGGAAAGAAATCTTTTGCCAGTCTCTCATAAGAGCCTGTATTTGAGAGTTTATCACTCTTAATGATGTACTGAAATTATTAGAAGGTAGATACCAGCTTTGAAAATGAAGACTAATGCTGATTGCCTTCCTTGTTGTGGCCCCAGATGAGAAATATGTAAACACTTTGTATATTTTCCCTTGGTTTTGAGACAGACACAATGCATAGGTCAATAAAGTCAACAACATTTAAATTTTTAGAGATTTTTTTTCCAAGTCTTCTGGGAATGGTAAAACAGGATACGGTCTTTTATTCTCATTTCCCTTCATGAACTGTACTCTGTTCTTTTGAGAACACATGATAGTCACCGTGCATGCAGATAGAGCCTAACAATGCTTCTCTGACATCTAAGTGTTTCACCTTCTATGCAACGCGGCCTGTTTGTCCTTTTAAACTTGGCTACTGGGCCAAATGCAAAGGAACCACTGTGCGACTTTTTGCTTATCTTCTGTGCCCAGGCCTACAAAGTTAGTGCTCAAGTGTGTCAGGTATCATCTGGGGACTTAAGAACGAGGCTTTTTACGGTTAACCCAATCCCATGACCTGTACCACACTGCCTTTGATTTGAAGGCAGTTGAGTTGACTACCAAGAAAGCCTACTACATTAATTGGAATCAAATTCACCTGAAATATGGATATGCAATAATTCCTAATTTGCCACATAATGGCTTTGGCATACTCCATTACATGTTGATTACTTGTTGTAATAAGTTTGCCAGTGGGAAATAGAAATGTTTTTCTTCTTGTATACAGAGAGATAAATACAGTTTTGTTTGTTTGTTTCTTTCTTTTTTAGGAGGCACTGGGGATTGAACCCAGAGCCTCGTACGTGGGAAGCAGGTGCTTAACCACTGAGCTACATCTGCTTCCCAAAATAGAGTTTTAAAAAAAAAATTTTTAATGTGGAAATAATTTCAAAATTTCAGAAAAGTTACAAGAATAAGGATAGTTTAAAGAACATCCCTAATCTCTTAACCCTGATTCATTTATTTTGCCTCATTTACTTTATCATTTATTTGCTCACTTTCTCTCTCTTTCTTGTGCACATGCACACACATGCAAACATATATATTTGGAACCATTTAAGGGAAGTTACATATATTACAACCTTTTATCCCTAAATATGTCAGTGAATATTTCTCAAGAATGGAGATATTCTATTACATAATTACAGTTCAGTTAACAACCTCAGTAAATTTAACATTGATTGAATACCTTTATCTAATCTACTATCTGTATTATTTCAATTTTGACAACTGACCCAATGTATTTTCCCCTTCCTGTTGAGGATCTAGTCTAGGGGCAAGTATTGCATTTTTTGGTCATGTCTCTATAGCCTTTTAAAATCTAGAACATTTCTACAGACTTTCTTTGTCTTTGATGGTATTGATATTTTTGAAAATTACAATTTCCCATCTTTAAAAAAAAAAAAAGAATGTTTCTCATTTGGCATTTATCAAAAATTAACTTATGATTAAATGTATATTATGTATTCTATCTACTACATAGATGATCTCATGGCCTTATGGTATCTTACCATGAGAGGCTCACAATATGTATCTGCTTCTCATTAGTGATGGTAGTTTTGATCACTCAGTCAATGTGTTACATGATTTTCCCACTGTATAATTAAAATTTATCCCTTTCCAACTAATAAACAGTCTACAGGGAGACACTTCAAGACAATACATATATACTGTTCCTCATCAAAATTCCTCCCTAGATATATTTCCATTGATGATTCTTGCTTGATCCAATCTTCACTATGAGGAGTTTTTCTATTTACCAATTTAGATTTCACTTCAGTGCTCATCTGCTGCTTCCCTTACATTCATTCCACTGATCTTTTGCAAAGTGGCCTTTCTACTCATCCATCATGAGGTGGTATCTATTGCTATATCCCCTTAAATCCAGGCAGTCTCTATGACTTCTTTGATCATTAGAATATGGTGGAAATGATGTGTTCATTTCTGGTGTAGCCCTTAACTGGATTGGCAGTTTCTGCTTTCTACCTCTTGGAAATCAGCCGCCATGTAAGAAACGTGACTTCCCTGAGATCACAGAGCTGCAGAAGCCCAAGACACATGGAGAGGCCCTGGAGGAATGGAACTTAGAGAGAGAGAGGGAGAGAGAGACCAAATTGTTACCAAAATATGAATATTGAAGCTATCTTGGAAAAAGATCCTCTAGCCGTAGTCATCTTAATTTTAGCTGAAGCCATATGGATTAGAGATAAAGGTCCCCACTGAGCCCTTTCTAAATTTCTCACCTACAAAATTGTGAACAAAATAAAATGGCTGTTTTAAACGACTATGTTTTGGGTAATTTCTTATACAGCAATAGACAACCGAAACATATATATCAAGCAAATGATATTTATGGAGCCTCCAAACTGTTAAATCTTTTTTGCTTCTTCCTTGGGTGTAAGGGTGCCAAACAATGTACTGGGTGTTGGCAATAAAAGTTGTAAAGATACATGTTATCTGGCCCTTGCTCTATCTCCTTAAAGTCAGGTAGGAGAGACACATAAACAATTATCTATAGTAAATGACAAATGCAATAATAAAGTAATATGAGAACATAGTAGGAGTTATTAATTCTTCTTCCATTAGGAATTTTGCACACAAGGGCAAGGGTTTTCATCTGCTTGGTTCACACCAGGTCTTAAGAACAGTGCCTAGTGCATAGCAGATGCTGAATAAACATTTGTTGAATCAACAGGTGGCTCAACAAATGAGGGAGATGATGGGGATGGGAACTGTAAGGTTTGGAAATGACTCCTGAAAGCCTTGAGAAAAGAGATAATATTTTAGTCATATTTTGAATGATACCTACAAATTTGTTAGAAGGAGTAGCAGGAAAAGAAAGAGAATAGATAAAACATGAGTGGGAACTGGGATAGTTTATCTGAGACTGAGGGGGTAGTAAGAGTTGCCTGATATTAATTAGTCAGTCATCCCATAATTCAAAAATCTTGCAATCCTACTAATTTAGAGAACTACTTTAAGAGATTAGTCTAGTCTTGAAGAGAGTTGGGTGTTGAGGCAGGATTGAGTCCCAGACTGTCTTCAAACACCTCCAGGATCTTAGATATATCTCAAATTCAGTATAGTGGACCCAGAATTGACTCTTTGAAGCCATTGGCTACACTGCACTGACGTTTTATATCGTTAGACTTGTTTTATGATCAGCACAATCTCCAGGTTAGGGTTAGAGGGGATCTCACCGTGCTTATCAAATACGATTCATATATAAAATGAGGTAATGTTTGCATTTTGTTTTGTACTTTGGAAGGACACAAAGACCTTTAGTCTTAATGATTAGAAATTCTTAGTTTGTACTAATTAGCTGTGATTTGTACAAGATTCTGGAACTTCCTCATTTACTGCCATGCTTTAATTCATTGGTTTACTTATTCATTTATTTTTCTACACAATGCCTGAGAATTTGCCAGAGTACTATTGATTCTTTAGTTAAAGATCATATAACAACAACAACAACAAGAACAACAGTTTGGAGAGGAGAACACCAAGGGTTGAGGCATTTTCACTTTAGTATCAACCAAAAAAACAGAATAGAATCTGATAAGTAAAAAATACAGAGATTTGGAGATTTGAAGGGTAGCATATGAAGGACATCTTGACTTTTTAATGGGTCTTAGAGAAATTTATCCTTTGTTATTCTCCAGTATTTTAGTGCTTTTGAAGAGCTTTGTACTAGGCACTGTGGAAGTAGAAGAAAAAAATGCAAAACATAGATTTTGTCTACAGAGTGTTTGAAGTAAAATAATGGACCCAGGGAAAAACCAAATACTGGCATACCTTGGAGATAATGTGGGTTTGTTTTCAGACAACTGCAAAAAAAGCAAGTATCTCAGTAAAGCAAGGCATATAAAATTTTCCAGTGCATGGTGTTATGTAACACTATACTATAGTCTATTAAGTGTGCAATAGCATTATGTCTAAAAAACAATGTACATACCTTAATTTAAAAATAATTTGTTGCTGAAAAATGCTAACCATCATCTGAGCCTTCAGCGAGTCATCATCTTTTTGCTGATGGAGGGTACTGCCTCAATGCTGCTGTCTAATTAGGCTGGTAGTTGCTGAAGTTTGGGGTGGCTGTGACAAGTTCTTAAAATTAGAAGACATTGAAGTTTGCTGTATCAATTGACCCTTTCTTCCATGAAAGATTTCACTGCACCATGTGATGCTGTTTGATAGCATTTTACTCCCGGTAGAACTTCTTTAAACATTGGAGTCAATTCTCTCTAAATCTGCTGTTGCTTTATCAGCTAAGTTTATGTGATATCCTAAATCCTTTGTTGTTGGTTCAACAATGTTCACAGCATCCTCATCAGTAGTAGTTTCCATGTCAAGAAACCACTTTCTTTGCTCATCCATAAAAAGCTACTCCTCATCCATTTAAGTTTTGTCATGAGATTGCAGCAATTCACTCACATATCAGGCTCCACTTTTAATTCTAGTTCTCTTGCTATTTCCACCCCATCTGCAGTTGCTTCTTCTACTGAAGTCTTGAACCTCTCAAAGTCATCCATGAGGGTTAGAATCAACTTCTTCCAAACTCCTGTTAATGGTGCTATTTTGACGTCTGCCCATGAATCATGAATGTTTTTAATGATTCATTCATCTAGAATTGTGAATCATTTCCAGAAAGTTGTTAATTTACTTTACCCAGATCCATCAGAGGAATCATGATTGATGGCAGTGATAGCCTTATGAAATGTATTTCTTAAATAATAAGATTTTAAAGTTGAAATTACTCCTGGATTCATGGGCTGAAGAATGGATGTTATGTTAGCAGGCATGGAACAACATTTATCTCATTGTACGTCTCCATCAGAGCTTTTGGGTGACCAGGTGCATTGTCAATGAGCAGTAATCTTTTGAAAGGAATATTATTTTCCTGAGCAGTACATCTCAATGATGGGCTTAAAATATTCAGGAAACCATATTGTAAACAGATATGCTGTCATCCAGTCTTTATTTTTCATTTTAGAGGGCACAGACAGAGGAGATTTAGCATAGTTCTTTAAGGGTCCTAGGATTTTCAGAATGGTAAATGAGCACTGGCTTCAACTTAAAGTCACCAGATGTATTAGCACTTAACAAGAATGTTAAACTGTCCTTTGAAGTTTTGAGACCAGGCATTGACATCTCCTCTCTAGCTCTGAAAATCCTAGATGGTATATTCTTCCAATAGAAAGCGAATTCATCTACATTGGAAATCTGTTATTTAGTGAGTTACTTCATCAATTATCTTAGCTAGATCTTCTGGATAGCCTCTTACAGTTTCTGTTATCTGCACTTGCTGCTTCACCTTTCACTTTTATGTTATGGAGATGGCTTCTTTCCTTAAACCTCATGATCCAACCTCATCTAACTTCAAACTTTTCTTCTGCAGCTTCCTTACCTCTCTCAGCCTTCATAAAATTGGAGAGAGTTACATCCTTTCTCTGGATTAGGCTTTGGCTTAAGGGAATGTTGTGGCTAGTTTGATCTTCTATCCAGACCACTACAGCTTTCTCCATATCAGCAATAAGGCTGGTTTACTTTCTTATCATTCATGTGCTCACTAGAATAGCACTCTTAATTTCCTTCAGGAACTTTTGCTTTGAATCACAATTGGCTGTTTGGCACAAGAGGCCTAGCTTTCAGCCTATTTGGGCTTTCAGTGTCCCCTTCTCACTAACGTTAATCATTTCTAGCTTTTGATTTAAAGTGAGGACATGAGATTCTTCCTTTCACTTGAACACTTAGAGTCCCTTGTAGGGTTATTAGTTGGCCAAATTTCAATATTGTTGTGTCTCAGGAAGTAGGAAGCCTGATGAGAGATAAACAGGGGATCGCCAGTCAGAACACACAACATATATTGATTAAGTGCATCATCTTATATGGGCACATTTCGTGACACCTCAAAACAATTACAATAGTAACATCAAAGATCACAGAACACCATAGCAGATATAATAATAATGAAAAACTTGAAATATTATGAGACTTACCAAAATGTGACACAGAGAAGTGAAATGAGCACATGCTGTTGGAAAAATGGCATTGACAGACTTGCTGGATACAAGGTAGCCCCAAACTTTCAATTTATGAGAAATGCAATATCTGTGAAGTGCAATAAAGAGAAACACAATAAAATAAGGTATGGCTGTAAATGCATATAATCACAAATGAAAGAAATAAATACATGCTAAAGGAACTATCAGTGTATCAAGATAGTGTTAACATTCAGCTATCTCTGTTTCACTCATAGGATCAGAACTGTTTTAGGCAGAAAGATTGTCCACTGAGATAGTTATGGCAGTCAACTTGGAAATAGTGATGTATGGTCTACTTCTGTAGTTTTATAGGAAGTGGTTAAGGACAATAAGGAACACACCAGTCTAGGAGCAGCAATATTCCCAATTAGAAATCAAAATTAAAGTAGGCCAATTACTATTAAATGTTGACAGAAAATTAATAAAATAACTTGTTGACTGTAAATTTTTGTTTTGAGCTTCATTGCTAAAAAACTGATGTCATATTGTAACCGATAATCACTGACATTAAATTTTATATCATCCCCCTGAATGGTTATTACAGTTAGCAGGTGACTTGATTCAATTCTTAAACAGGTCTAGACTATAGAACCAACTGCCTTATGACTGTAGTAGCTGTTAAGAGTGGTTATTCATTCATTGATATTTGGTAAGAGTCCCACTACTGTTAGGCAACAGGTGTTGGTTCTATAATCTCTGCACAAGAGTCAACACTTCTATTTTATTTTATCACAGCCAGTAGGTACATTTATTGGGTAAAGCTTTACAATGTTCATGGCACTGATTGGAAGGCATCAGAGCATTTCTGAACATATATATATTTTTTCCAATAATAATAGCTACATTTCTTGATTATTTGCTATATGCCATTGTGTGAAGTATTTTATAAGCATTATCTAATTTAATCCTTACAGCAATCCTAAAATATTATCTGTGTTTTATTAAAGAAAAATGATGCTCAGCCACACAACTATTAACTAGCTGAGTAGATATTCAAACCCAGGTTTGACTCCGGAGTATCTACTCTTTTCACCACCGTGCTGACAGCAGGCAGCAAACAAATACCAGTGTGGTTGTTTTTGTGAGACTAGAACTGAATGTGACCTGAAGCTTATTGTTGGACATTGGATTTTAGTGATCAAATTAACTTTGGTTGATGGATAGGGAAATACATTAGAATTCCCAGTTGTGATTTGAATGGACTGTATATGACAATTATAAAAAAGCAAACCTAGATAAGCTTCCCAGCACATGTACAGGATTGGATTTTTTCCCTAGTTACATCAATACTAAACATGAAAATTCTATCACTTTCACAGCAATTGTTTCAAATAATGGATTTCTAGAGAAACTTACCAACAGTCGCTGTGTAAGTGCAGATGAAACTAGTTTTTACTTCATAGGCAAAAATATAACAAATATGAATGAGAATGTTGCCTTTCAAGTCACAATAGCACCATGAATAATTGGATAGAAAAAATGAGAGCAGGCTTCAAAAGAGAAAGACTAAAGAAAGACAGCAATAATTCAAATATGATTTAAATATCTGAAAAAATTTTTCTAGTAATAAGCAATTTCAAATAAAATATTCTTGAAGTAAAGATCAACTGAAAGGAAATTTAGGAAGCTGGTTATAAAATTAAAAGCATTATAAACAAGAATGAATTTTTTTTTAACACCAGATACTTAAGCATAATCCATATACAATCTAAGTTATTATACAATCTTACAGTATAATGCCAATAAAACCATTCTATATCAGAAGAGACAAACCCTAGTACTTCCCCCATTTGCCATGTGTTACAGGCAGTTTCATGCACCTGTTGTGGGTGTGTTTTCATCACAAAAGCAGAAAATCCATGCACTGAAAAGCTATTACAGATATAACTAGAATTTAAAGCATTTTTGCATACATGCTGTGGTCTAAATCAGGATACTTAAACCAAAACAAAAATATTAAACAAAGGCAAGGGGAGTATAACTTTTGAAAAAATTGGAGGAGCAGTTCCATTAGTATCATATAGAAATTTTTCATTTTATTTTATAGGTGCAAATATCAGACATTAATAGATGTTGAAAAGTTTTGGTAATAGTTTATCTTCAGTGGAAACACTAATGGAAGAATTTAGACTAAATTTTATAACAAAACCATTCTATATATGCAGAAAAGTAATAACTTTTTATATCTAATATTACTTTTATGTAGAAAAGTAATATCTTGTCTCAAGATTTAATTAAACTAAACAAGCAATTATTTAAATTAAAAATAGTAATGCATGGGAAAAATAGTAAAATGGTAAGAAAATGTCTAAGAACTACTTTTGGTTCTTATTTGAAAAATTTTATTGAAATTGGGAAAGGAAAGATCCAATAAAGCCTTTTCAGTTGTGGAAGAATTATTTGAAGTGTTAACCCCCAAAGAATAAAACTATTGTCATTTCCCCCCCATCTCTTGCTCTTTGGCGACTGTTTCTCTTTTAATTTATTGCTCTGTGTTCTAAAAAGTGGAAAGAGATTACAAACTATATTTTTAAAGTGTATTAAATATAACTTATGGTAAATTGGTAACAACTCTTTGAAAAATCCTGCTATGAGCTCTCCCATGGTGCTTCCTTTGGGGAAGGATAACTCAATTGTGTTGATTTAAAGGTTCTGTCTAGTTCTTTTAAACATTCCTTTGATGTTGTATTGCTTTGCTTGTAATAGACTGTTATTGTCCTATATTGAGTTTGCAGAGTGAAGGTAAATCTTTCGTGATATGATTGTGCCACCACAAACTCAATATTGTTCACAGAGCCTTTATAACTCTCAGCTACATCACAGCAGAACGGCACACATTTTCATTTTTACCTTTTTAGATTTTTATTCTTTGTTCTGAAGCCCAAGGTATGTACACTTACCTACAGTCTTTGGTGCTTGTTCTGTGGAGTGGTAACTTGTAAGCAAAGTGAATATTCTTAGGTGGGTTTATTTCTTTTTCTGTAATCATAGATTTTATTGTTTATCTTTTTTCATTATGTTCTATTAGGTTCTCTACTATGCTATTGAAAAAGCACCACTACTGGGAAAAGCTCAAGTCCAAGTTTCTAGTTTCAAACTAGACTATATAAAGACACTATTAGAAGAGATTCTCCCAAAGAGCCCTCTCACACCTTGAAACTCAGATAAATGTGATTTCCCAGGTGGCAGATCACATGCATTGAGACCTATGTGATCAGAAGTACTAACGTAGAGAATTCAGTTTTAACGGTAGTCTGTTTGACTGAAAGTAGAAACTTTATGTAATGGCTTAAGTTATTATTTGCTTCTTTTGTTAAATTTCTGGCAAAAAAAAATCTAATATTTTTCACTGGAGCAGTATTCAACGGATAGTTGAAAACTGTCAAGCAAGGCAGTGCTAAGACTACTTCCTAGGCATTTATTTTGTTCCTTGGCATGTTGGCATTGTTATAATTTTGTTTTCTGATATGATCACATAGCTTTTAAGCAAAAATTAATTGATAAGACATCTTGAGAAAACAAAGAATATCCACAAATGTATAGGGGATTTTTATATATTATAGTAGACTGGGTTTTAAATAACCACATACATTGGGCATATTACTCTTCTTAAGGTAGCTAATAATTATTGTTCCACAAAAGTGAACATTCCTCCCATTACAAATTATTTTTATGATTCTCTCTCCAGTTAGTAAAATAAAATCTGCAGTTTCTAATCTTCAGATATTGATAAATATTAGTTACAGTGGTAAATGTCTATAGTATTTGCATTTCTAATTATCTTCTTTCCATTTCCCCCCTTCCTGTCCTTTCCTCTCTTCACTCTAAGTTTCTGTGAATGAAAGTCCTCTTCAGAGCTGTATATAATGATTTTTGAAGAGGACCAAAGACACAAAATTTATAGGAAGAAAATTTCTGGTATGTTGCTTAATATTTGTAATTTTAAAAGATGATTATATTCTCATCTAGTCAATGAGAATGGGGTTCATGTTTGAAGCCAGAATTTCTTAGTTGGATGGCATCTCTGAGGACACCTGACCCAGAGGTCACAAACTGATGAATGCTAGGCCATATCTGGGCTATCAATTTGTTTTATGTGGCCTACACAATACGTTGTTGTTTTTTAATTTAGTGCTAACATTTAAAAATTGGAATTTCCCCACAAGGAAATACCTTTTAGATGGCTCCTGAATTCTTCTCTTGACACAATTCTTACATGGGGACCACTTCCTTCATTTCTGTTACTGCCAGCCTCTGAAGGTATCTGAGTTTGTGGTATCCGTTTGTAGTCTAATTCTGGCAAGTTCTCCACCTCTTAGCTTTGCTCACTCTGGTCCGTTATCTTGGGGTGCTCCTTATTCCATTTCCATCTCAGAGTCCTTACACCTCAAAGAGCCTTTTCTTCCCATGGCATTCTGCAGTCACTCATCACCTGGTAGAATATCTTCTGCTTAAATTCTTCTGTCCCTTGTTAGTTGTACATAATCTGCCTTGGGGTTATATTGATTGTATTTTCGTGTTTTTCCCCAATAGTTTGTGAACTCTTGGAGGGCAGGGACCATCTTTGCATCCCACATGGTGACTTCCAGCACAATGCCTTGCACCTACTACACTCTCAATGGATGATTGCGGAATAAAATTTAAAGGTATCAATTTGGCCTTGGTCACAAAGGGACAGCATAAGGACAAGAATTCTGGAGGTTCTTAATCCGTAGTTCATATCTTTACCTTTCTAAGTAAGCTCTTTACTCTCATTGAACATGCATGCTCTGTAAAACATTATATTCTTTATTAATAGAAAATGTGAAAGCTCCTTCCCCTGCCCTTGCCACCCCTGGACATTTCCTAATATAGTTTAAAATGTGTCCTGAATTCATATTGTAACCTTTCTGCTCTAGGTGCCCAGAAGCTCAGGCATAATTTATGATTACTTGTGATATTTTCCTGAATCTGAGATTCTAACCTGATAATTCTTTGCTCTCTTTATTATTTGATTTTTATCTTTTTACACCTGCTTTAATAGTTTTGGGTTCTATTTATAAAGGAAACAAAAACAACAGGGATGTTGCGAGGTTTGAATGAAAAACAAGTAAAGCTACTAGTATGGTATGGGCCATGTGCTTGGCTCACAATACCAAAGGTGGACATTATTTTATTGCATTTTTCTCTGTGATTTTAAATTTAAGCCATCTCTACATGACTCTCCTCCTTTTTGGAAGAAAGATAAGTATATGTGATGGGAAAGACATAAAAGATAAAGACAGGCAATTTTGGTTAGCTCTTACTTGTAGGGAGATGGGGCAAATCTTGAGCAATGAAATTTACAGGTACTGTATAGTTAAAAAATCAATTTTTAACTTATGGTTTTATCTTTTAAATCATGGAAATTTAAACATTCTATCCAAGTGGTCATGGAAATAAAAGTGAGTGGCTCAAAGAGTAAAATCTCTAAATAGATAACTGAGAACTGGTTATACCTGCCATTCACCTCAGTAATTGTAAGATGAGCATCACTAATAGATAGCCTAAACCTCTTTGACAAACACAACTTGGAAAGAATTTCCTTCATTCCACCCCCTACCTACAGATTACCTCTTGGCAATTTAGCCACATTATCCTTGTTCGATATTCTCCTTTATTTGGCAGTAGCAGGATGTTTGGGAGCGACTTTTCTCAGAATCCTTACGAGCCAGACTCTGGGTTAGAGTCCCCAAGGAGATGCACTCATGTCAGAGTTGCAACGTAGAATAAAAGCAGAAGCCATGGCTTTCCTCCTCTGGCAGAAGCAGGCAGATGGGGGCTTCTTTTCTGTAGAGGTGAGATTTACTGCATCCTCTGGGCCATATTTCCAAGAATTGTCCTACTCAATGCTAGGGGCAACTGTGATCTTCATCCAGTATCTGAAAGCTAGCAGCAAACCCGAGGGTTTGTGGAAGTCTTCTCTGAACTTTATTCCTCTGATCTTTTCATAAGTTTTCTGTAATTCCATATATTAAATCTCTTTCTGATGGAAATAACTAGAGCAGTTTCTTCTTTTCTTGCTGTTTACTTGATGGAACCTTGACTGAGAAGAAAATGGCCATTTAGTAAATTTAGTTGTGACTTTGACATGATCAAATATTTAAAATCAGAGTTTCAGCAACTAGAAAATGGTACGAGAAAATAAAAATCTCCAGAATAGAAAGAGTACATCTTCTTCATAAAAGGAAAAAAAAAGTCCCCCCTCCCATGAGAAAGATAAACATATCACTCACAAGTTTTCATTAGATCTTTGTTTTTTAAATGACATGACCAAGGTCTCTTTGTTAAGGAAGAAAATGAAAAAAAAAAGCTTGATCATATTCACATCTCATAAAAATAAACTCCATATTCTTATTTTACCTTTAGCATTGATCTGGTAACATCTTTACCTTTGCTACTAATATATTTTATAATTCTACAATTTTACTGTTAAGTCTAGTCTATAAGTTACATTAGTTGTATTTTTCCCATGTTATTCTTAACACCTTGTAGTAGGTAGTTAAATGTAACTAATACATTCTTGTATTAGTATTATTAACCACAATCCTCATCTACCACCAAAATCACTATGTCATACAGTCCCTAGATTATCCTCTACCTGTCTTTCAATTAACGTTAACCTCCCTAGACTAGCCTTTCACGCACAATCACATTTATAAATGAGCGATGTTAGTTATACTCACTATAATGTGTTACCATCAACTCTATTCATTTCCACATATTTACAATCAAACTTATTAAACATTCCACATACATTCAGCATCAGCCTCTCCTTCTCAACTCACATCCTGTCCCCTACTAACTTATACACTAGAGTTTAACTCCATAAGTTTGCCCATCGTATTTAGTTTAGATCATTTTTTAAAGAGTATATTTTCTTAATATATAAGAAACTTTTGACAAGATAAGTAATATTTTGAAAAAATGATTTAGAGTATGTTTGACAAGAATATTTGTGGTAAAAGTATTTGAAAGGTACAATGAAAAACAATAAATAATTCCTACCACAACCTGAATTCAGCAGTTAGCAGAGTGCCCTGAACACCATCAGCATTAAGTAAATATTTACTGATTTAAATATGAAGGAAAAATGAAAAGAAGTGCCTTGCTTCTTCTTTCTAATGAAATTTGGTGATGTGAGCAATATGGCTTATGTGAAATAATTTATAAGGTATTATTTGGCTTTGTGAAGAATAATCAAGGTATTGAGCACTATGACAAAGCTAGAATTGGCTTTGGATCCTGCTCAGTAAAGACGGTTTATTTTTATTTCTTTTCTGCTTTAGGTTAGCTAGAATTTCAGTAAAATTGCTACTGCAAACTTATTTTAATTAGCCTGAAACACAATCAGCAAATTTACTGTGGCTGAGTCAGAGTCATGTAGTGTGAAAGGCTCTTACATTGAGGTCAGCTATTGTGAGTTAGAGGATTAGTAATACTCCCATGAGCTACCCCTCAAAGTCCCCCAAGTTTTCAAGACAGAGCAGTCTTGATTGGAATTCAGAGTAATTCTTTGGAAAGATGGTTAGTTACAGCCATTTGCATGCTTTCTCTCTGCTATATTTCTAATTGGGCTGGGTTCTTGTTGCCTGCTAGATTTCTTGCATCAGACACTTTGGCTCTCTCTCTTCTCTAAGGTGAATGGATGCAGATTGACTCTGCTGGGCAAAGGTCTTTTGTGAGCTGCTGCTTTGTCCCGGTTAACATGATCTGCCAGTCATTTCACCTTTCTTTTTATGCAACGGTGTTTTCCAAGGGAAAGAAACAGCCTCTTGGGGCAGTAAAGATGAGAGTTGTTTAAAAAAAAGAAAGAAAGAATTAAGTTAATACATAATGAGCATATTTGGATGTCTAGTGAAAGTCATTGGTAATTTGAGGTATTTTATATATATTTGTGACAGTCAGGTTCGTTGTTTTAAATAAACTGCCCAAAGACATAAAATCTTTTTCCCTTTCATCCGTCCGGTAGCATACTGAAAATTGAGCAGCGTAACAGAACCTTTATTTACTTGAATCCAACTAATAGAAATTTGAAAAATATAATTAATTGACTAAAAGACCTTGTTATTACAGCTAGATTTTTTTAATGTCAATTTTCAAAGAACAAAAAGTATTAGTTCATAATAAGATTTCATATTAAGAGAAACTTCCAGAATGTGTCCTGTGATCGGCTTATTCTTAATTCATTGTCCTGCAGCTTGGCACCTATGCCACTGTGATCATTTAAAAATCCATAGAATGAAAGTCCTGAAATTCTGAATATTCTAATTTAAGAAAAAATATTCTCTTTTTACCAGAACAAGAATATTTTATATATTTAAAAATATATAAATGTTATGTATATTCTAATTTATAGACTTGTATATACTAATGTTTGGCCAAAACAAAGGTAGAAACTTTATTTCTGACAAACAAACGTATTTTTAAAATATATAAAGTAGTATATCCTGGTACAAAGAAGTGTATAAAACAAAGTAAAAATTTCAAAACCCCTTTCCCCTAATTCCTAACTAGGGCTATAAATATAGTAAATGATTTGACATATATTCTCCAATTTCCTCCCATGTAATATATGCAGGTTTCCAAAAACAGAATGGAAATGGCATAATACTATTGTACCGTTGTATAACCTGCATTTTTTGCTCAATAATATATTGTGGGCATCTTTTTATGTAACTATATAGGTACTAAAATAATTTTATAAATAATTTTAAAATTAAAATAATTACATAGAATGATACAGTGTATGTTGCAATCTTATTGAGCCTTAGATTTTTGGCAACTTGGTAAATTGAATGCTCTATTAATTATTGAAAAGTTTTTCTTGAAAATGTATTCATGGTAATGAAATGAGTTTATATATCCCTTTTCTTACTTTAAAGAAGATAATTCAGGATTTTAAAATATTTATAAATATTATAAGCATTTCAACAAATGTGTGCTTAATGTAATCTCTATTTTATGTTTATGATGATCTATAAAAAATCATTCATAAATTTGTATAATCTTAAAGTCTTAAACCAAAATTCCATTCATCTTCTCAATGAAGGACAAAGGTTATACTGTAAGTTATAGGTAGTTATAGGTAGTTATATCTAATTCTAGGTAGCAGAAAAGGAACTAAGATTTTAGGAATAACTTCACTTTGAGTTGCACAAGAAGTTGGATTAATACTTTAAGAAGTGTACAGCCATCTGGATCTTTGGCAATTACATGGCTCATTTTTTCTTTCTGGTTTAGTGTTTTTGTGAGAGCTAAGATGGAAGTAAGAGCAGACCATTTAAGATTAAGATTATTATTGCAAAATGATATTGAATTAGAACACCTCCTATGTTTTAGAAATATGTGACTGAAAATTTAATTTTTTAGGAGAGAGAAGAAGTGGGATCACCAATGTGTATTTTATATATATTTGTGACAATGTGACCCAGGATCACACGGCTAAATTCAGTGGTCAGTGCTTGATCTTTAACATGATTTGAAACAGCTATCTTCTATGGAAAGAATTGCAAAATAATTAAACAATGGTACTCTTCTCAATACTTTTTTTTTTTGGAAATATACCTAATATTTATTAAAATATGTTATATTTATGTTAGTACACAAAGGGTTTATTATTGTTATCTTTGAATGAATAAATATTTTAAATACTGATTTCTAATATGGTAAAGTGAATAGATATATCCCACATAAATAAAAGCTCTCTGGGATCATTGATAATTTTCAAGAGTGTAAAGGGGTCCTGTGACCAAAAAGATTGAAAACTGCTAGACTTAATTAAAGAAGGAAATAGATTAAAATAAGATAGTAGAATAAAACAAGAATTTAGCATTAAACCTGGGGGAAAACCCAAGTAAAATAAAAATCAGAATCTGTTCACTTCACAAGCAAGATTTCTGACTTGTCAATCAATATTAGGCTATGTAAATTAAACTATTAAAAAAGCTAACTTTAAGGAGAAAAATGCAAATTACATATGGAAAACCAATTAAAATAATATGTTCCTTTAATTAGTGCCCCACACAACCCCCCCCTTTTTTTTAAAAAAAAGAAACCTCCTGAGGTAGTAGTGGCAAACCTGCAATTAAGTCCTTAGACTTAATTGTAATTAAAAAATAAAATAAAATAAAATGTACACAAGGAAACCAAAGCATAGTAACTCAGTAAAATAAATAGCAAGCAAAATAAATCAGAAATGTATATATTCTTTTAAAAAGGTCTAATGACAAAAATATAAGTAAAAGTCAGGTTTGTTATGTCTCAAAAAAATTAAGAATGAAGAGAAATCAGACAAATGATTAGTTCCATTAGGTAGAACAAAATCTCAAAATTTAAAGAAGTTGAATTAATGCATTGCTATGTTAATGCTGTGCATGGTAAATTCTATTATGTGTGAGGCTTTGTGCTAAAAACTTGTAGAAGCCTCAGATAAAATGAAAGGACATTGTAGTATTTAATAAAAAAGCAAACAAACAAACAAAAAACCCATAGTCATTTAGATGATGAAGATTAGTAAATAAAAAAAATTTTTATAGAATTTGTCATAGAATAAAAAATAGTGACATTTTAAACTCTTCAGAAGTTTTGAATTACATTGATAACTATATATGTTTCAAATGTAGAGCTTTGGCAACAACATCCATTCATATAGCCATTCAATTCAACTCAATTCAACTCAAATAAACTCATTCATTCATTTATTTAGTCAATTAATCAATCATTTACTTATGCAAGAGTGATCTCTTTAGTACCTACTTTGTGTCAAATACCTTGTGGGTACTGAGATTAAAGGGATGAACAAAACAGCCTCAGCTGGTCTTCATGGGACTTGTAGTCTAATGATAGAAAGGTGATAATAATCAAATAATAACACAGATAAACTTTTACTTTTGAACAGTGTTAAAGCACTAAGTAAGCAATATAAGTACTATGAAGTATACTGGACAGGAGGGTCTGATCTAGTTGAGGCTTCTGAGAAATCTTCCCTGAGAATGTGATATTTGAGCAAATCTTGAAGGATGGGTAGAAGAGTGGTGTAGGAGAAGGTCAAGGGTGAAGAAGATGAGGAACTGACGCCCAGGTGTTTGAATTAACCTTGTACATTGGAAAGGATTACAGACAGGAATCTAGGTCTTTAGTGAATGAGGAGTGCCCATGACATAGAATAACTGAATGGCAGGAGCCTGAAAGGACGTGGGTTTTGTTTTGCCTTTGCTTTGATTAGTTTATGTGTTTTATTTGGTTCTTAAAGAAAGTAGAAGAGTAACAGTCTCAAAGTTGTATATGGAAGTAAGGAACACCATTCTCAACTTTGAGATATGAGGGGTATGAAAGATTAAAAAACCATAACTAGAGGCCTAGTGGCGATGAGAATGCACCTCACGGACCCCTAACTATAGGGAGATTAACTGACGAAAGGCCAAAGCCATGTTTCCCACAGGCTCTTCTGGCAATGTCTGAGTGCAGCAGGAACACTAAAGCAAGACCATTCCACGGAGACATGGCACTACTTTGGTGGTCAGTTTTGCCTTGAGGACTTCCAAATGGTCTTGTTGAGCCTTCCTTAGAAGCATGAAAGTCTAGGATGCTTCCACCCAACCTTCCTTCCCTCTGCCATTCTCTCGGGTCAGACTCATGGTCAGACAGCTCTCCCCGGCTTTTCTGCTCCCTTCCCCATTTTCTCTCACACAGGCATTTCCTCTAATAAAATCTTTGCATGTTTAATCCTATTTATGTGTCTGCTTTTCAGAGGGGACAGACCAACACAAAAAGAGGCTCAGGGAGGAAGCACTTTGGTTCAAACAAGGAAGCAGAGAAAATACTTAGTAAGTATAAAAAGAGGCTCTGATTATGGTTTAACAATTCTCAAGGGCTCAGGGAGAAGGGTTTTGAGAGGGGACATTTTCCCAAAAATGGTACATTTTGAATAATTTCTAAAATATGGTATATTTACATATTGACAGTTATTAAAGACTACAAAGAAAAGTGAAAAGAAATGATATGGTGAAACATATTGGTATAGGACAATTGGCAAGGGTTTCCCCATTCTTTACCAGGCACCACTCTTAAATTCATTCCTCCCCTTCCTTTATTTCGAGCATATTAAATAACCCGCTTCTCAGCCTCTTCCCCTGCCCAAAAAAACCATGCTGTTGTGCTGTGGTTAGGAGTTTTGCCATCACATCTCAAGCCCATAAATGGGTGGGCATGGACTAGGATGAAGCAAGCTGTTGTGTACTGAAATGATAGTCATAATCTTGAATAAAAAAAAAAAAAGCCATTGTGAATAAATTAAGAAAAATATTGTAAACGTGTTGACCAAAAAATAGAATGCAAACAAACTAAGAAAACAAGTTTTTATAATAAATTATAACCAGACATTTGTGTGAAAAAATGGTATGGACTGGCTTGATGCCAGCGAGAAGGGCACTTCTTATAAAAAGCAAACACTGCTTTGGCGAACATCGGTTTGAGGCAGATAGACACGCAGTCACTCTGACTCCTGGCTTCAATGCCTGTGCTGTGTGGTGAAGCTTTCTGCTGCTTTCTCTGCAGCGCTGTGACCAGTACCTCCCGCAGTCATCTTTGGAATCTCTGCTGAATGCTCCATCAGACCTGTCCCCTTCTTACATGTCTCTTAGGCTGATGGACTTTAGAGATGTTGGTATCCTCCACCTTCAATGTATCGTGTGGCCTTGACCTGTTGTCTATTGTGCATTGGTTGTATTTGCAGCTTGCAGTTAAGCAAGTAAATAAATTGTGTGGTGCCTTCAAACTAAAGTTATGTTGAATCTGCTTTCAAGTGCTAAATTTATTTTTTATTTTGATCTGCTTTCGGTTTGTTAGGACAACTACATTTACATGACAAAAGCAAGGCACCTAGGATGCAAAATTTAAAGAGGCCAGGTTTCTCAAGTGTCCACCCTGTACTTGCAGGACCCTGAGAGATTACCCATTGAAATATTGAGCCCTAGGTGCCTCGCTTGCCTCACCCTAGTCCTGGCCCTGTACAAGCTATCCAAGGACCCATAGAGAGGCACATAAGATATTTGGATGAGTTTTCATCCTAAAGAGTCTGCTAGTTCAAAATCTTCATTCTTCTGTTCATTCTCCAGTAGACTAATGTTCAAGTCCCACCTTTGATAAGGAGAGGTGAAACAAATCATGTACAGTTTCTCCCTTTTCTCTTCATCCACCAATAATTTTATTTAAGTGGATTCATATTAGATTTGACTTCAAAGTTCAATGAAAATGAATTTCAGTGGATATGTAAAAAGGCTTAAGGGTATTTTTATTCTACAGAGAGGGGAAGTAGGAGATAATTCTTTATATATGTGCCTCAGTTCCATTTTTAGTTTCCTGGTTGCTAACACACATACCATGCATTGCTTAAGGTTAAGCTTAAACAATGGGAATTTCTTGGCTCACAGTTTTGAGGCTAGGAGAAGTCCAAAATTGAGATGTCAGCAAGGTAATTCTTTCTCCAAGAAGACTGTGGTGTTCTGGGTTGGCTGCAGGCAATCCTTGGACTTGGCTTTTCTGTCACGTGACAATGCACATGTCAGCTTCTCTTGACCTCTTCCCCATTTGACTTTCACTCTGTCTTTAAAGGGCTCCAGTAATTGGGGTTAAAGTCCAACTTGATCCAATGGGGCCACACCTTAACTGAAGTAACATCTTGAAGAGATCTTATATACAAGGGGTTCACACCCACCAGAATTTAGACCAAAACAAAGAACATGTCCAAAATGGAGTATAAATTCAATCCACCACAACTTGTAAAACTACTTTCTTGTCTCACTCTACCTGCTTTCCTGAGTTGTTAACCTTCCACAAGTTGTTTTCAATTCTCCTATGTAAGGTTTGGAGATGATGGCTCAAAGTCTTAAGGGTGGCTCTGTTGAGTACTATGAATATAAGCACAGTGTGTACTGATTTTGGAATAGTTTGGAAAATTCCAATTTCAATATTTGATAGAAAAGACAGCTGAGGAGGCATGTTGAAGGGTAAGGAGAAAGTTACAAAAGGAATGAAATCAGATTGAGAACAATGAGGAAAATCCAACTAGGTATTCATATTTTTAACAGGATTAAGTATTTTTACTTCACCTTCAGATTGGCAGGGACAGGGATTTTCTGGTTGTCTACAGCATTTGGAAGTGGCAACAATACTTGAGATAACCAGAATAAGAGTAATTTAGCTACATTTGTCCAGTACTTCTGTAGAACTAACTTTCACATCATAAAATTTATAAGAATCTTCCTAGATGTGTACATATCACAGGTCAGGAAACTAAATAATAATAATAAAAAAAAGCGAGGAAGGTACTGACATGGGTTTGCCAATTACTTTCTGTCAAATCAGAACATTAAAAAAAATCAGCTACCATTTATTTTCACAACCATTTAATTTTCTAAGAGTAAGAAAGACAAAATCCCAAAGGAAAATAGAATCTTTCCCAGGAAAGGAAGATTGGCAATAACTTTATGCTGCCACCTCTCTTTCTCTGTCTCTCTCTCTCACACATACCCTTTCCATTGTCCTTAATATTATTTTTCTTTCCAATAAAGACTGGTTAAAATTTTGCTACAGGCTCACTTTAGTTCACTGAAAAGCATTTGGTAGCTACTAGATTTTCCAAACTCTACATTATCAAAAGGAAGAAGTTAAGATATTCTAGAAAGTTGGCTGTCTTTTTCACTCCTTAAAATCTTTACAGATTAATATTAAAAATTTAATACTATTTTGATTGCAGAGAATTAAAAAAAAAATGTCAAATACCCCATCTGCTTTAAAACACATTAATTTAACTTAGTTTTATAATCTTTTTTTAGTAAAAGACTAAAACTTTCTTATGCTTTCATTGCCAGAGGCCAACTTATATTCCTTGTTCTTTGAATGATTATTTCATTGAGAAAATTTAAAATCCTCTATTTTGAGAAGACTGGCTGTAGAGGACTTGGTGATCTTCTTGTCCTAAGAAGATCAATGCCCATCTAGTGGAACATTAGACACAGGAGGCTTCCATAACCATTTTTTGTAGAGTTCAGATGTCAATAACTTGACCCATTAGGGAAATGGCAAGAATAAAGCATAAAGGAACATCAACAACTATCATTCAAACCAAGTCGTTTACTGTTCTTTTCTACAACACACCTGCTACTCCAGATGAAATTCTGCTGCTCTGTGAAGCACGCTCATTTGCATGGACTTTCAGTGACCTATCTGTAAGCACCCAGCAAGCACGCACCTGTCGGAAAGGTGGGGTCCTCTGTTTATATGTCATTGCTCACTGCAAGGAAGTATAATAAAGCAAGGCAGCATAGATAAAAATTGCAGACTTTAAAGAGGAAATAGGAATAGTAACTGATCCAATTGAATAATAGAAGAAGTGTGATAGTGAAAGGATAAGACAGAAACAAAGGTCAAATAAGTTGATTTATGTTCAGGAAACTCCCTGCAAACCCTGGTAATTTCTTTCAGGGAATTGATCAAAACACAGCAAGGTAAATTCTTTCTTTTATAGGTCTTGCAAAATAATGATCTGTGTTTTTTAGAGAAAACACAATGCCAAAGGAGTATAAAGCTCTGAATGCACACTTGGCCAATGGGCTCAATTGTAGATCCAGGGTTTACGAGAGACATAAGTATAGTGAATCCAAGAGCATCTGGCATGTCCACGAGTACACCCCATTCTACCCTGCACAGTGCCTTGAAACTTTGGTTGAGAAAGATTAAGGTGATAGTTAAGTCTTTTGTTGTTTTTTCAATATACTTTGTATCAGCAATTTTAGGAAAGAATGTATTGTTTCCTTGAACTATGATAGATGCTACCATACAATAGGAATATAAATGGGAACTGCTCCATGGGAAGGTGGGAAAATCAGATGAGGAATCAGGAAACCTAGGTTTCTGTCTTAATTTAGCTAAAAACCAGCAATGTGTTGCTATGGAAAAGCTACAATGATCTCTAGGTTTCTGTCCTCACTTATAAAATAAAGGGACTTTCAAGTGTCTCTCAGCTCTAAAATGTTATAATGTATGACACGTTTTCCTTCTTCCCAGGAAACATTTCACATAAATGTTAATTTCATCGCAGTGTGTTATTCCCTGTTAAAAGAATATTTTCAGACTAAAATCAATATACAACTCTGCACAGTGCTGAAACATTCTAAGGATTAGATAAAAATGATTTTGAAGAAAATACACCATACTAATGCATACAGATATAACAAAATAAAAGCACTACCTAGTATACAAAAATCAAAATAAAAATGTGTCAGAATGTTTAACCAGAATAAAACAGATTACACCATGCCATTGTTATGGGTAAGGTTAGCAATAAAGAAAATCTTTCCACACATCTTTTTTTTCTATTCCCTTTCTAAAACATTGTTTCTAGTGGTGAACTGCATAAAAACTCTGGTCTATCACAGTCAAAAATGAAGTTTTAGTTACAGGAAATTAACTCCTCATGCATTGAAGACCCTGCTTCAGGCTTTCTTGTCTTTCTTGTTCTTCTAGGTAGGAAGTGACTTCCCTTTAGATTTCTCCTGTGGTCATTGTGAGTTTACATCCCTCACCATCAATTTTCTTCCTTTCTTTGCTCTAATCTGTGCCCTGGGGCATTGAAAGGGCTCTCCTTATTCTTGAAGATGCATCACAGGGCTTATTTGGCCTCTGGCTTCCCATAAGGTTTGGCCACTGGGAAATAAGTAGGAAATAAGAAGCTGCAGGAGAACGAGCTCAGGGTATTTTTCCCCTGCTTCCTCTCTGTGTCGACTCTGTGCTCTTGTCCCTCACACATGGCCCCGGCTCACATCGGGCTCTGGAAACAGCTTCTTCCACTTGTCCATTAGTCCTAGGGGTGGTAACAGTTTCCTGCTGTTGCTAGTTCCTTGCTTACTCATTACCTTTAAGCCTGCTCACACCTGAGACTAGTACCTTCTTGCAAGTCTCCTCAGGATCCCAGAGGAGGATGCCACCTGCTGAGACTCTGACTATTACAGTATCTTTCAAGAGTTTTAAAATATTCCAGCTATAGATTCAGCAAAAGTACCACATTCTCCCCAAACAGGTGTACTTTTATTTAAAATGAAGCTTAACTTTTAATAGTTCCTGTGAATTTGGGGGGAAAAATTAAATATTATATAAAAGGAAACAGATTTCTTTGCAATAGTAGTAAGCTTTTATTTCCTTTTCTCAATAATTGGGACATCATGCTCACAGCTAATACTTAAGTCAATTATGGAAAAGTCTCCATTAGGCCTTTTTCTTTCTCTTTGACCTTCCTTCTCATCCTACTGCAAAATAAATCAACCTCCACCTCTTCCCCAAAAAGGAAAAAGAAAACTACCCAAATCTTTTTGGATACATTAATTCTTATCAGTGCCACTTTACACCCGAGAGAGTAACAATTTCTATTTTGTGACTTTACAGACTCCTTAACATTTATGTGGAATCACTGGTATAAGATTGACTTTCCAGTGTTACCACACAACAAATCATAAGGCATCCACAAAAGACTAAAGATGCTAGAACAAGCCAACTGATAACTGAGCTTTGATATCCTGAGCTGCCATCATCTCTTTTCACTTAACGAATTCTTTGAAAGGAAGTTGGAAATAAAAGGCAAGGAGCAAAATGCCCAGTTGCCCAACAGAGATTTCTTTAGACTATAAAGATCACCTAACACATTTGTTTCTCCTTCCTTTTTTCTTGTTAACTATGTCTGATCCTGCCGTACAGGTGCTGGTTGATGCATTTTACTTGTGCTGCTCCTCCTTTTTCTTCCACCATTAACTCTTTCTGGATTCAGAATATTTTTGAAAGGATTTTATCAAAGAACCACATCCTTAGATTGAGTCTTAGGATCTCCAATCATAGAACAAAACTAAAAGTAAAATGAAGGCAATTAAATTTCAGAAATTCTTTTTTTAAATCATGGTAATGTGGCATCGGACATGGGCTACTGTGGTGAGAAAAGCTGTTTTTTATTTTGAATGATAAATTTTGGTTATGTATACATATTCACAGCCACAAAACTTGTTACAGAGATGGCAGCACATCTCAAAAATCAATGAAAATCCATGCCCATGGTATGCTGAGGGTTTTTGCCTTCCCCATCTCACCCCTTTCTCTGTTTTTTTTTTTTCCCCCTTTCTGAAGGGTTAAACTGGGTGGTTTTCAGAGTTTTACAAGAGAACTATTAGTGAAAAACAATCTGATACAGTCAACTTACTAAGGCCCTACTCTTTCCCTCTAATCTTTCAGCAGGACCCAAGGGAGGCTAAAGTTTAGATCAGTCTATTCTCCACAAGAACTTTGATTCACTATTAAATTCCGCCTAATGAAGATGACTTTGCCATCCCACGGCCATCAGCAGGCTATGTGTGAGACAATGCAAAACCCACCTTGTATAGAGGGACATTGTTCTTTCTTCTTAGTTACCCTCATTGAATAGAATCTCATGGAAATTCACATGCACAAGAGACCTGTGAAATCAGTAACAGTATTAATCTCTAGGGTGCCATGGACAGTCTAGTTGAGGAAATAACTATTTTGCTTAAGTACACACTTGCTCATGTCTTACATCATGTCATGTTTGTGATAAGAGCAAACAGCTGAGACAAAGAGAGATTTTTCTTCATGGTAAAATTAAGGTAGTATAAAATGTAATTTGTTGCAGAATATGCACTAATTAGATTAAATCTAATTCTCCTGTACTCCTTGCCTCGCAAATAATAAATTAAAAAGAAAAACGTACAAGTGTGAGAATTCTGGAGCTTATTTTAATGCTTAAAAAATTTATGATATGTCAATCATACATACTAAATAAATTATGAAAGAAACTTTGATTCTGAAATTACGCTATTCTATTAAATAAAATCCTGCAACCACAATGTCTATTTTATTTACTTCACAAAACAAATTTTAAAAATTGGACAAATACAGCCTTCTAAATAACAATTTTTCTGTGGTCAGTAATGATATAAGCTAGTACCAGAGACAAAGATTCATGCTTTTAGGAGGCAGAAAAAAATGGCATAGTGGTTAGGGGCATGGGCTCTTTCATTCTACCATATATAACTTGTAGATGTTGGACAAATTACTTAATTTTCCTGGACTTCAGTTAACTCATTTGTAAAATGAAAATTGCTTATTTGTAAAACTAGGGCTTAAGTTGTAGTGCTGATGTGAAAATTTACTCAGCTAATTCATGTAAAGCACTTATAAGAGTAATTGAAACGTTAAGTAATAAATGTCTTACTATTATTAATTTTATTCATCAAACACCATGCACATAGTTAGTTAGCAAAACATTTGGTTGTTTAATGGGTAAAGCCAACTTCAAAGCTGATGAAGTAGAAATATTTAAAATATTAGAGCTAAAACAGTGGTTTTGGAATAAAACATCATTCATATCCATTATTAAATATACAACAAAATGGTAATTCTTAGTATCATTATTTTTTTTACATTCATTTGGTTAGAAAAAATAGGTGATTCCACTTCTGGTTGTAATGGAATAGTTCCTATTAGACTAACCCTCCCACTGATAGCAACTATAAACTATGGGGGGAAAAAAAGACAAAAAACAGCCTACCAGAAGTCACTGTAGAATAAAAAAAAGCTGGCAAAGTCTGAAAAGGACTTGATTTTTGGAAAAAGGGAACAGTATTCTGTGAGTTTCTGGGTTTAAGAGCTTTTGCCTGAGGTCAGGCCCATTCATTGACACAAGTTACAGCTAAAACTTGGTTAGAAACCTGCAGTTTTACTTGCTTGAAGACCCACATGGCAGAGTTTGAGGCTGCCACAAAGATTAGAGCATGATGGAGAAAATATAGGAAAGGTGAAAATCAACAGAGGTTGTGCTTCAAATTCTGAGTATAAACCCTGCCACTATCTCTGGCTTCCCCCTTAGTTGCACATGTATGGAACAGGTAGGCTAAAATAATTGAGCAGGATTTCAACTGCTTCACTCCAAAAGGGTCACAGAGTTTGGAGTTGAGTTCAGACAAATTAACTGCTTGCTGAAACTGCAACCATAAAAACAAAAACAGCAAAACAACACTTTTCAGAGGGATGTATGAGAATCCAGTCTTTACAATATATCTCTCACAATATATATCTCACAGGATACCATTCTATGTTACTAGACACATGAAAAACCAAGAAATGTGACCCTTACTCAGGAGAAATACAGTCAATGAAGATTGACTCTGGGATGGCCTAGATGTTGGGATTAACAGATTAAGATTTTATAAGAGCTACTAGAACCATGTTTAAGGATATAAGGGAAAATATGCCCATAATGAGATAACAAATAAGAAACTTCAGCCAAGAAGTAGAAACTATGAAAAAGAACCAATTGGAAATTATAGAACTGAAATACAAAATGTATTAAATAAATAGAAATAACTGGATAATTTTAACAAAAGATTGAAGATGACAAATGAAATTGTCAACAAATGTGAAGACAGATCAATAGAAATTACCCAATATGAAGAATAGGAAAAATAAAGACTCTTAAAAAATGAACAAAGCCCCAGTATCTGTGGGACAATATGAAAGTTCTAACATATGGTTAATTGGAGTGGAAAATATTTGAAGAAATAATGTCTGAAAATTTTCTAAATTGGGGAAAGATCTTCATTTATATATTTAAGAAGCCTACTGCAGAAAAAACAGAAAGGAAATCATATCTAAGCATATCATCATCAAACTGCTAAAATCTAAATATAAGAGAACATAGATACAGGTGAATAAGAATACAAGTGATTGGGAAGCAGATGTGGCTCAATCGATAGGGCTCCCGTTTACCACATGGGTTCGATTCCCGGGGCCTCCTGGTGAAGGCAAACCAGCCCGTGTGGCGTGGTGAGCTGACGCAGCAAGATGACGCAACAAAGGGAGACAAGTAGACCACAGAAAAATGCACAGCAAATGGACACAGCGAGCACAAGCAGCAAGGGGGTATAAATAAATAAATAAAATCTTAAAAAAAAAAAAAAGAATACAAGTGACTTTTCAGAAACAATGGTGTCCCCAAAACAGTGGAATAACATCTTTAAAATGCTGAAAGAAGGGAGTAGGTATAGTTTACTGGTTAAATACCTGCTTCCCATGTACAAGGCCCCAGATTCAATCCCTGGTGTCTCCTAAAAAATTTTAAAAATAAATAAATAAATAAATGCTCCATCCCAGTAATGCAGGAAAAATGTCACTTAAAAAAATGTTGAAAGAAAAACTGTCAATTCAGGATCCTATATTCAATGAAAATGTCAGGCATTTAGAAGCCAGTGCCCCCCCACCACAATTTTTTAATTTTCTAAATAACTCATGGGGTAAAAGAACTCACTAGTGGATTTAGAAATTATTTTAAACTGACCAATACTGAAGACACAAAATTATCGAAATTTGGGCAATGCAGCTAAAACAATGCTTAGAGGTAAATTTATAGCTTTAAAACACTTATATTAGAGAAAAAGAAAGGTATTACATGAATAGAAGGCAGAAAAACAATTGAGGAATTTAATAAATTTAAAAGTTGGTTCTTTCCTTAAATAAAAGGGGGAAAAGGTAAAGACAAGTTTATGGCTAAGAGTCTTCAAAGTTAGTTGGGAGGTTGTCAGAGAGGTTACACTTATGCATGTCTCAGCAGTATCTCATAGATGGCCAAAGTAGATACTACTCTGCACAGTGGGGCTCCTGAGGGCTCTGGAGACACCCAGGTCCTATGGTCATGGCAGAGAGCTCTGGAGTTTGGTGCCTTGCCAGTGGGCCCTACTTTGGAGTCTGTGCTCCTGAGTGTGACAGAGTTGGACTCAGATGTGACTTCTCTACACATGCCTCTTCTATCCCTTTTATTTGAACCTATAGTTGGTGTTGGAGTTGGTAGGTTTATGTCCAAGAGACTTGAATCTCTGGGCTGTCCATGTTCCAGCTGGGCCCTGAGTGTCAGCAGAGTTGCAGCACCTACTCTCCGGTTCATTGGACTCACCCAGGACAACTAACAAGGAGGTGAGGATGGACAACCACCATACCAAGGAACCAAGAGAGTCTACAACTGCAAGCAAGAGAGTCCCATCCATCACAATATGGAACAAAACCCTCTATCAATTAGAGGTGGAGTCATCATCACCATCCCAGAATCCTCAGGATTGGGGAATAAAATATGGACTAGAGTAGACTTACTGGTATTCTATTATAGACTTATTGTGATTCTAGCAATGGAAGAAATTATATCATTGATGTGGAGACAGTGGCCACTGGAGGTGCTGAAGTCAGGGAGAAGGAAAAAGAGGTGTAATAAGGGGGCATTTTCAGGACTTGGAATTGACTTGAATGACATTGCAATGAAAGATACAGACCATTATATAACCTGCCATAACCTACAAAATTGAGTGGGAGAGGGTGTAAACTACAATGTAAACTATAATCCATGCTTAGTAGCAGTGATCCAAAATGTTTTCATCAATTGCAATGAATGTACTACACTAATGAAAGAAGTTGTTAATGTGGAGAAAAGTGGGAGGCTGGGGAGTGGATCATATGGGGGAATCCCTTATATTTTCTTATGTAACATTTTATGTAATCTAAGTATCTTTTAAAAATAAATTTTAAATATTATTTAAAAAATAATAAATTAAAAATATATTTAAATTTTTTTTGGTTCTTTGAAAAAAGCAACAAAATTGACAAACTCCTAGATAGAATGATCAAGAAACAAAAAGAGGGAACACAAATTATACCTACATTAGGAATAAAGAGGGAATCTTACTACAGATTTTATAGACATTAAAAGTATAATAAGGGACAACTTTATGCCAATAAATTTAACAGTTTAGATGAAATGGATAAATTATTTGAAAAATGCAATTTAGCAAATTTGACATGACTACAAAACCCTATACTTTAATAAATTTTTAATCAATTAATTAGAAGAACATTTTTCCTTTTCATTTTATTTTATATCTGAGTTGTTTTTTTTTCACAGGAGATCATAATCTTTTAAAAATATGTCCTTGTTTTAGTTTGCTAGGCTGTCAAAAGCAGATGCCGTAAAATGGGTTGGCTTCTAATGGGAATTTATAGCTTGCAAGCTTACAGTTTGAGGCTGAGAAAAAGATCCAAATCAAGGTATCATCAGGGTAATGCTCTCTCTCTCCAAAGACCGGCTGCTATGATCCTGGACTGCTCTGTCACATTGCAAGGCACGTGGCAGTGTTTGATGGTCTCTCCCTTCCCTTCTGGGTTTTCTTGCATCCAGGTTCTTGCTTCCCTGGATTTTTTCTTTGTCTGAAATTCATTCTCTTATAAAGGAGTCCAGTAAGAGGATTAAGACCCAGCCTGAATGAGATGGGTCATACCTTAATTGAAGTTGCCTTATCCAAATATCCTACTTACAATAGGTCCATACCCACAGGAATGGATTAACTTTAAGAGCATACTTTTCTGGAAAACATACAGTTTCAAACCATCACAGTCATGAACATCTTCTTTGACAGTTAAACGAAACCTGTATATCCCCTTCTCAGAATGATGTATAAACATGCATTTATGTGTATAGAAAAATACACCCGGGGGGTGGATGTGGCTCAAATGGTTGGGCATCCGTCTGCTATATGGAGGGGCCTGGGTTCGATCCCCAGGACCTCCCGGTAAAATAAAATATCTATATATATAGAAGGTGCATGGGCTGCCAGGCTCTGTGTGCCGGTGAGCCGCCAGGCCGCGGAGCCATGCAGCAAGATGATGGTGTAACAGGAGAGAGACACAGGGGAGAGACAAGACGAGATGCTCTTTTTTTTTTTTTTTTTTTTTTTTTTTTTAAAGATTTTATTTATTTATTCATTTATCCCCCCCTTGCTGCTTGTGCTCGCTGGGTCAGCTAACCACACCGTGCCGGCGTGTTTGCCTTCACCAGGAGGCCCCGGGAACCGAACCCAGGGCCTCCCATATGGTAAACGGGAGCCCTACTGATTGAGCCACAGCCGCTTCCACGAGATGCTCTGAAAGCTCCGAAAACCAGGAACTGAGGTGGCGCAGGTGGCAGAACACGTCTCTCCTATGTTGGAGGTCTCCAGGATCGAATCCTGGTGAAGACTGGAGGAGAAGGATGAGAAGAGATGGCAGGAAACAGACACAGAGAATTGCCCAGTGGATGGACACAAAACAGCAAATGGGGGAGGGTCTTTTAAAAATGGATAAAGTAAATAAATAAATCTTTAAAAAAAAAAAGAAAAAGAAAAATACACCAGATTACAAAGAAAAATTATTACACTGGAATACAGTTTTTAATAGGTGTTATAGCATTTTATGTTTTACTTTATTAACACATTGAATAGTAAGATATATTGGTGAATCTAATAACTACCTTTATTTCAAAGTAGTGTTGAGCATAAATGATATTTTGAATATCTGCAATACCAGTAATAGAATTGAAATATATATGTGATTGCTATTTTATATCTGGTTTTGATATATATTATTTTCTTCATAAACTATTATCTAAATACAATGTTCACTATGAATATGCACATTTTATAATGGTGTTAACGACAAGAATGTTTAATAATAGCTATTATTATTTTACTTTAGCTTTTTGGTTAGCTCCACAAATAGTGATAGAGGTAAGCTCTATTTAAGGTTACTAAAATTTGGGCTTGGTCAGTCTGCCTTCTCTAACATCTTATCCCATATGAAAGAAAGGCTAGTATTAGGTTTTTGGAATATCTCCAAACAAATATGTTCTTCTAGCTATAATTAATTTTATTTTATATTTAATACAGAGATATCCTTTATACAGATTTTTTGGCTTTTGTTTTGCCTTGAGAAAGCCATTTTTTCTCTTTTTCAGATTGTTGGTGAGTTTGAGTCTGGCCTGGGCTTATGCCTGGGTGTTTGTAGAGCAGCCAAGAATAAGTGATTTAACACTGATGGACTGTATTTGAAATCAAGGGGACTGTACAATAAGACAGAAGCTATAGCTGAACAAAAGTTCAGTTAAAAAATACCAAACTCTTTGACCTAAAGCATGTCTACTAATTGAGGGATAAAGGAAGAGATGAAATGGAATCAGGTTAGAATGTCTTACCAGATTCTGATGCTTTCTGGCTTTGCCTTGCTGTGTGCAGTTCGATAGTTATATGCCCATCTTCTTTGAATTGGATTAAGACCCATTCTGGTTGAGGTGGGCACACCTTCTTAACTGAAGTAACCTCATCTAAAGGTCCTACTTACAATGGATTCACACCTACAAGAATAGATTAAATTTAAGAACGTTTTTCTGGAGTATACAGCTTCAAACCACCACAAGTGTTTAAATGAAGACAAAATAAGTAAAAGGTGAATGGGAAATTTTTCAGAAGTTATCTTTTTCTTAAATTTATGTTATTAAACATGGGGAAGAAATCATAAAGTGGGGCCATCTCCATCACTTTTGTCCTTGGTTAGAAACAGGTCACAGGTTCCACCCACAATGAAGGGGGGCGTACATCATGCAATGTGTCTGTCTGCCACAATTGGTCCTCTGGCTTCAAGGATTCTTGTTCCTCCTATATTTTAAATACATTTAGCCCCTTTAAAGGTTCCTAAGAGTCTCATTCCATTATAGCATCAGCACAAAGTCATCCAAAAACAGGTATGGGTGAGGTCCTTAGGTATATTCCATTCAGTACAGCTCCTGGGTTACAATTCCTCTCCACCTGTAGACCTGTGAAACTAAAGTGGCAAGTTATCTGCCCCCAACACACTAAATATGCAATGCTGGTTTATAGACATTCTGGTTCAAAAAATAGAAGGCAAAGGAGAATCACTGGTCCAAAGTGTTCTGTAATCCAGCTGGCCAAACTCTATCCAGAGATCCTTGATTAGGCTTCAAGGCCTAAGGATAATTCTCTATAGCTCTTGGCTCCATCTTCTGGACTTTTAATTCTTCCTTCTGAGTAATCCTACCTTTTTCATGAAAGGTAGCACATGTAATCAATCTACTTACTGGAATTAAAATTTTGAGAGTGTGACAGCCTCCTTTTATTTTGTGCTTTTCATAATTTTCAGTCAAAACTGGGAGTGTTTCTGCAGAAATAATTTTCTCAAGAACTTTGTGGGTTTTCTGTGGATTTAGAAGGGATTCACTCCATTAAAATCACATGCACAGATCTTTTGAAGACACTCTTTTCTACCTTCTCTGCCTCCTGCTCTTATGGCTTAGGGCCCTTAAGCTTCTTTGATGTCCAATGGTCAGACAGAGGATTTGTGAAGCACATTCTTAATTTCCTGACACAACCTTTTTTGTGACTGAATACTTTGACGTTTTGATCTGAGATTTTAGCAAAAGGTTGTACAGTCACACCCTTTGCCTTTTCTCTAGAGGACACTTTACTGATAGTGAATCTCTTAATTTTAGTATCTTCTACCATCTTAAAAGTCTGAGAATTTCCCAAATCTTTTGGTACTGGTTCCTTTTTGTTTAACAGTTCTTCCCTCAATCTATCTCTTTTTTCTCTTATTTTACTATAAGCAGCCTGAAGGCAACAGGCACCACCTTCAACACTTTGTTTGGAAATCTCCCAAAGTGTATAACCAAATTCATTACTTATAAGCTCTACTTTCCACATAACTTGCAGAAGACAGTTTCACTAAACTTCCAGCCACTACATAACAAGGATTTCCCTTCATCCAGTTTCCATTAATATGTTCTACACTTCTGAGCCTTCTGTTGCAGCATTCTTGAAGTCTATATTTCTACTAACAGTCTGTTCAAGGTTATTTAGGCTTATTCTCTCATATGCATTAAAATTCCTCCAGCCTCCACTGACTGCCTGATTCCAAAGGCACTCTGCCATTTTAGGTGTTTGTTACAACAGCAGGGAAAGATTTACTTTCAAGTTCTCTTAGATTGTTGGCAGAATTCTTGACCTGCAGTTGTAGGACTGTGGTGCCTGATAATTTACTGGATGACAGCCAGGGGCTGCTTTCAACTCCTAGGGGCCATATGCAATTCTTTGCCCCATGACCCTCTCCAAAGTCCCTTTAACAGCAAACATGATTATTTTTTCAAAGCCAGTAGGAAAAGTCTATACTCTCTCTTTTAAAAATATTATATTTCCTTTCCTATTACTTAGATGAAAATAATACAGGTAGTACCAGAAAATAATAAACTAGAACAAATTATTTTTTTTTGGCTACTAATTCATCTTTTCTAAAATGAAAATGGATATATATCTATTAACTATCAGAAAATGAATATGCAGGTAGAGATGCTTATTAATTCAAGCCAAGAGTTTATTTACTGACAAATAATGGCAGCAATACTAAAACTACCTTAAATGAATTATTTTAGTTGACAATAGTATATACAATAGAAATAATTTGTTAGAAATTTATAGATGCTACTAATTTTATATTAGTTACATGATTCCTCCTAGCTGTTACAATGAAGGGCTGTATTTGTTCACCTACTGTGATGGTTAGGCTATTGTGTCAACTCAGCCAGGTAATTGTGCCCAGTTGTTTGGTCAAGCAAGCACTGGGCTAATTGTAATACAAGGGCATTTATGGACTTTAGTCACCAGTGAGTTCACTGTATAGATAGCTGATTACATCTACATCAACCAGGAAGATTTCCGTCAGCAATGAGTGACACTTTATCAATCAGTTGAATGCCTTAAAAGGGGAAGTGATTTCAGCATTCAGGGAGAATTTCCCAGCTCCCGGAAACATTGATGTCTCAAGGACCTTCATTGGAGCCCCTGGGTTGCAGCCTGCCTACGGAACCTGTACTTCTGCATCCCCACGGTCACATGAGAGACTTTTATAAAATCTCATAATATTTAAAGATATCTCCTGTTGATTCTGTTTCCCTAAAGAACCCTGACTAATACAGCTTGATACTGGGAGTCGTTCTTGAGGAACAGAATCTTAAACATGGGATGTCTGAGGTGGTTCTGGGAGTTTTGCAATTGGCTCTCAACTCTAATTGGACTCAAGGGTACTAATGGCTCCTGTATTAGCTGATGCAAAATACTAGAAATCTGTTGGCTTTTATAAAGGGTATTTATTTGGGGTAGAAGCTTACAGTTACCAAGCCACAAAGCATAAGTTACTTTCCTCACCCAACTGTGTGAGGATTCTGGCTTCCTGGGTTCCTTTCTTCCTGGGAATTGATTCTCTCCATGTTCAGCTGCTTGTTCTCTACACAAGGCCAGCTGTAGACAATCAGGTGAACAGCCTGTCTCTTTTCCCTGGACCTTCTCTCCTTCCTCATGACCAAGCTCCTCTGTGTGCTTACCTCCCTGGGCTCTAGCATTAAAACTCAGCATCAAAACTCCAACTAATTCCTTTGCTCTGCCATGTAGTTTTAGCTCTGAGTCCCTACCCACTTCTGATGTGGCCCAATCAAAGCCCTAATCATAACTTAATCACACCCAGAGGAACAGACCAGTTTATAAGCATAATCCATATCTATTTTTGGAATTCATAACTATATCAAACTGCCACAGTTCTCTTTCTAATAATGAAGAGGCCACTAACAGTCCATGGTGTGAGGTGGCAATAGAGATATGCAAAATATCATCACTGGATTCACCTACCTCCACATTTATATGAAGCAAGGATGTGGGTGAGAGTGTGTTCAACACCTTAACAGAGTTTTGTGGAGTAAAAGGTAAAATGATGTTGGCTGGCTCCTCCTAGATACTCTGGATACAGTTGCAAAAGAAGGAAATGAGCTAAAGGCTTCATATTTGAAACTTAAATGCCACCCACATGAATGATGTGAAAGAAACTCTAACTCTCATTGTACGAGTGGCAGAATTACAAAAAACCCTAAAATCTCAACCCTGCAGGGTTTCTGCAATTAAAGTGAAGGCATTGATTGGAAAGGAGTGGAAAACCCAGAGGATTGGGATGGAGACATACGGGATGATGATAGGTGGGGACATTGGAATCCTAAATTCTGCTGAGACTTTACCAGATAAACCTGCAATGGCCTGCCCTGTGGAGACCACACCTTGCCAAACTTTTATCACCTAGCCTGCAGTCTGCCCCAGGGAGTCCGGACCTCCTTCCAGCCCTGAGGTGGGTACCAACCAAATTCCTGCATGCACTGCCCAGTCTCCAGCCTGCTTCAAGGAGTCTGGACCTCCTCCCAGCCCTGAGGCAATTACCAACCAAACTCCAGCATGCACTGCCCAGCCTCCACCCTGCCCTGAGGAATCTGCTTTCAGACCCCTGCCTGAAGAGATTAATCCTGTCTCACCAGAAGAAAATGCAAAGGAATGCCCTGAGGTCAGTAGTTTATAAGACATTTCTAATCCTTCTTCTTACCCACCCCCACCCCCTTCTTCTCTTCCAGACCTATTACTAGACTAAAATCACAAAAAGCCCCCAAAGGTAAAATACAAAATGTGACCCATGAGGAAGTATGCTATATTCTGAAAGAACTGCATAAATTTTCCAACTTATATAGACAGAAATCAGGGGACTACGTGTGGGAATGGATACTAAGGGTATGGGATAATGGTGGAAGGAATATAAAGTTGGGTCATGCTGAATTTATTGATATGGGCCCACTAAGCAGAAATTCTAGATTCAATGCTGTAGATCAAGGGGTTAGAAAGGGCTCTAATAGTTCATTCAGGTGGCTGACTGAAACATGGACCAAAAGATGACCTAGCATGTTTGAGGTTGAGATGCCCAATTTGCCCTGGTTTACAGTAGAAGAGGGAATTCAAAATTTAAGAGAGATTGCAATGCTAGAATGGATTTACCATTGAGACCTGCCCACCCCAGGAATGTCCAGAGGACACACTTTTAACCAGGACTGTGAGTAATAAATTTGTAAGACTAATTCCATCTTCCCTGAAGAGATCTATGGTTTCTCTTCTCTGTAGTCCAGATATTACTGTAGGGAGGGCTGTGATGGAATTAGAATCCTTAAACATTATGGGGATAATAGGATCTCAGTCCAGTAAAAGTCAAGTATAGGCAGTTAATTGCCAAAGACAAGGTGGGCATGGCTACCACAATGAAAGGCAGATACAAAGCAGCACTCAAAATAGTCTGAGTCTCATGAGTCATGGCACTGGCTAATAGATAATAGGGTACCTAGAAGTGAAATAGCTGGGCAGGCTACTAAATTTCTTCTGGATCTGTATAAGCAGAAGAGTTCTAGGTTGAGTGAACAAAACTCTAACTCAGATTACAGATGCAGAGAATCACGGCCCCTTAATCAATTCCCAGACTTGAGATAGTTTACAGATCCAGAGCCCCTTGAATGAGGAGAAGGCCAGGTCCCCTTGGAGAAGGATCCTGTTAAACTGCCAAATAGATGTACTGTTAATCTTCCTCCCACATTTCTCCAAGGAGATCTATGGCCTTTTTACCAGAGTAACTGTGCATTGGGGGAAAGAAAATGATCAGACATTTTGGGGATTACTAGACACTGGCTCAGAAGTTATGTTAATTCCAGGAGACCCAAAATATCACTGTGGCCCACCAGTCAGAGTAGGGGCTTATGGAGGTCAGGTGATTGGTGGAGTTTTAGCTCAGGTCCATCTTACAGTGGGTCTAGAGGGTCCCTGGACCCATTTTGTGGTTATTTCCCCAGTTCCAGAATGCATAATTGGAATAGACATACTCAGTAACTGGCAGAATCCCCACATTTGATCCCTGACTTGTGGAGTGAAGGCTAACTGTGGTTGGAAACCACTAGAACTGCCCCTACCTACCAAAATAGTAAATCAAAAGCTATACCGGATTCCTAGAGGGATTGCTGAGATTAGTGCCACCATCAAGGATTTGAAGGATGCAGGGGTGGTGATTTCCATCACATCCCCATTCAACTCTCCTATTTGACCTGTGCAAAAGCAGATGGATCTTGGAGGATGACAGTAGATTATCATAAACTTAAGCAGGTGGTGACTCCAATTGCAGCTGGTCTTCCAGATGTGGTATCGTTGCTTAAGCAAATCAACATATCCCTTGGTACCTGGTATGCAGCTGTTGATATGGTAAATGCTTTTTTCTCAATTGCCAAAGACCACCAGAAACAGTTTGCTTTCAGCTGGCAAGGCCAGCAGTATACCTTCACTGTTCTCCCTCAAGGATATATCAATCCTCCAGTCCTATATCATAATATTGTCCACAGGGAACTTGATCGTCTCTCTCTCCCACAAGACATCACACTGGTCTATTATATTGATGATATCATGTTAAAAGGACCTAGTGAGCAAGAAGTAGCAAAGACTCTAGACTTATTGGTAAGACATTTGCATGAGAGAGGATGGGAGATAAATCCAACAAAAATGCAGGGAACTTCCACATCAGTGAAATTTCTAGGTGTCCAGTAGTGTGGAACATGTCGAGATAGCCCTTCTAAAGTGAATGATAAGCTGTTGCATCTGGCCCCTCTTATGACCAAAAAAGAAGCACAATGCTTAGTTGGTCTCTTCAGATTTTGGAGACAATGCATTCCTCATTTGGGTTTGCTACTCCAGCCCCTTTATCAAGTGACCAGAAAAGCTGCTAGTTTTGATTGGGGACCAGAACAAGAGGAGGCTCTTTAACAGGTCCAGGCTGCTGTGCAAGCTGCACTACCACTTGGGCCATATGATCCAATGGTGCTGGAAGATTCAGTGGCAAATAGAAGTGCTGTCTAGAGCCTTTGGCAGACCTCTATAGGAGAATCACAAGACAGACCCATAGGATTTTGGCACAAAGCCCTGTCATCCTTTGCAGATAACTACTCTCTTTTTGAGAAACAGCTTTTGGCCTGCTACTGGGCCTTAGTAGGGAATGAGCACTTAACCATGGGCCATCAAGTTACCATGAGACCTGAGTTGCCTATCATGAGCTGGGTATTCTCTGACCCACCAAACCATAAAGTTGGGCATACACAGCAGCACTCCATAATAAAGTAGAAGTGGTATATATGAGATAGTCTTCAGCAGGCCCTGAAGGCACAAGTAAGTTACATGACGAAGTAGCCCATATGCCCATGGTCACCACCCCTCCATGTTACTTTCTCTTTCCCAGCCCACAGCTTTGGCCTCTTGGGGAGTCCCTTTCAGTTGACTGAGGAAGACAAAACTCAGGCCTAGTTTACAGATGGTTCTGCATAATATGCAGGTACCACCCAAAAGTGGACAGCTGCAGCACTGCAGCCCTTTTCTGGGACATCCCTCAAGGATAGTGGTGAGGGCAAATCCTCCCAGTGGGCAGAACTTCGAGCAGTTTACCTGGTTGTTCATTTTATTTGGAAAAAGAAATGGCCAGAAGTGTATCTTTACTCTGATTCATGGGCTGCAGTCAATGGTTTGGCTGGATGGTTTGGGACTCAGAAGGAACATGATTGGAAAACTGGTGACAAAGAGGTCTGGGGAAGAGGTATGTGGATAGACCTTTCTGAGTGGGCAAAAAACATGAAAATATTTGTGTTCCATGTGAATCCTCACCAGAAGGGTGACTTCAGCAGAGGAAGATTTTAATAATCAAGTTATGCATGGGCTCAACAAGATGGACTTCCCCTCAGCAAGGCTGGCTTGGCTATAGCCATTGCTGAGTGCCAAATCTGCCAGCCGCAGAGACGCATACTCAGCCCTCAATATGGCACCATTCCTCCAGGTGACCATCCTGCTACCTGGTGGCAGGATGACTACATTGGACCACTTTGACCATGGAAGGGACAGCGATTTGTTTTAACTGGAATAGACACATACTCTGGATAGGGGTTTGCATTTCCTGCATGCAATGCTTCTTCCAAAACTATCATCTGTGGACTTACCAAATGTCTTATCTACCGCCATGGCATTCCACACAGCATTACTTCTGATCAAGGAACCCATTTCACAGCAAATGATGTGTGGGAATGGGCACATGCCCATGGAATTCATTGGTCTTACCATGTCCCCCATGACCCTGAAGCAGCTGGGTTGATAGAACCATGGAATGGCCTTTTGAAGACTCAATTATGGCTCCAACTAGGTGGCAATACCTTGCTGGGCTGGGACAATATTCTCTAGGAGGCTGTGCATGCCCTAAATCAGCATCCGCTCTATGGTGCTATTTCTCCCATAACCAGGATTCATGGGTCCAGGAATCAAGGGGTGGAAATGGGAGTGGCACCACTCACTATTACCCCTAGTGACCCACTAGGAAAATTTTTGCTTCCTGTCCCTGCAAACTTAAGCTTTGCTGGTCTACAGGTTTTAGTCCCAAAAGGAGGAGTGCTGCCACCAGGGAGCTCAACAATTATTCCATTAAACTGGAAGTTAAGACTGCCACCTGGCCACTTTGGGCTTCTCTTACCTGTGAATCAACAGCAAAGAAGGAAATTACTGTACTGGCTGGGGTGATTGATCCTGACAATTCAAGGGGAAATAGGACTGCACCTACATAATGGGAGTAAGGAAGTGTTTTCCTGGAATACAGGAGATCCTCTAGGGCATCTCCTAGTACTGCTGTGCCCATATCAGTACTAGGAAAATTGCAACAACCCAATCCAAGCAGGACCAACAATTGGCCCAGAATCTTCAGGAATGAAAGTTTGGGTCACCTCACCAGGCAAAGGACCACGGCCGGCTGAAGTGCTTGCTGAGTGTAACAGGAACATGGAATGGTAGTGGAAGAAGGTAGTGATAAATATGAACTTCAACCATGTGACCAGTTAGTTGCAGAAACGAGGACTGTAATGGTAATGAATCTTTCTTCCTTGTTTCATTATGAGTATGATTGTATATGTACACAAAACAAATTTCTTTGTTTTCTTCCCCAACATTTTTCCTTATCAAATGACAAGTTGTATTAGTTTCATGTCATAACATTTAGGGATGTCAAGTTTAATAGGGAATATTACCCAAGGACTTGCACCCTATTCTGTCGGGAATTAATGCACTCCCGGTTGTACGCAGGTGAGTTGAATATTGTTAGGCAGAAATATAAATATATATATATTTATATATATATATGCATGTCTGTTGTTTTTACTTAGAGACTAAGTATGGTTTAATGTAAGGTGAATGGTTCCCGAGTTGACAAGGGGTGGACTGTGATGGTTAGGATATTGTGTCAACTCGACCAGGTAATTGTGCCCAGTTGTTTGGTCAAGCAAGCACTAGTCTAATTGTAATACAAGGACATTTATGGACTTTAGTCACCAGTAAGTTTACTGCATAGATAGCTGATTACATCTACATCAACCTAGAAGACTGCCATCAACAATGAGTGACACTTTATCCAATCAGTTGAATTCCTTAAAAGGGGAAGTGATTTCAGCATTCAGGGAGAATTTCCCAGCTCGTCTTTGGACAGCCAATGTCTCCCGGAAACTCATCAAGGACCTCCATTGGACTTTCATTGGAGCCCCTGTTTTGCAGCCTTCCTGCAGAACCTGGACTTGTGCATCCCTATGGTTATGTGAGAGACTCTTATAAAATCTCATACATTTTACAGATAGCTCTTGTTGATTCTGTGTCTCTAGAGATCCCTGACTAATTCACCTATGTACATGATGTAGTCGATGCACTGAATCAAGTGCTATCACTATCTCAGCCAGTAAAAATTGAGTTATATCTTCAGGGACCCTGTCTTTGAATGTTCCTCATTAACACAGCAACTTATAAACTATATTGTTATTGCTTTTTACTCTTTCCTGCATTTCTGGCATCCATGTGATTGTGTTGATGCCTGGCACCAATTTTTCCAGTTAACCCAATTTCAGGGATAGAGATTATTCTAAATTGAGCAGAAATAATACATAAAAATATATGTATTTATGGTTTGCCCTTAATTCTAGGGTGCCTCTTTCAGGTCAGGACCTCATTCTCTTTTTCTTGAGCTATTGCAATTGGTCCACACTTTGAAAGTTCTCTAATACTCATTTCTCTCCACTGTAGTCCATTTTCTCCAGTGCCATGATAGCTGCCTTTAAAAATAAAAAGAAAGAACATTTTATTCTTCTGTCGTAATATGAAAACTCTTCCATGCATCTCTGTTAGTTATATGATAAACTCTAAACTTAGAAGCATGGTATAGAAGACCCTCCATTCCCTGACCTCACTCCACCTTCTTTTTAGTCACCCTCCCACATATTCTTGCTACATTGAATGTCTCATCATTCCTTGATTACATCAAGCATTTTCATGCTTGCTTTGCTTTGTTCTTACTTTGTCTATATTCCCTTTATCAAGGCCCACCTGTTTCTCTACTTCTATTCTTTCTTCCACCAGCTGGAAGCTCATTTGTCCTTCAAGAGCTGCCTTAATTGTCACCATATTTTGTGATACATTCCTCAGTCAATCTCCCTATCAGGCAGTAATAGTTGCTTCTTTTACTTCTACATCACTTGTAGCTATTTGCCATTGCACTTTTCACAGCCTCTTATGTGTCAATCACCATGTGACAAGCACCATGACTTTATTTATTTTGATATTCTCTGGTACCAAACATAGGCCTTCAAAAGTTTGGTGAATAATCTGGGAGGTTAATTACTGTCTGCCTCTAGACCTAGGTAAAACTTTCCAATGCAACTAGGATAAGATTTTAAAATAGCTGTTCCCCACCTTAGCCAAGTGATCAAAGTCAACATCACCTGTAATGGGACAAATCAACATCATGTACCTCCTGGTATAATGTACTGAGAAGGACCCAACATCATGACTATGATATTCTTACCAATAATGAATAATCTAGATTTAATCATGAGGGAACACCAGATAAATCCAAATTGAGCACCGTTCTGAAAATTAAGTGATTAGCATTCTTAAAAGTGTCAAAGGTCATGAAAGAAAAAGAAAGATTGAGGAATTGTTCCAGATTAAAGAAAAGTAGAAATACAACTAAATGTACCATGTGATAGTAGATTCAATCCTGAACCAGAAATAGGACATTAGTGGGTCAACTGGCAAAACTTGAATAAAGCCTGTAGATTAGATTATGTATTATCTAATATTAATATTACTTTCTAACGTTAATTTCTTGATTTTGATAAAAGTGTTGTGGTTTTGTAGGATGTAATATTTGTGGGATGCTGGTGAAAGGTATGTGGGGATTCTTTGTACTATTGCAACTTTTTTTAAGACTGAAATTATTTCAAAATAATTTAAAATTTTAATAATTAATAATTTAAATTTAATAATTTAAATAAAAAATAGCTCTTGCCCTTGGCTTGTTCTTTTCAGCCAGTCCATAATTATTTATGGAGTGGCTACTGTTTTCCAGTTATTTTGCTAGATTGTCTCTGTGCTCCCAGAACTTTCATTCTAGTGGGGGAAGATGTTCATAAAAAAATAATTACCAGATTGTAAATTGCTTTTTACCATAAGAGGCTCTTTACTATGGACCAGGCTGCTGGGGCAGAATTTAAAAGCGCTATAACTTTCACTCTAATATTCTAAGTTTAAATCCTAATACACTAATTTAAAATCCTGAGGCTATCTACCATATTCAATCTCTACTCAGCACTTCCTTATGCATTGTCCCTTTATTCACCTTATTTTTGTTTGGCAAGGGCATCTCCCCAAATGGGCAGTAAGAGATGAGATTAGCTATATCTGGTTTGTTTGGTTTTTTTTTGTATCTTCCCCAGATATTTGTGCCCAGCACATAATAATGTTACACAAGTATTTGTTTACTAATACTCTATTTAAATTCTGTTTAAAACTTGTATGGGTATTTTGAAATTCACAAAATAGTAATAGAGAATTCTAAAATCTCTGTAAAGTATAGAATAACTTTCAAAGTAAGAAACACAATTTACAAATTTGCATGCATGTGTATATGTATTACTGTGGACACCGGACAATACTAAATACTGATTGTATATCTACTTACATTCTACCTAGTTAAATTATAAGTAAATAAGAATTTGAATATCCTGTGAACAGAATGTGTCCATTTTTCTTTTTAGAAATTATTCTATTCTTATCTCTGAAGGAGATAAATTGGCAAATAAATAGATAATCACATAATCTGGGCTAAATTCCCCCAATAAAATTAAGCCCAAATAGGTAATATGTACTTGATTGTATTTTATTTTTGTGACACTTTCATAAAGTTGTTGGACTGACAATTCTGCCACTGACTCTGTGTCCTCAAGGGATTCTCTGTCTTTGTTTGCCCATAAGTAGGTTAGTACAACGATTTTGTAGAAAGTACTCTAACATTCAAAATTCAAATAATTTAATGAACTTTTTGTACTCATTTTTGACTTTCTGGTTCAAGTTGAAAGTAACACTATAAAGATAGGATTTCTTCAACCTTAATGGATAAATAACTTCTCCTTCTCCTTCTCCTTCTCTTCCTCCTCCACCTCCTCCTCTTTCTCTTTCTCCTCCTTCTTTCTCCTTCTACTTCTCTTTCTCTTTCTCCTTCTCCTTCTTTCTCCTTCTTTCTCCTTCTCCTCCACTTTCTTCTTTAGTATTCATGGGCCCTAAAGTCAGACAAACAATTCTTAAGGATGAACATTTTAGTTTCCTAATCATGATCTAAGTCTTCACATTCTAAACTGTGGATCAGTTGCTCACTGTGCAAAAAATGTTAAAGATTGCAGTCCTATCATATTTTCTTCCAACTTTCACTAAGCTTTCAAAACTTCTTTTTATGAATAGACCTTTTCTCTCTCTTAGGGTCTTTTAATTTTTAAACACTTGTTTCAAATGCTGATCATATTTCTGAGAAATGACTTTATGTAGATGATAGCAAGATAGAGTTGCCTTTTTATCTTCCGTGAAATTATTTGGACCTAAACTTGTGGTAACAAGGTTGCTTCTCTATAATAGGTCCTGTTGCCATGGAAGCAAGGTGTTGAAAAGAACAAGACCCTTGGCCTCCAAGTCTTTGCATGTTTCTATCCATACTCACAAAAACATAAACCTTTGTTTCAGATGACAAAATGTGTACAGTGACACATCTGAAACTGCAATGTTTTTCAAAAACAAAAGTCATGTATGTCAATATATCTCACAAAATCAAGATTCTTTTACACAATAGCCTCGTGATTTGAAATAAATCTTTTTTACCATTTTAGGAAGTTATCATTAAAGATCTGAAATGAAAGACAAAAGGAAGGAGGAAAAAAGAAAAGAAAGAAGAAATGAAGAAAGGAAGAAAACAACATTATTTATTTACCATGCTCCATAAGGCTAGGGTCCATGTCCATCATGTTCCTTTTCTGTACTCTCCATGCTTAGCTCAGTGCAGGCACACAATAGGTGCTCTGTAAATATTTATTGAATGAATGAGTTATGAAGACATAGGAGTAGTAAATACCAATGTTGGTTGCAAAGATATTTGACTAACAATGGTGTGGACAACACAAGGGAGAAAGCAGTAGCCCTCAGAGTGTCATGTTTTTATGGTAAGAGAATTTCTAGGGGAACCGACTCACTGCAGGTATTATAGCGCAACACACCATACTTGATGTTCAAGAGTCAAGGGTTGTCTTTGGAAAACTCCAGGAAAACAATCATGAAGACCAAACTGGAGAAATGTGATATCTTAAGATATGGGTAGATTATAGGGCTATTTGGAAATCCAGGCAGACAGTCAACTCATATGGAGTGTAACAGCTACTAACAAAGCTTCTGTCATGGGAATGGGATATGCAGTCATGGAAGGATTTCTATACAAACAACAAGATGTTTTTTCCTACTTTTTGCAGTGCTGTTTAGAGATTAGTGTTTGACATAGTCTCTGATCTTCAGATCATGGATATTATATTTTTTATTCTTTTTATGGATGAATCAAAATAAAATCACAAGCTCTTTTTAAATTATTTTTTTAACATTTTATTTTGAAATAATTTTGGCAAAGTTACAAAACCAGTACAGGGTTACAATATATCCTTTTTTAAAATTAATTATTTTTTTTTTATTTTTAAAGAAGCTTTGGATTACTTAAATTTTACATTAAAAATTTAGGGAATTCTCATATGGCCCACTCCCTCCCCTTCCCACACTTTCCATATTAACAATATCCTTCATTAGTGTGGTACATTTGTTACAATTGATAAGCACATATTGAGGAATTGTTACTAACTGTGGACTATAGTTTACATTATAGTTTACACTCTGTCCCCCACAATTTTGTAAGTTATGACAAAATATATAATGGCCTGTATACTTTAATGTTAAAACTTTACATAACAATAGTACAATGATCAAAACCAGGAAATTATTATCAGTGTAATACAATTAACTAAATTAAAAGCATTACTCACATTTCAAGAGTTTTCCCACCAAAATTCTTTTTCTGCTCCACTCTCTATTCCAAGACCCCACATTATGTTTAGTTTACATGTATCCTTAATGTTATCCAATATGAAGTCACAATCTCTAAAAGAAGAGTAAATTATTTTTTACTTTTAATCATAATAATATCTTAAAAGTTATGTTAAAGTTAACTTTTCAGCTACCACTACAATAATAATTGGTGCTTCTTGGGTCTTTCACCAGTTTCAGAGGACAGCCAAGAAATGGAACTAAAATTCTGTGGTTAAAGAGTAAGAATGTTTCAAGAAATTAGTATAGTCAGCTGCTGAGACTGAAATGTGTCCTTTGGATTTAGTGACACAAAAATCATCAATGATCTTGGCAGAACAGATTCAGAGGAGTGGTGCAAGTAGAAGCTGGGCTAAAGTGGTTTGAGTTGTGAGCTCAAGGGAAATTGATGTAAACTGAGTGCAAACAATGCATTCAAGAAGCTTGGCTTTAAATGGTAAGAGAAAGCTCAGTAACTGATAATTCACGAGAAATATCAGGTTTTTAGTTTATGTTTTGTTTCTAAGATGGCATAAACTTAAGTCATGATGGGAAGAAGCTGATCAAGCAGTAGGTGTTGAAGTTGATTAGCAGATCAAAGTCCTTTAGAAGGAAGTGGTTCCACAAAGAGGTAAGGAATTTGGTTTTACTCAGTGAGAGAGACTCCTCTTCCATTTTTACACCAGAATCATTTAGTGATCATCCAGATTCCTCCTGAATACCTCGAAGGATGAGAAATCCTTAACTCTTTCAACCAAAGACAACCCTGGCTATATCTTTGGCCCTTTTGCTGAACTCTTTGTCTCAGAATTCTGTTTCTCTCAGGGTGATTTTTTTTTTTTTACTCAATTGTTTAATTTTTCTCTCCTCTAGGCCTTATACCAAAGCTACTTTGATCTGTCTGCTCTAGACCAACTAGCCTTCTTATGTTAGTCAACCAAAGGGGTGCTGATGCAAAATACCAGAAATCTGTTGGCTTTTTTATTTATTTGGGGTAGAAGCTTAAAATTACAATTACTTATGCCATAAAGCATAAGAAGTTACTTCCCTCACTGAAGTTTGTTGCCATGTGTTGGAGCAAGATGTCTGCTGATGTCTGCAAGGGTTCAGACTTCCTCTTCCTCTTAAGGCTCTGTGGTCCCAGCTTCTTCCAGTATCAGCTGTAGGCTAGGATAAGTCATGTCTCTCTCCTGGGACTCATTTCTCACCAGGCTCAGCTGCTCTGTTCTCTCCACAAGGTCAGCTGTAGACTGTCAGGCTTTCTTGATTCCTGGGACCTCTGCTGTGTTTATGGAGCCATCTCTATTCCTCTGTATTCTTCTCCTGTGTGTTTACTTTCTGGGGCTCCAGCATCAAAACTAACTGAAGGGGCGGGGACTCAACGTCCTACTTATGTGGCCCTATCAAATCCCTAATCATAATTTAATCAAGTAAAAGTAAAACCTCTGAATTCAATACAATCTAAGGGTATCATGTACCCAGAGGAGCAAACCAGTTTACAAACATAATCAGTATTTCTTTTTGGAATTCATCAATACTATCAAACTGCCACACTTCTCAACTCTGAATTTTGAGTAGAAAGAGTAAGGATTGAAACTTCCATTTTGTACTCCAAAAAATGTAGTCTCCTCACACAAATTCATCTCCACAATAAACTGCTCTATTGAGGTAACTTTTAGCAAAACACTAAGTAAACAAACAAACAAATAAACAGTCTGCTTGCAACCATTCTCCAGGACAAAGGATGCAGCTCACATTACATTTGCATAACTCATTGGGTCCTTTCAAGTGACTCAACCCAGAAAAAGATGTGGCCTGTGGTTCTCATCCTTAGACATAAAAGAGTCTTCTCCAATGAAAATTTCTCTCTCAGGTGGTGTCTGATACAATTTTTACCTTTATGGGCATCCTGTTACTCAAATTTAGGCAGTAGCATAAAATTGAAGCAATTTCTGATAGGGAGCCAATGTGGAAAGTAAAAGTAAAGAAATACAGAATTAATACTTAAATACAATCTAAGTATTTAGATTGAAAAATCTTACATTCTCACATTGACATTGGAATTAGAATTGAAAATAAGCAAATTCATAATAAATCTTTGGTAGTAGAAAGTGCAATTCATATACCTAGTATAAGTATATGAATATCTACAGGAAAACTTAAGCTGGTAAATATTTTCCATGTTTATATATAGCTTTATACTGGTTAGACCTTTCTTTTAACCTTCTGCACAGATTGAACAGCCAAAGAATGCTTCATATTTCAGTGAATTTGCAAGGGTTCTCCTTCTGTGGATTTTTCGCAGGAATTAGGCTGGATGTCATTTATGGCAAGGTAACAAATGATTCGGTTTTTGGTCTGTATTTTCAACAATTCTTCAGTACTGAATTTCCTCCTGGACTAGGAACAATACTTCATTTTGCTTTTCTTATCTTGTTTTTTTCCCCCAAAGGATCTAAGGATTATTTCAACTTGCACTATGCACCAACTTTCTGTATAGATGGTTGCAGGTTCATGAGCTTAAGAGAGACAACATTTGATGGGGAAAACTCCTGGATCAAGACTCAAGGAGCTGAAAAAAAAAAAAAAAAAAAAAAAAAAGACTCAAGGAGCTGGATTCTAACTTCTGAACCAAGAGAAACTCTACTTCATCGTAGGAAAAATGGATAAAATAATATTGGCTCTGTCTAACTTACAAGGCAGTGTGAGACATAAATGAGATAAAGGATAAAAAATTATTGAAAATTCTAAAGAACGTTAAGATAAAATATTACTAGGGTAGAAAACATTATATGTTTCAATGTTAAAAATATCAGGGCCAATTTAATTTAAATGTCAATATATAATTGTTTTTATTGGTGTGTTTATAATTTTATTAATAGCAGGAAAATCATATATGACATAGTTAAATTGTTCAAACTGATCATCTAGCCATATATTCTCTAACAAAGCCATAAAACACCACTGTTCAGCCTGGTAAATGTTGGCCAAAATTTTAATAACAAACAACTTTATTCCTCCTTTCCTCAGAATAAGAAATCTTGGAAAAATAATTATAACATCAAACAATACCTTTCAAATGATGCTCTGGATGAAATAGATCCTGGGCACAAATCCCAGTTTGCAGACTGCATTCCTTAAGTTCTGTGCTTCATTTTGTGCATGAAATTCTGTAGTTGTCTTTTTTTCTTTAAAGGCCCACATTTGTATGTGTATGCAGATGTTTTGAGAACCTGTTTTTGAAAAGTTGACTCTTGGTGTGGAATTGAAAAGACCATGAAGGATTAGTGATCCGTTAAGTGAAAAACAAATTTTACCACCCACATGGTGTCTCAAACCTGTTAATGAAAAATAAATAAATATTCAGAGCAAATTAACTCAGAGTTTCTCCAAGATTTCTTAATGTAACCAAACTCCGTTAATAAATGCATGGAATTTTTGTTTTAATTGATATTTCACGTTAACAAGCTGACATCCCTTGAAAGCCTAAGACAGAATCATTTGACTGAGCTCAGTCATGCATGAGAATTAATCTTAATGATTTCAGAAAGTATATTATGAGTGATGGGCCAAGATGATTCACATGATGAAAATCAGTGTAATGACACTAAGGGCAAACTGTACAAGCCAAACATGGAATCAGACACTTCAGCTTACTTCAAGATCAGTGTAACGACATCCTAAAACAGATTATTACCAAAGTTTTACTGAAGACCAATAATTAATGCTATCATCATTTAGAGTATGTGGTTTACTGATTGAAATAATTGGATAAAAATGTGGATTATACAACGTGGCTCATTTAAAAATGGAATGATGTGTTTTATAGGTCAAATCATGTCCAAATCTTTCTCCCTTAAACATAAAGATAACTATGGTTATAAAATGAGAATTAATTGCATCCAAAAAGCAATATTATAAAAGATATCATATCACACAATTAGCCTGCCTTACTTATCCATAGACACCCACACACCGTTACTTATCCATAGATAAACACATGCATGCATGCACACATACACGCAAGCACTTACCATGTAAATGCCATACTCCTGCCATGGCCTGTCCATACTGTCTCTGTAAGAAAAGGGTCATTAAGGACATATTCCTGTACCAATTCCAGAATCGTTTGGAGAAAATATCTTGGCAGGAAAAATAAAAAATAAAAACAGAATAAACTCAATAAAAAAATTATCAAATGATAGGAATAGAAAGTCTAAAAAATTAAATATTAATATATATGAAGAAATACTCCAGGTGTCAAATATATGGCACTTACTTTCCTATACCATTAGTCAGAGGTCAGATTGGTAGAACTTTTTGGAGAATAATTTGTCATTATCTTGCAAAAATTTTAATGGATATACCCCTTGACTCTGTAATTACTTTTCTAGTGTTCTTTCTTATAGACATACTTACATATGTATTAAAAATATACATAAAACATTTTTCATAATAGTATTACTTGTAATTATGAACAACTTGGAAATAGCTCAGTGTTCCTTGGAGTATGGTTAAATACGTACTGGAACATCTATCCTTTTGATTACTAACAATCACATAAGGATCTGAACAATCTCAAAACTAAGTGAAAAAAAAGAAGTTTCAGGTGGTAATATATCACATTATGGTACTATTTGTGTAAAAAGAAAACTAATAGCTAACTAGAAATGTGTATACCCACAAAAATGTTAGCAAAGGTTACCTCTGAGGATGGGATGGGGTGGTGTCCAGGAAAGTAGAGTCACACTTTTACTCTTCACTTTAGATACTTTTATATTGCTAATTTTCCTTATTTCAAAGAACATAGAATCCCTTTGTAATGAAACAATGTAAACTGCTAAAAATGACAGAGAAATGGAGTGCTAGAGCAAGTGAGTGGGTGCATGGGAAAGAGAATGAGAGAAATTTCTTAGTGTTGTAATTTGGATACACTTTAATCTTAACCATCTTTCATGGTCAATCTGTGGCAATTTCATGAGACAATGCTGGATTTACTTTACTGCCTCAAACCCAGACAATAGTTTACGTTTTTACCTCCTCCTCCGCCTGCTAGTCAATGTGGGAGCAAATCTATCATGAACTTAGACTGATGCTTTGTTGGCAGGGGCCACCCTGAATGTAGCATTCTAGTTCTGAAAAACTCTGCAGTTAGAAAATGACCCCCCAATTGAATTAACGGGCAGGAACATGGTCAAGGACTTTGGCTACTTATGTGCCTGTATGTTCTGTCTCATCTGTCAGAGGACTGGCCTCTGAATTTCCTCTCTTGTCACAGGTGATGGACCTTAGAGGTGCTTCAGCATTCAGAGTGTGGTTCATGGGGAGACATTGCCAATTCCTAGACGCCTCCGTCAGCCAGAATCATTTTTACTAACTTGTTTAGTATGCCTTCTACGACAAGTATTCTTTTGGATAAAGCAGATAAATGTAACTTGCATTTTGTGATATTTTCAGTGAGGTTCGTAAGGGGAAAATTTGCCTACATTAGATAATTTTAAATGTTCTATGTTATTAAGACTGTATAATGTATGTGCTAAACTTAGAATTATCTAATATGTTAAGTCAGAGTCAATACCACAACTAGACTTTATTAAAGACACGTAGTTTAAGAATGACCCACAGTGAAAAAGTGTAACCCAAGATGCAAATAAAGTGGAAAGTAGACTGTCTCTCTGGGCATAGATAATTCCATCTACCAGATTGCTCATTCCAGGTAGACAGTTTGGGACCTGGGTGGATAGAAGTTAATAAAAGTATTACATCTTAGGATATTCTGTGGTGACACCAAATTCCAAATAAGAGACTTAAACCATATTCTTTTTTTTAAAAAATTCAAGCTTCCTTACAAATTCAAAATATAAAATAACATACAAAGGACAGTTCAACAAGTTATGGAAGTATTACCCCTAAGAAGTTCTGCCCAGGCACTTTTATCTCATCTAATCCCAACAACAAACTCAATTGTTCCTCCAATGTTCAGAAATATACACAGATGAGCACAGATTGATTAAATGACATAGTCAAGGTCTCCTTGTTAATGAAGAAAATGAAGAGAAAAGAAATGCTTAATCATGTTCATATCTCACAAAACTAAATCCCATATTTTTTTTCACCTTTAGCATTAATATAGTACCTTCTTTGATTTTGCCACAAAAACATTACAATATTATTAACTATAGTCTATGAATTATATTTACTTATATTTTTCCAATGTATCACCACATTCTTAACACCCTATAGTAGAACATTCCTGTATTTACATTAACCGCAATCCTCATCTACTTCCAAAATCATTGTTATACATTCCCAATACTATACATCAACTGTCCTTGAACCATTAACCTTCCTAGACTACTGATTTCAGCCACAATCACATCCATAAATCAACAGTATTGATTTCCCTTCTGAACTTCCTTTGTGAAAACTGCATTTTCTCTCACATACCCTATGGTTCATATGTCTCTACTATTTACCAAAATACCCAAGCCAAAAACCTACAAACCCTGACTGATTACTTCCTTTTATTCATCCTTTACATAAAATCATTTTACCAGGTTTTGTGAAAATCTCTTGCTCTTTGACAACTTTTCCCACTTTAAAAAAAACATGGAAATAAATATCTTAATATGTTTCTAACTTTTCTGGATAGTTTTGGTAAATTTTATTTTAATAGAAAATTATTCATTACATCCAAATTTTCAAATTTATTTTCATATATATGAGCAAAATATTTTTATCTGTTTTGATTTCTTCTCTGTCAGTGCTTGTTTTATACTTATCAGTTCCTATAATCTATAGTTGTGCTTCCTTCCCCACCCCACCCCCTTTCATTTTCTATTTGAGTTAGCTGATGATTTATTTGTTTTATTCTTCTAAAAAACAAACTTTTGGATTTATTTTTCTATTTTTGTTTCTTAATTCATAAATTTATTTTTATTTTTATTAATTTCCACCTTCTACTTTCCTTCTTTGTGGTTATTTTTCTAATTTGTTGTTTGGATGATTAAATTATTTATCTTAACTATTTCTTGAATATTCATGAAAGTATTCAAGTCTATGAATTTTCCTCTGAGTAGTGCTTTAGATGTATCCCACAGGTTCTGATATATAGTGTTTTTGTTTTTGCCACTTCCTAGATATTATGCAGCTTCAGTTTGCACTTTTTCTTTAACATAGAAGTAATTTAAGAGTGCATTTGTTAGTTTCTAAGGGATACGGGCATTCCATTTCCTATTTTTAAAAAATAATTTCTAGTATTATTTCACTGATCTATAATTTTTTGTACTATTTCAAATTTTTACTACTTATTAACATTTTCTTTGTTGCCTTATATATGACCATCTTTGTGAGTATTCCATGGATTCTTGAGAAGTTTGTGTATTCTCTTTTTTTTTTAGGGTACAGTATTATTAATTTTTTTTTTAATATTTTTAAAATTTATTTTTAAAAGATACTTAGATTACATAAAATGTTACATAAGAAATATGAGGGATTCCCATATGCCCCACTCCCCACACCTCCCACTTTTCCCCACATTAACAACTTCTTTCATTAATGTGGTACATTCATTGCAATTGATGAACACGTTTTGGAGCATTGCCACTAGGCATGGATTATAGTTTACGTTGTAGTTTACACTCTCTCCCACTCAATTCTGTAGGTTATGGCAGGATATATAATGGCCTGTATCTGTCCTTGCAATGTCATTCAGGACAATTCCAAACACCGAAAATGCACCCATATTATACCTCTTTTTCCCTCTCCCTGACTTCAGCACCTCCAATGGCCACTGTCTCCACATCAATGATACAATTTCTTCCATTGATAGAATCACAATAAGTCTATAGTAGAATACCAGTAAGTCCACTCTAGTCCATATTTTATTCCCCAATCCTGAGGATTCTGGGATAGTGATGCCAACTCCACCTCTAATTGAGAGGGGGTTTTGATCCCATAAGGCTGATTGATGGGAATCTCTTGCTTGCAATTATAGGCTCTCTCAGTTCCTTGGTGTGGTGGTTGTCCTTCCTCACCTCCTTGTTAGTTGTCCTGGGCAAGTCCAATTAACTGGAGAGTAGGTGTTGCAACTTCACGGAGACTCAGGGCCCAGCTGGCACACAGACAGCCCAGAGATTCAAGTCTCTTGAACATACATCTACCAACTCCAGCACCAACTATAAATTCAAATAGAAGGGACAGAAGAGGCATATGTAGAGAAGTCACATCTGAGTTCGGGAGCACAAACTCCAAAGTAGGGCCCAATGGCAAGGCACCAAACTCTGGAGCTATCTGCCATGAGTATAGGACCTGGGTGTCTCCAGAACCCTCAGGAACCCCACTATTTGGGGTAGTATCTACTTTGGCAGTCTACGAGATCCTGCTGAGATGTGCATAAGCGTTGCCTCTCTGATGACCTCCTGACTCACTTTGAACTCCCTTAGCTATACAAACTCATTTGTCTTTACCTTTTCACCCTTTTATTCAAGATCTTTTTTCCAGTTTCATCACCTGTCGGTGCTTGGTAGTAATCCCTCAGTACCAGGGAGGCTCATCTTACTTCTCTTCATTTTGTGTTCAAAGGAGTCATGTCCCATGCTGGGGGGAAGGCAATACATTTATTTGCTGAGTTTGGCTTAGAGAGAGACCACATTTGAGCAACACAGAGGCTCGGGAGGTAACTCTTAGGCACCCTACAACACTAGGCTAAGTTGCAATTTCAGTAGCAAAGGCTCATAAGCATAGTTTTCAATATCAAGGGCCCATCAATGGATCATCCTTCTTCACTAGTCATTGCCCTTATACTTGGGGGATTGTTGCTCTTCCTTTAGAGAATGTGGCAGAGCTCCCCAGCAAGGGAATTCAATATTCATTTGGTTATTGTGTAAATCTCTACCCACTGTAGCATTGCCCCATGAACACTTGAACATATTTATATACTTTATATGTATGCCCAGGTGAACTTCCTCCCATGTATCCCCCATCACTGACATCCCACATCAATGATCTTCCCCTGCCACAGTTGTAACCCTTCTGTGATGCAAAACTTTTTTCAAAAATGAAGCGAATAGGACAGAAGGTGAAGGCTGCACACCACCCAGAAGAGAGAGGGACAGAAGAGGGAAATCGTGACTACAGAACTGAGTTGCAAGTAGCAGCTTCTGCTGCTGCCGGCACCCTCCCCCACACTCTTCAGAATTCTTGGGCCCCTGGGCCTGCGACCACAGACAAAGGGGGCTTCAGGGATCTGCCACCCCCGGAAAGAGGAGAGAGAGGGACACAGCCTTAGGCTGACTCAGGTTCTGACCTGAAATTTGGGCTGCAGAGCCCCACGGACCCTTCCACAGGGCGGTTTGCCCTGGGAGCCTGGAAAGGACTGGAGAAATCCGATCCTCGCAACCTCCCTCTCTTCTAGCCTGGACTAATTGTTGAGGACACCATGGGAGAGGGGAGAGAGAGCCTGGGGCTGACCCTGCTTTGGACTCCCAGGTTTGGTCTGCCCTGTCCCGAGACCCTTCCAGGCTGGGTGGGGCTGCGCCATTGTTTGCCTTGGAGCCTGCAAGGGGCTAAAGATGTACAAACCTCCCAATCTCCTCCTCTACTAACAGGGACTGATTGTTGAGGATTCAGAAGGGAGTGGAAATATTTCCTAGCTGGGAAAAGGGGGGCGCTACGAGAGAAGTCTGGAGAACTGTCTCAGAAAGTTTGAATCACAGGGCTCCTAGCCCCCGGACAGGAAGCTCTATCCCAGTATTATTAATTTTATGTCTCATATTCTTGTTGTTGTTTTTGGCCTGTTTGAGCTATCATGAACTGAGGAATATGTTAGAGTTTTCTTTGACCATATGTTTCTTCTTTTATCTCTTGTTATTTATTTTTGCTTTATCACTGTGGATGTATGTTTTTGTACTGTACAGACCCTTAACTATCATATTTTCAATGTTAATTTTGCCATTAATTATTATAAAGAACCTGTAGCTATTCATTTAATGATTTTTGCCTTGCAAGCAATATTAAGGTCATAATCTTTGTTTTCCTCATTTTTTGAATGTACATTGTTTAATTTTATCTATGTAAGTCATTGTGTACCTTTATCTATGTAATTTGTGTTTTAGGTGTGTCTCTCTTATACAGTTAGGTTTTATTTGGTGAAGGAATTTTTTTTCTTTTAATAGATAAGTTTAGACTATTTTTGGTCATACTTTTATAATATTACATTATCTTAAAATATTTTTGCATTTTTTGTGTATTTTTAAAGTTTTTGGTCAGTTTTCCTATTTTGATTGTGTGTTTAAAAGTTTGTGTTTGTGTTTGATTTGGAACATTTATAACAACTTTACATAATGCTTTTAATCCTCTACTATTTTAAACAGAATCTATTAACTTTCTTCTTTGAGTAATAAACAAAATCCTACCCTTACTTTTTACTCTCTTTCCCATCCAATTTCAACTGATTATATCTTTCTCATTGTTTAACTTTGTACTGTCATATGTACTTTAATTCTAAAATATTATTTTTCATCTTTAAATGATATAGTTTGAATTCCAGGTATATAAGATGAGGATATTGGGTACTTTATTTTTACAAAACCTTATCCTCTTCACTTCTCAATTTTTGTGATAGAACTCATTTCTATATTGTCATTGTTGATCCCATGTTCACTTGATTCTATAATCGTAAGCCCATATTAGTGTAAGTCTCAGCCCTATGATTGTAGAGAATCAATATTCACCATTGCATTTTTTCCATTCATGTCTTATTTGGCTGAAGTTCGTAGTCTAAGTAATATTTTCTTTTTTCAAAAATGGTTATAAGAACAATATTTTTGTTAAAAATGTGAGTTGCCTTTACACGTGGGAGAGAATGGCCTGGTATAATTTTTTCTTAGGTGGCACTTTTGAGGCAGGTTAGTGTAAGGAAAAGGGAAGATGAGTCACAGCTGGGACCTGCCAGAGAACAAGGCCGTGAAACCCTGCTGGAAAAGCCCCTGAGGAAAGGCTGCTACTAAGTACAAAGCCGGAGAGAGTGTGGTCTACAATGTGAACTATGGTCCATGCTTAGTGGCAAAGCCCCAAGATGTGTATGTCTATGGCAGGTGATGTGCCACACTAATGAAGGATGTTTATGTGGGAGGTTGTGGAAGGTGTGGGAGGTGGGGCATATGGGAATCCCTATAATTTTTGTGTAACATTTATGTAATCTAAATATCTTTTAAAAAAAAAATTATTATTAAAAAAAACACACAAAAACTGGAAAGATCCTGTTGAGAGCCTGGCCACGAGGTCCCATTTGGAACTCTTTCTGGGGTCAAGGAGAAGCACCGGATAACTCCAAATAGGTCTCTCCATTGATCCTGGATAACTCCGAACAAAAGGCCTCATCACTGGTCCCCTGAGAGCTAACAGGTAGGGATCATAAGGCAATCAATCAGAAAAGCAAACAGCTGGGGTCCCTCCCCAACATGAGGAAAAGGGAAAAGGAAAGGCTTTAAAAAGGCTTACCCCAGGGCCCCACACGCTTGTCTCACCTTGTAGTATGCCTACACCCATGTCTGGGGTTGTGTGCTCTTTTTCTTTTCTTCTTTCTTAAACTCATTACTTCCTTGCCTACCCTACAGTAGATCCTTAAATTTCTTTATGCAACATAGCCAAGAACTTAGAAGCCCCAAACCCAGAGCATTCTGCTAACACTTTCTTTCATTCAGTTAATTGTAGGAAATGCTCAACTAGTTTCTGGTATTAAATTATTAGAAACCAGACTGAATTTGTTTTTCTCATTTATTAATTTTTATGTTAGCCCTAATTTATGCCTGTTATTTAGGCATGATTCTTAATAACATTTTCTGGTATTCTCAATAGTTTACTTATTTATGGGTAATTTGACATTATTGCTTTGTTGCCAAAATAGATCTTTTAATGTTTCAAGTCCAGTAATTTTACTAGAATATAACCCAATTTGACCATTTTGTATCATTTCTTTCTCCTGGGACATGTTGTGTCCTTATTTATAATTCCATTTACCTTCAGATTCTACTTGGGCAATCAAATTTCACAATCATATTGGGATCATGACCAAAGCATTTCTTCCATTAACTCAGTGAAATTTTCTGTTAATATGTGTAATGCTATTAATGAGAGCATTGAAACTAATATTCTCTTTCTGCTTCTCTATTAACTCATCAGTTAAATCAATTTTCAAGGTCTCTTCCAGTTCTATAATTCTATGATTCAAGATAGATTTCATATATGGTGAAAAATAATCACACAAAAAATCTAAGCATTACAACTTTAAACCACAAGAAGAAATAGATAAGTAGGAATCCAAGTCATGTGGATATTTCATCACTCATGCTAATTGGTGACTGTACACAAATGACATGTGGAAGCCAACTGTAGCAGTACACACTCATTTTAACAATTAAACCCCACTGTAGGTGGGATTTACCCTTGTCAAGCAAGAAAACGTGATCAACTTTCCCCAAATGAATTTATTTTTATCATATCACTTTCTAGCTATTTTTTACATTTCCATCTTTTTGATGTATTTATTGAGAGACTGGCCACCTCTTCATCCCAAAACTCTCAAGTAGGTCAAAGATCAGAAAAATATTAAAACAAAGCACAAAATAATAGGTTATAGGGCAATGATAAAACTGAATTTCTACAAAATTGTGGAAGCTAGAATTAGATGGAGGAATGGAATGGTAACTGAATTAACTGAGTTACCACCTAAGTGCACAAAGTTGGAACCTATTGGTGAAAAGTGAGTCAATCAGAGTGTAGGACTTATAACAGCATCATCAATTAGAGGGGCTGGTATTATGGAGGATAACTAGAGACCCTTAGTCACCTTGCAGGATAGCAGAGTTTTATTCAAGCAAAGGGACACCACACATGTAAGAAAACAGTGGTGAGGTGTAGGGCTGAAAACATGATATTTGGTGAACATCTCCATACTGACCTGTGGGACCCTGAGACATCGCCTTATTCCTAGAATTTCTGAAGTCATGTGTATGACTCCAGAGAAAAATCTCCAAATATTGAAATTTGAAGTCACTCCCGTGAAAAATGTCTTATGAAATGAAAGCCCACCCCCCTGCATACCATCACAAACTTTCAGAATAGCAGGAATTTTACCTGAAGGTGAAGCAGGTCACAAATGAAAGACCAGGAATAAGAATGACACAGGTTACCTTAAGGTGAAAACTGAAATCTAAAGGAAAACAGAGCCATACCCTCATAATTAAAGGGAAAATAACCAGTACCCTACTGAGTGTGAGGGTAGAATGAAAATATATTCACATTTTCAAGAACTCAAAAAATTGACCTCCCATGCATCTTTTTTCATTTCTTTTCTTTTTTTTTTTTATTTTTTATTTTTATTTTATTTTATTTTTTTACCGGGAGGTACCGGGGATCGAACCCCGGTCTCTCCATATGGTAGACAGACGCCGAACCTCTTGAGCCACATCCGTTTCCCTTCATTTCTTTTCTTATTTTTTTTGGTCAGGAATCTCCTGGAGATGTATTCCACTAAAATGTGAGAGTATACCAAGAAAAAGAAATGCATGGGATCCTAAAAAGAATGGAATCCAGAAATGAAGACTGGGAAGGAAATTATTAGGATGATGGCTGTGTACCAGACCTAGAGAGCAGCCAGTCTATTTTGAAGCAGGAGAATAGAGGACTTGGACTAACATTTCCAGAAAACAGAATGGAATGATAGATTCTCTGAAGTACTAGAGAATTTGAAAAATCATTGCTTGGAGTTTGGCAGAACTGTTTGAATCTTTGGGGAAAATTAGAGATGGACACATAACAGACTAATCAAATTTAAAAAATAAAATTCTAGTACAATGTTGAATAACAATGGTGACAGTGGGCATTCACATGATGGAATATTATGCAGCTGTAAGAAGAAATGAAGTCATAAAGCATACGGCAACATGGATGAACCTGGAGGACATTATGTTGAGTGAAGCAAGCCAGACACAAAAGGACAAATACTGTATGAATGTGTTACTATGAACCAAATATATTGTGTAATAAATTGTTTGATTCAAAAAAAAAAATTTATATGTATCCATTACATTTAATTGAGAAATGTATATATTTATTCATCTGTATTTACTTTTTAGTTTTTAATTGTTTATATTTTCAATTATTAAATGTACAAAAATAAATAAATTAATTAATTAACTGTTAGAAAAAGAAGCATATGAAGCAACAATGTAATTGTAGTATACTTTTAGCAAATAATATTTATATAGTTATAATATTGTACACACTGCCTACTGATCTAACCAAACAATTGTAATATAAGTATATTGGAAAGAAAGAATGAAGGGGGATGGCATAAATGCCTACGAGATTACTAAAATCTTCAACTGTCTCCAGTACTATTTTACTTTAAATTATGGACCTGGATTTCTATAATAAAATACAGTAATAAAATAAAAATTAACTAATGCATGCACAAATGCATATTTTTCACTTAGTTTCCAAAGATTCTTTTGAAATAACCTTTATAACTTAAAAATTGCCATCTAGGGAAGCAGATGTGGCACAAGCGGTTAAGCTCCTGCTTCCACATGGGAGGTCCCAGGTTCAGTTCCCGGTGCCTCCTGAAAAAAACAAAACAAACAAGCAAAACAAATGCAAAAACCAACTCAGGGAAGCCGATGTGCCTTAGTGGTTGAGTACTGGCTTCCTGTATATGAGGTGCCGGGTTCAATCCCCGGCCCTGTTACCTCAAAAACAAAAACAAACTAAAAACCTGCCATCTATAATTTCAAAACTTCAGCATATAATATTGGACAATCTTCTAATTGTTGTGATGCTGATCTAAAGGTAAGAGCAACACAGCTATGTTTTTAAGATATATCTAGTAAAATTTAAACTTTAAAAAATATTTATCATAATCTTAGGTCAAACTCTATCTCATGTTGTTTCCACAACTTTATCAATATTTTAATTATAGCCACTTTTACTGGTTTTCACCATGGAGTCCTTGGTAACAGGTATCCTTATCACATAAAATGGAAAATAGTTTGTTATGATGAATGAGGGTCCACTCTAAACAGAGTCACATTTTTGTTATTTGAACACAAGTTTTATATCTTTTAGCAAACATGTTGAATTATTTGCTTTCTTCAAATCCTTTATTCTCTAGAGACCTTGCCACATTCCCAGATATTCTGCCTACCACTTCTCTCCTGATCCATTTATGTACCTGTACCAAACACCCATATAATAATTTTCTTCATCATGTCCACTTGAATAAGTCCATTCCACACTGTCATTCTATTATTCCATTTCTCTTAGCACTGACATTTTGTGTAACATTAATTTGTACCTGTTTTCATGTCATCTTTGCTTGTGTTGTTATATCTTTTCATCCGCATTTTGTTCCCCTATTATATTGTAAATTCTTTGAGAATGAGGACAATGTCTTTAACTTCATTTGCATATCTCCATGGCATCCAGTAGAGAATGCCATTGTAAGACAGCATTCATTAAATCACATTTTCAGTGACAAAATCATGTCTAGGTTTGGAAAATATGTTTTGTGCTGCACTCAATTGTTTTATTAAAATTTTTCTTTAAAAAAATCTTTGGGCAATATATATATATATATATATATATATATATATATACATATTTTGTAGGAGATATGTGCTGAATGGCTTCATAAAAACTCACAACCCAATGTGCTGAGATATAATTAATTTTTTAAGAGTTTTGAGCAGTATGTAACAAAATATTTTTGATATATATAAATGCAAACATTGGACAAACATTATTTCATTCTTTGCAATAATAACCAAAATAAACATCAACATTTTATAATGTAGTCTTTTCGCACACATTTTAAAAAGTGGTGTTAGCCTGATTTTATATATTTGTGTAAAAATGTATGGTAAGAATGGCAGAATTTCTAAAAAGCTTTGACTTTCTATAATACTCAGGATATATACTGTTCTTTATTTTGGCCTTTTGTAATCTTGCTTCAGCCTCCTTTTTTAGTTGCCTCAAAATTGTGTCAAACTCTCAGCTCCAGAGAGATTGTTCTGTTTATGGTTCCCTGAAAATAGAATCTTAAAATATTGAAACTGGAAAGCTCATTAAGTCCAATAATTTCCGAATAGGACAGAACATCAGAGTCAGGAAGGAACTCATGAGAATGACGATCTCAGGCCCCACTGCCAGCGGTTTTTAGTCAGGTGGTAGACCTAGATACTAGATATCTATAATTTTAATAAACATCTTCGTTATTTCTGATGTACTAAGAAATTACTGATTCAGTCTAGGCTCTTCATTATAAATACAAATAAAGATAATAATATACACACAAATATAAATATATCTAGAACATAGGTCACCAAATTCCTGATCCTCCTCCCATCCTCGTGGCATACTTCCACCTATACCCCAGACAGTCCCATCCTTAAGGCTTTGCACATACTCTCTCCTGCTTTGTATGCCCTCTCTTTTCCTTTCTGCCAAATCAAAGTCTTTAAGGTCCATATTCCAGCATGATGCCTTCCATGATCTCACATCCATATATCTTTCTTTGTTAAATTATTTTCAACCCTTTACCTGACACTGGATCGGATAGCCCTAATATGAAAGGTATTTGTATATAAGATTGAATTCTCTTCTGGTTTGTGCTCCCATCAACACCTAGGAAAATACATCCTACTAATAACAAAGAAATCCCTACTAAGATGTTTAACAATCAAAATCTGCATTGGTAAGCTGATATGAATTTAAAGTACCATAGTATCTCAATTTCTTAGAAAAATGCTTCCCAAACTTGAATGCACAGACAAATCACGTGCAGATCTTGTTAAAATGCAGATTCTATTTCAGTGGCTCTGGAGTGGGTCCTGAGAGTGTGTTTCTAACAAGGTAATTCTTATACTGCTATCTTTTGGCCACACATGTTTATATTAAGGTTGAAAAATACCTGTATGACTATTATCCCAGATTACAGATAATCCCAAGAAAGGGAACTTAATCTTCCTGTTCCTCAGCTTTCTTGTGTTCTGAAGCTTGGGACATCCTCTACCATGCTCCCTTGTGCTCATTTATTCTTCCAGACTTCCACTGCCTTTGAACTTCCACAGTGTTATCACAGAGCCATTATAGCACCATCTTAAGATTTGTTCCTTTTTCTAAGTGCCAGAAACATTTGTTGTCAGGCACTTTCATTTCCCCATACCTTCGCTACAATTCCCAAGTTTGCTTTCTGTGTATCCCTCAATAGAAGCCTAAATAAATATTTTCCCTCTCCAATCTCTCTTTTTCTAACAAATATTAGTTATCAGCTCCTATCCCAGATAAAATTGTTATTGTGCAAGTTTGTATGTTTTGAAGGTGTATTCCTTATTCTCTTGAAGAAAGAATAAAACTAAGGAACCAGGGAGGTGTTGGAGGTTTGACCACTTCTCTTATTCCAGAGCCCTTTTTCATAGGGAGTTTCACATTTGAGATGAAAAATGATTGAACCACAGACTCTACATTGTGTTTTTTATTAATATCTCAATTTTTTTAACTGATCACATGTTGAAATAATTCTTAACATTGTTTTAAATTCTCCATAAGCAAGTGCAACTCTACTCAACAATAGAAAGGACACATGCAGCAACATGGATGAGTCTCAAAAACACAAAGTGAAAGAGGCCAGATACAAAAAACGACACATGACAGGATCCTGCTTGTACGAAATTCTTGAAAAAGTAATCAGAGCAGTGGTTGCTTAGGTTGGGAAATGGAGGGGATTAACTACAAAAGTCATAAAGGGACTTTTTGGAGTGATGTTCGATAACTCGTTGAGGTGGTGATTGCACAGATTTATACATTTTTCAAAACTCATTTGAACTATGCATTTAAAATGGAAGTATTCAATATAATGAACAAAAGAATGTCAACTCTTACAAAGAGCATATATATATATGAAATATAATTAAAAATTTCTTTAATGTTCCATGAAATATTTAGAATAAGCACATTCTTAGAGACAGAAAACAGACTAGTGGTTACCAGTGGTGGGGTAAGGAGGAATGAAGGCTTATTGCCTCTAATGGGTATCAATTTCCCTTTGGGATGATGAAAACGTTCTGGAAATAGTGGTGAAAGCTGCACAACATTGTCAATGTACTTAATGTCACAGAATTGTACACTTAAAAGTGGTTAAAATGATTTTTGTTATGTATACTTTACCACAACAAAACATTTAAAATATATTTTTATACTGATAGAGTTCAGTGAATATAAATATGCAATTTTAATCATATTAGAGTGTACAATTCAATGCATTTTAGTATATTCAAAATGTTGTACAATCATCACCACTATATAACTCCAGAATATTTCCATCACTCAAAAAAGAAACCCTGTATCTGTTAGCAGTCACTCCTAGCTTCACCTCTCTCAATACCTAGAAACCACTAATCTGCTTTCTGTCTCTATGGATTTGCCTATCCTGAACATTTCATATAAATGGAATCATACAATATATGGCCTTTTGTGTCTGGCTTATTTCACTTAGCTAGTATAATGTTTTCAAGCTTCATCCATATTGTAGCCTTTATCTGTACTCCTTTCCTTTTTATGGCTAAATAATATTTCATTGCATGAACGTACTAATTTTGTTTATATATTCTTCAGTTGATGGTCATTTGGGTTATTTCCACATTTGGGCAATCATTAATAGTGCTACTGTAAACATTCATAAAGTTTTTGTGTGAATGTATGTTTCCATTTCTTTTGGTCATGTACCTGGCTGCAGAATTTCTGTGTCTATGTGGTAAATCTGTGTTTAATTTTTTGAGGAATTGTCAAAGAGTTTTCCATAGCAGTTTCAACATTTGCATCATTTTACATTCCAACCAGAAATGTATGAAGGTACTATTTTCTCACATCCATACTGAGACTTGTTCTTTTCTTTTTTATCATAGCCATCCTTATAGGTGTGAAAATCATTAAGGTTTTGATTTGCAATTCCCTAATGACTAATGATGTAAATCATCTTTGAATGCACTTATTAGCCATTTGTATAATTTCTTTGGAGTAATGTCTATTCAAATACTTTGCTTATTTTAAAACTGGGTTGTTTGTCTTTTATTGTTGATTTGTAAAGAGTTCCTTATACATCATGTATACTGGGCCCTTATCAGATATATGATTTGCAAAACTGTTCTCCAATTCTGTGGGTTGTCTTTTCATTTCTTCATAGTGACCTATAACACGGAAAAGTTTTTGATTTTGATGAAGTCCAATTTTTTTCTTTTTCTTTTGTCACTTGTTTTTCATTTCATATTTTTAGAAAGTGCTGCCTAATTTAAGATCACAAGGATTTATACCTATATCCCCTTTTGAGAGTTTTATGGTTTTATTTCTTACATTTAGATCTTTAATCTAATCTTATTTGATTTTGTGTATGCTGTGAGATAGAAGTCCAAGTTCATTCTTTCAACTGTGAATATCCAGTTGTCCCATCACCATTTGTCGAAAAGACCCTTCTCTCCCCATTGAATTGCCTTAGCACTCTTGTCAAAAATCATTTGACCATAGACATATGGGTTTATTTATATAGTCTCAATTCTATTTCATTGACCTATATGTCTATCCTCATGCCAGTATAGTTTTGATTATTTTAGCTTTGTAGTAAGCTTCAAAAAAAAAGCTTTGTTCTTTTTCAAGATTGTTTTGGCTCTTTGGAGTCCCTTGCATTTCCATATTGTTTTTGTTTGCTAAAGACTATGAATGCAAAAATACCAGAAATGGGTTGTCTTTTATAATGGGGATTTATTAGGGTAAAATCTTAATGTTCCACAGCTCTAATAATGTCCAAATCAGACATCATCAAAGATGTTGTCTCACAAAAGTTTGGCTCTACTTTGCTGAACCTGGACTCCTGCCACATGGCAAGGCAAAATGGCAGCCAGTCTGTGCATTCTCCTCCAGGCTCACTTTCATCCCAAGCTCAGCTATGGATGATCAGGTATATGGCTTGTCTCTCCCAGGCTACATCTCTTCAGCTTTGAGCTGCTCTGTGGATTCCAGCTTCTGGCCTCTTCTCAGCCTCTTCAGGTTTCTGTAGCTATAAAGTGATCCTGGTATCCTTGTTCACACAGCAGGGTAAAAATGGCAGCCCTCTTTCTCTGTGTGTTTCTGATTTTAGTTCTGCATTTATATAAGACTCCAGTAAGGGGGCCAAGACCCACCCTGGGCCATGCCTCATTGAAGCAATCCAATCAAAGGCCCGGAATTGATCTAATCAAAACTGATTTAATCAAAAGTTCCCTTCACTGAATCTATCCATAAGGTCCCATATAAAATAGGTTTACACATACAAGAATGGTTAGCTTAATAATGTAATTTTCTGGGATCTACAAAAGACTCAAACCAGGACACTTGAATTTTAGGGTCAACTTTTTTATCCTATTTTTTGAAGAAAATGTTTTTGGAATTTATATAAAGAGTTAACTGAGTCTGTAGATAAGTTTTGGTAATATTGGTATCTTAACAATACTAAATCTTCTATCCATGAATGTAGGATGTCTTTCCATTCATTTAGGTCTCCTTTAATTTCTTTCAACAATATTTTATGATGTTCAGTATATAAGTCTTGCACTTCCTTGGTTAAATATATTCCTAAATATTTTTATTCTTTTTGATGCTAATGAAAATGGAATTGTTTTCCTAATTTCATGTTCAGATTGTTCTTTAATAATGTATGGTAAATTAATTGATTTTTAAAGTATTGATCTTTGTCAGGGTTCTCTAGAAAAACAAAACCAACAGGAGATAATCTGTTAATATCATGAGATTTTATAAAAATTATCTCACACAACTATGGGAATGCATGAGTTCAAATTCAATAGGGTAGGCTGCAAACTGGGAACTCCAATGAAAGTTTTTTGGTGAATTCTCCAGAAGAAGCTGGCTGAAGTAGAGATGGAAATTCTCTCTTCTGACTGCTGAAATCATCATTTCTTCTTTTAAGACATTCAACTGATTGGATGAGACATCATTCATTGCTGAAGACAATCTCTTCAGTTGATTGTAGATGTAATCATACTTAGATGCAATCAACTTATTGATGATTTAAGTCCATGAAATGTCCTCACAGTACAATTAGACCAGCTTGCTTGACCAAACAACCATGTACCATTACATGGCCAAACTGACACATGAGTCTAACCATCAAAGTCCACTCCTTGTCAACTTGGCAGCCATACACATCACTTTAAAACATACTTAATCTCTAAATTTGAGAAATGACAGATATATTTTTCTCCTAAAAATATTTAACTATCCTGCATATCACTGAAAACACACTAAATCTCTCCAGAATAAGGTTCAACTCCTAGGGTAATATTCACTCTTGATATTCTATAACTTGGATATTATGGTATGGAGTTAATATAACTTGTGTCATATGATAAGGGGATAAGATAGGGAAGAAAACAAAGATATTTTCTTTATGTACATATATAAACATACTCATAACAAAACAAGGAAGAAATATTCATGACCATTACAGCCCTTGTTTGTGTAACTGGTCACATGTTGCAGTTCACATTTATCACTAACTTCTCCCATTACTCATTTCATGTTCCCTTTACCCTCAGCAAGCTTTACCTGGCTGTGATTCTTTGCCTGGTAGGGTGACCCAAACTTTCATTCCTGAAGTTTCTGTGCCATTGATAGTCCTGCCTAGGGTTGTTGCAGTTTCCAGTAACTTTAATTACAGGGCATGGTAGATGCCTAAGAGATCCCCTAAGAGATGACTTAGGGGATCTTCTATATTCCAGAAAAACTCTTATTTATCTCCACTGTGTAGTTTCAGTCCTATTTCCCCTTGATGGTCAAGATCCATCACACCAGCTGGTACAACAATGAAGAATGCTTTTGATGGGCTCACCAGTAATCTCGGCAAGGTCAAAGAAAGAATCATTGGCTTGAAGATATGTCAAGAGAAACTTCCTAAACTGAAAATCAAAAAGAAAAAATAAGGAATCATAATATTAACTTTGGGACAATTACAGAAGATGTGACAAATGGGTAATGGGCATACTAGATGGAAAGGAATAAGGGCAGGAGCAGAAGAAATAATGTAATTATGGCTGAGAATTTCCCCAAATTAATGATAGACACTGTAGTCATTTGGCAGTTTGATGTAATTATGAGTTCCAAAAATAGATATTGGATTATGCTTGTAAACTGGTCTGCTAATCTGGGCATGATTAAGTTATGATTAGGGCATTAACTGGGCCACGTCTGTAGGGCATTGAGCCCCACCCCTTGGTGGGGTGGGAATCAAATATAAAAGGCAAGGCAATAGACAGAGAGAGCAGTTTTGATATTGGAGTCTTGAGCTAAGCCCCAGGAAGTAAAAGAGCTTGGTCATGAGGAATGAGAGAAGACCCCAGGATAGAGACAAGCCATTCATCTGATAGTTGATAGCTATCACCTGATAGCTGGTCTTATGGAGAGAAGCAAAGCCTAGAGAACCTCATAGTCTACATCTGACCTTGTGGAGGAAACAGGAGCTAAGCCTGGAGAGAAATGCAGCCCTGGGAAGATGGGAAGAGAGGAACCCAAGAAGCCTGAACCCTGGCAAACATTGGCAGCTGTCTTGCTCCAACACATGGCAATGGACTTTGGTGAGAGAAGAAACATGCTTTATGGCCTGGTAACTGTGGATTTTACCCCAAATAAATACCCTTAATAAAGACCAACCAATTTCTGGTATTTTGCATCAGCACCCCTTTGGCTGACTAATACAGACACCAAACTACAGATCCAGGAATCTCAGAGAACATGATAAACACCAAAAAAATCTACACTTACACATATCATATTCAAACCGTAAGAAACCAAAGATAAAGAAAAAATCATTGAATGATTGTAATTTTGAAAATAGCTTAATAAATCTAAAAACCCACACTCTTACAGAGATTTTTTTAAAGCTGGTGAATAAGCTCTAATTTTCATAGTTAAGTGGGTATACAATTGTTAATATAAATAAAAAATGATATTAAATCCTCAATTCTATACAATAAACACACAGCTTATTCTATACAATAAACACATAGCTAATTATTCCAGTTTTATTGACTACAATCTATTAAATGAGAAATCAGAACACGTTGATGTACATATATCAAAATCCTGGCATATTTGGAAAAAAGTGCAGATCTTAGAATGCTGAGGCTTGACTTGAGAACTTGGATCTGCTCACTTACTTGGAATTAATCCTTGAGCCAATTATTTGGCTCCTTTAAGTCTACATTTCTTCATCAAGGAAAGTGGAGGAATAAACTACATGATCTTTAAAATCTCATCCAACTCTAAAATTCTATAATTCTGCTCACCTCCTATTTTACATTTGTTTCTCTATAAGAGAGAGGATAAGTATAGGAGAAATAAAGCTATGTTAGATGAAGATGCTGTCAAAAAGCAACATGATGCTGTGGATGTACCTAGCTACCCTGACCTAGACAAATTTCTTCCCAGATTACTGAGATGTTTTCAATGACCTTTGAGGAAAAGTAGAGAACAGACATGATACCAGGCAAATTGTTTTCCATTTTTCCAGAGGATAAAAGGTAGCTCTCAAATACAGACTGAAGCACTTGTCCTTGATTCAGAAGGTCAGGAAAGACTTCTTGCAATCAGGTCCCATGAGATAACCCAGAATCCTTCCTTTGAATTCTTTTACATATATAAGCTGGCTCAGAGGGATTTTTGCTACTAGCAGTTAAAACATTTGGTCAAAGAATTCCCATAGCAAAATGAATGAACAACACGAATAGCCCTTTCACTACTGAGAAAATTCACATGGACAGCAGACACAGGAAAACATGGTCTATCTCACTAATGATTAAACAAGTTCAATAGAAATAGTATGATTCCTTTTTTTTTCTTCCCCAATAGACTGGCAAAGATGAAAATGTACAGAACCCAGATTTTTCAAGAGAGAGGGAAATAGGTCTTTTGTTAAGTATATAAATCACTGCAACAAATATCAAGGGTGACTAGGCAACTTCTATCAAAATATAAATTGTGCATACCACTTGAATTAACATCCCACTTCCAGAAATCTATATTAAAGTGATAATTGTGCAAGTTCAATAAGATTCATGCTTAAGATGTTAACAGCAGCATGACTAAAAGTAAATATTTTGAAATAATATTTATCATGGGGTAAGATGATAAATAATAGAATACTATACAGTGAAATAATTTATTTTTACATACATAATATGATACATTTATTAATCTATTTTTTATTGTCATTCTTATCCGACTGGCATGTAATTTTCATGAAGGCAGTATTTGTTATCTTTTTCACCATTTTCCCCACATTTCCAGAAGTGCCTAGAACATTTATAGGAGCTTGAAAAATGTGATTGATTGAATTAATTAATTAAAAATGACAGAGCATAGATATGAAAATAAATTCATGATCTTCTGTTGAAAGAAGTTAGAAAAAGGACAAAAGAAGCACCCAGTCAATACTTAAAAAGGAAAGAAGGATAAAGGTGAAATTAACAAATTAGAAAATGGAGAAATAGTTAACAAACTCCCAAATAATGTTTCAATGAGATTTTATTTTTGGACCTTAATAATAGAATTCTAAGGTTTATCTGAGAAAATATTTGGGAGGTGATAACTATGAAATTTTTGGAAAGGAAGATTAATTAGAGTATGTGTGGGTATGCGAAGTGGGAAAGAATTTCTTACCCCATAAGATATATGATGTATCATACAGTTAAAGCAGCTCATGTATTATATTGGCATAAGAATCCACTGATAGTTCACTGTAACAAAATAGATTGCCCAAAAATTTATATCACAGTGATATTGTGAATTAGTGGGGGAAGAAAGGTTAATTCAGAGCTGAGATGATTGGTTAGTGATTTGGAAAGTACCTTTTAAAAATTTCTGGTTATATTATATTCTCAATAAATTTCGGGTCAATCAAATATTAAATGCAAAAATATGCCAAAAATACCCCATTAAAAATGTTTAAAAGAAAGTAAAAGTCTCACTGTCCTGATTTTGTGATAATCAGGGTAGGCTAAACATTCACTATATTAGAAACCATGCATGTGTCCTCAGACCTAGTTTTTCTTCTAGGTCTGGTTTTTAGAATGCTGGTGATAAACTAAGCCTGATTTATTATATGACCATCCTGTATTGGAAAAGACTATAACTCTAGGTATCTTTGGTCAACGTTAAGAGATATAGCAGAGGGACAGATGTGGCTCAAATGGCTGAGTGTCCATCTCCCATATGGAGGGATCTGGGCTCGATCCCCAGGACCTCCTGGTAAAAATAAAAAAAAGAAAAATATAGAAGTTGCGTGGGCCACCAGGCCCCTGTGCAGGTGCACCATCAGGTCCCACAAGTGGGTGAGCCCACCAGGCCCCATGTGTGGATACACTACCAGGCCCTGCAAGCAGGTGCGCTGCCAGGCCCTGCATGTGGGTGAGCCATCAGGTCCCGTGCATGGGTGTGCCGTCAAGCACTGTTCACGTGTGCGCCATCAGGCCCTGTGAGCCACGCAGCAAGATGAAGACATAACAGGAGAGCGATACAAGGGAGAGCCAAGACGAGATGTGCCAAAAAACCAGGAACTAAGGTGGCGCAGGCAGTAGGATGCCTCTCTCCCACATCAGAGTTTCCGCGGATCAAATCCCAGTGAAGGCAGAAGGAGAAGGATGAGAAAAGAGGGCAAGAAACCGACACAGACAGTTGCTCAGCAAATGGACACAAAAACAGCAAAAACGGGGTGGGGGATAAAAATGGGTAAAATTAAATAAATAAATGAATCCTTAAAAAAAAAGTTTAGAGGAGAAAGATATGGACTATAGTTAGTAGTAAAACTTTGATTATACTCTTTCATAATTTGTTAACAAATGTTTCACAACAATGCAAGGTATTTGTGGTAGGGTGATGTGTGGGAGCCCTGTATGATGTTATGCATGTTTGTTTTGTAAGTTCACAATGTTTACTGAACACTTATAGTTTATGTATGTTCATGTATGAGTGATATACTTCAATAAATTGTTTTAAAAAAAAGAAAGTAAAAGTTCATGAAGGGAGACAAAAAGATAAATTTTATTACAATAACTTAAAGCCTTTGAATTTGAAAGTATAATAAAAATAAAAGACGAAGCACAAAATAGGAAAACTATTTGTAATAAAAATAATAGACATAGTGAATATACTAAATATATATATTAAGATGTTATGGGAGGTATGGTAGGTGGAGATCATGGAAATCCCTGTAATTTTTGTGTAACATTTATATATCTAAGCATCTTTTAAAATACACATGAAAAAAAATAACATTTATGTAAGCAAATGCACATATACGCATATATATCTATATATCATTTTACAAATATTGGTTTGTATTGTGAAAAATTTGATTTTTACCCACAAGAAAAAATATATATATTGTTTTAAGTTTTTGGAAATAAATGAAAATTGTGAGAGCTAGCATATGGGTATGACAGTGGTTGAAAGGGAAAGCCTAAGGACATTTATATTACTAGAAAGAAAGCTAAAAAATATAACATGAGACTGTATAACATAGTGAAACCTAATGTAAAATATAAATATGGGTGATATTGCATATATAAGACTGCTTTTATGAAATATAAATACCAATATACTAGAGAGAAGGAAACAGAATAGCAGCAATTTATGGGCAGGGGAAACAAAGAGAGATTGAGAGTTGATGAGCTTCATTTATTTCTTTGGTTGGTTGGTTTTTGTTTTTTGGTATTATTATTATAATTACTGGAATAATGAAAATGCTCTAAAAATGACTGGAGGATGAATGTATAACTTTGTGATTATATGGAATAGCATTGATTGTACACTTTGGGTGGGTTTATGCTTTATTAATATGGATTAATAAAATTGATTTGTTAAAAAACATTTAAACCTCCCAAAAAAGTAATTAGTAAATGTGTTGCAAAAATGTTATGTGAATTAATAAGAAAACTGTCTTAGAAAATAACATTATCAATAAAATTTACAAAAGAACATTAAAAAAAAAAAAAATATATATATATATATATATTAAGATCTCATAACAAATCAGTAAAAAAATTACAGAAACCTACTATTTAAATGAGCAAAACATTAATGCAATTTCCAAAATAATAAAAAATGGCTAATGAATATATGAAAAAATATTTTACTTTACTAATAACCAAAGATATATAAGTTAAACCAGATAACATTTTTATTTGTTTATGTATTAACCAAAATAAAAAATGATGAATATTAGCAAAGTTAGGGTGAACCAGATACTCTCATAAACCACAAATGGAAATGTGAATTGGCACAAACTTTTTGGAAAATAACTTCAGCAATATGGGTCAACATTCCTGAATATGCCAAATCTTTGCAAGTTTGTATTAGTATTATTTATTTATTTTAATATTGTTCTTTAAAAATAAATTATACTCATACTATCTAAGCATATCAACAGTGTCAAACACATTCAAACAATACAGAAAATGTAGAAGTCCTTCTGTTTGACCCACTCTTTCTCTGAGCAAAGTACTATTGGGCTTAGTGTGTTTCCTTACAAGTCTCCTTTATTGCATTTGCTGTGTAAACAGAGAAACATCTTTGTGCTGCTGTTTGTTCAGTGGGGTAGTATCAGTCAGGTCCGACTAGTTTATTCTGTGATAACAAACCACCATGAAAATCTGAGTGACTTCACATACCAAAGTCTCTTTCTCACTTATGAACTAGGAATCTATGTGCTAGGAATCTAGACCTACATGTTATAGCTATGCCATCTGGAACATATATAATGCAGGGAAAGAAAGAGAGAGAGAGGGTTATGTACTGGCTCTTAAATGCTTTTGCCCAGAAATGGCAAACATTAATCCCATTCACAGCTCATTGGCCAAAACTAGGTACATGGCCTTATGTACAGCAAGGTGGCTGGAAAATGTGGTGGAGAATATAGGTATTTGGTATGTAGTAAGTATCTCTACTATAAATTGTATGTATTGTTTTCCTTTTGCTTTCTTCACTTCAATGTATATAGCAGGCAGGCACTCTAGATAAGCTCAGGCAAGAATTGACTCAATTACAAGTAGAGATCAAAGGGAATAGAGATTACCCAGTGATTTAGGGTCATCTGGGTTTGAAACACTCAACTGCTTTTGGACATTAAATTAAAATAGGTTTGAAAAAGGCTTTGGGCCAAAGAAGCCTATAAGAATTCTCATTTAAACAGAGTGAATCAAACTTAAAACAAAGATCAGATTAAAGTTATTGCCTTCCCACCTAAGCTATTATATCAGGGGCTTCAAAGTAACTATCATTAAATTGAGAAAGTGAGAAAAAGAGAGAGAGACAGGCATGAGGAAGAAAAAGCACGGAAATAAAGTAGACTTAAAAACTATGTCTAAGAGCATAGGTGATGTTACTGCATATGAAACTGACTGAAAGTAAATGAATCAAAGATTTGAGAGAATTGTATTATTGATGAAAGCTTGTGTCTGGCATCAAAGATCCTGTTACTATAGCACAACTTTGGACTCCTAAACTTGCATGAGCAGAACATGTACTGCAAAAGTCGCACAGTTCCATGCAAGGCACTCACCCAATATCTACTATATACAGCCATGGGGGTATATAGTAGAATATACTATAAAGAATGTCCTCTCAGAGAGCAGAATCAGGGTCTAATGAAGGAACTTTCCATATTCCTAGGGAAATGAGACATCCCAGGCCTGCCCAGCAGGATTTTATCATTTCTACAGACCGATGACTGTGTGGTGCCCATTCTTCCTTTTTTTCATATGGAAGTAGTCAGAGGTGGGAAGTGTAACACAGATGCCTAGCTGTCTACAAAAATTTATGCTCATTCTTTCATAGTAGAGAGCTGTTCCTGGGAAGTGACTCTCCAGCCAAGGATGGACACTTTGCATTGACATGTGGCCTCCTCTCACAAAGGAATGTGAGCAGATTTGATGGGTGTCACTACTAGCCTTGAATTTTTAAGAAGCAGGTTTGTCTTTTCCATGTACTCTTTAGGCAACTGGATGTAAAGAACATCTACCCTAAGGGATGGTGGAGTTATAAGACAGAAGAAACTGGGACCCTGCATCACTCTAACTCAGTAGTAGATTTGCCAAATCTTTGGTGAGGCGGGCACATCTATATTGCTAAGTCCACACCTAACCTCCATTTCATACCCACTATGTTCATTAGCCCATTGAACAAGGAGCAACGTGGTAAAGAGAGAGTCATCCACCACACAGAATACCTCTGTGGGACATGGGAGCCATTAGTGAGCTCTCTGGTGGGAAAGACATATCTTCAAATTCTGTGATGATTTTGAGAAATCCCTCCACTTACTTTTTCCATGTACTTCCTTGTCCTCAATCTCCTAATCTGATCATTTCCAAGTTCCTGACCATCTGATGAAATCATTCATCACTGCCCATGAGCTAGTGAAGATGTGAAACTCCAGCTAATTCTCCTTTAAGGTAGAGCAGTTAAGTATAATCCTGAAAGTTTCTTCTCACCAGGAAGATTTCCCTTCTCCAAAATACTGCAGGGCATCCCTACTTAGAGTTAGCATCACCCTATTATGCAGAACCATCCATAAACCAGAGTTTACTCTTCTTCCTTTGTCAGCTGGTAACAGAAACTCATCATAAGGCCATAGGTATAGACTAATGGGGACATAGCAATTGCACCAGGAATGGAAGCACTCAGTGTGAGCCATCTGCTTATGAAACCTAATTGTGCTTCAGGATCTGCTCAAGTTCCTTCTTATATATATCACTACCATTGAAGATGGAATACTGCTGTGCACACCTGCTTTTATGGCTTTGTGGATTAGATTATCACCACATTTATGATGGGCATATCTGATTGCATGCTCATTTTGTTTCTCATGGCTAAGAAAAAGTCTTTTCCAAGTGCTCCAAAGCAAGCAAGGAGATATTTCTGAACAGAAAAATAGTTGGGGACCTATGCTGAGATTCTTTTATCAGGTTTTGCCACAAATTCCTTACAGAAACCTAATCTGTAAGAGACACTTCAAGCACCATTGAATTCTCTGGCACAACATTCCTTGTGCTGCGGCCTAGATATATTAGAGAACTTTTTCTTTCCTTTTTCCATTCATTTGGCTCCTGTCAACCTAGTAGCTTTATGGGTTACTTGATAAATGGGCCAAAACATAAACCCAAACTTTTATATGTTTTCTTCAAATTCCAGTGATTTTTTTCCTTAGCAGCAACTTGTCTTTCATTTTGGAGGGAATATTCTAATATTCCCCAGACCACTGGATCTCTAGAAGGTTTCCTGAGGTGGCAAGCCCCTGAAATTTTCTACCACCCTCTGGGTTTATGTGTTTATCAAGTGTTCCAGCTATCTCTTAGTGCATGCAAACCCCTGAAATTTATGCCTTTAAACATTTCTTTTTATCACACAGTTTTGTAGGTTGTCTGGGGTCAGCTCTGTGGTTCTTGCTTGGGGTTTCTCATGTGCTTGCAGTCAGAGTTGAAGTGTTGGATTTCCAAGATAGCTTCTTTATTCCCATGTATGTTGCCTAAGCTAGAATAGATGGAATAACTGGGGGCTGGATGGCCATCTCTCTTTCTACATGGACATTCCACATTTCTAACTTGGGCTTTCTCATGGCCTGGCAGTCTCAGGGTAGCTAGCCTGGCACCTGGCTTCCTATAGACCAAGATGGTAGCTGCAAGCTTCTTATGACCTAGAATATCAGTAAGATACCATCCAATGAGATGATCACATGATCAAATTCTCTTTTTGACATAGAGCTGGAGAGTGGATAATGTCATGATAAGATAAATAAAATGTACTGCCACCCGTGTCAGATGGAAGCAAATTGTTCCTGATTATTTCTCTTATTTTAGAATAGAGAAAAGCATTTCCAGATTATTAGCTGTATATCAGATGCCATAGAGTGTGTTTATTTGTTTCAATAAAGAGACTAAATCTGTTATAGCAGCTAAAATTAGAGGAAACTGCACACGATTAGGTAAATAATAATCCGTTGTCGTTTTCCAAAACCCTTGTATTTTCTGCATAGACCAAGTAGGAGAGTTAAATGGAGATTGATAAAAATCACCATTCCTTCATTTTTCAATTTTTTGATGGTGGCTGCAATTCACATGGGATGATGCATTTCTTTTGAATGTCTAGTTTGGTACAGATATGTAATTATAGAGGTTTCCAATTGGACTTCATACAATAGCTCACATTCCATAAGTCTGGTAGCCAATGCTGGTTCTGTGACTTGCCCAGAGACTTAGCCTGGGTTCCCTAGAAAGAAGAGCCTGAGGGAAGCAGGACGGAAGCAGGAGAGAAGGAAAAGGGAATGAATCAAGGAGGAAGGGAGAGCAAATGCAAAGGATCAATCCGTCTGGCCACCACTTCTACTTCTGATCTTATGCTTCTTAATTCAGAATCAACTCTAAACTTACCAAACCGTTGCAAATACAGAATAAGAGATGTATTCTTGAATCTGTAAATTGCTACCTTAATGTACCATCACTCCTGAATGCTTTAGTTTATATTTCCAAAAAGCAAGGACATTCTCCTACATAGCCATAATATAGCCATCAAAATCAGGAAAATTCTTTACAAGATACATTACTATCATCTAATCCTCTAACACCATAGTATTTCATGGATTGTACCAATAATCTTCTTTAGAGTAAAAGGATCCAGTCCATCATCTCAGATAACCTCTTATTGTCATGTCTCTTCATTCTCTTTCAGTTTGGAGTAGCTCTTTACTCATTTCTTCATTATCATGACTGATATTTTTGAAGATTAGAGGCCAATTATTTTGTAGAATATTCCTTAATCTGTGTTTGTCCTATATTTCCTCATTATTAGATTCAAGTTATGCATCTTTGGCTGCGTTCTTCTTATTGCATCTTATTAAGTGGCACATAGTTTTGATTTGTCCCATTATTGGTGAAGTTAACATTTATCAGTTAAGGTAGTACTTGTCAGGCTTCTCCACTGTGAAGTTACACTTTTATCCTATATTTATTTTAATTATTATAATTAATAAATTTTATAGTGAGATATATAAATATCCTGCTCCTCATTTAAATTTAATCACTTATGTATTTATGTCATTGTGGACCCCTAAAGTCCTGTTTTATAAAATGGGTTATAATTCATTATTGTTATTATATATGTTAAAAATATTTGATAAGATATTAATTGTGGGAAGTTTTTACCATGTACAATGTGTGAATGGGGCAGCATACAAACCACATGTGGAAGGAGTTCCACCTGAGGGGGTAGAAAGGGAGAGCTTATATAGGGCAAGCATGGAGCTTGTGAGGACATTTTCTGATTAGCTGATGTTAAATTTCTGTTTTATGTGGGGGGGGGGTCTTACAAAGTGGGGAGCAGTTATACATTGATTAGCACGGTACGCTTGTCCATTCTGATAATCTCTCTCTACTGGACTTAGGTTGGTTTATCACCAGGTGTTGCTTATGTACAATTCTGTAGGGTGTGTTCCATTGTTCCATTTTCTTGGAAGGCCCTGCAAGTCATTTGTATTTGTCTTCTGGAAAATCCTTTCTTGGAAAGTAGTCCTTCCTAGCAATGCCCAATGCAGGTGGCCATTTTATTTTACTTAACATGTGTTTTGTTGCTAAAATTGTGGCAGATTTGGCCAGTGTTATATACCTTCAAGCTGGCTTCTGTGTCTTGGTAAAATGTCATTTTTAGAGAACTTCCTCATTTTAGGCACAAGATATCCTAGGTTCATCATGTTTTTTCTCTGCCTCTGCTTGGAATCACCCATTTTTCCAAAGTGCCCTGGTTTTTTAAAGTGGATAATGATATTTAGAAACCAATATCTGGGATCAAGGTGTACACATTGCTACTTAGAGATTGCAGCTCCTAGGTCCTCTCAATGGCCAGAGCTAAGGAATACACGCATACACATACACACACATTTCATATCAATATTAATTTCCATATCTACCAATAGGCATACCACAAAGATATCGTGGATTCAATTCCAGAGTATTGTAATAAAGCAAATTTGCAATAAAACTAGTCACACAAATTTTTGGGTTTCCCAGTGCATAAAAAGTTATATTTACACTATACCGTAATCTATTCTATGTTATAGCATAAAAATAGTGTACATACCTTAATTTAAAAATAATTTGTTGCTGAAAATGCTAACCATCATCTGTGCATTTAGCAAGTCATAATCTTTTAGCTAGTGGAGGGTCTTGCCTCGATGTTGATGGCTGCTGACTGATCAGGGTGCTGGTGTTGATTGCTAAAGGTTAGGGTGGCTGTGACAAGTTCTTAAAATAAGACAACATTGAAATTTGCCCTATCAATTAACACTTCCTTTCATGAAAGATTCCGCTGTAGCATGTGATACTGTTTGATAGCACTTTACCCACAACAGACCTTTGAACATTGGAATCATTCCTCTGAATCCCTGCTGCTGCTTTATCAAATAAGTTTATGTGATATACTAAACCCTTTGTTGCCATTTCAATAATGTTAACAGCATCTTAACCAGCAGTAGTTTCCATCTCAAAAAATCACTTTCATTGCTCAACCATTAGAAGAAATTCCTTATTCATTACCTTTACCATGAGATTGCAGCAATTCAGTCACATCTTCAGGCTTCATTTCTAATTTAGTTGTCTTGCTATTTCCACTCCATCTGCAGTTGCTTCCTCCACTGAATTTTTGACCCCTCAAAGTTATCCACGAGGGTGGAATCACCTTCTTGCAAACTCCAATTCCTGGTGATATTTTGACCTCCTTGCATGAATTACAAATGTCCGTAATGGCATCTAGAATGGTGAATCCTTTCCAGAAGGTTTTCAGTTTACTTTGCCCACATCCATCAGAGGAATCACTATGTCTTATGAAATGCATGTCTTAAATAATAAGACTTAAAAATCAAAATTACTCCTGGATCCATGGGCTGCTGAATAGATGTTTTGTTAACAGCCATAAAAACAATATTAATCTCATTGTACATCTCCATCAAAGCTCTTGGGTGAAAAGGTGCATTGTCAATGAGCAGTAATAGTTTGAAAGGAATATTTTTTCCTGAGCAGTATTTCTCAACAGTGGGCTTCAAATATTCAGGAAACCCTGTTATAAACAGATGTACTGTCATCCAGTCTTTGTTATTCCATTTATGGAGCACAGGCAGAGTAGATTAAGCATATGTCTTAAGAGTCCTAGGATTGTCAGAATGACAAATGAGCATTGGCTTCAACTTAAAGTCACCAGCTCCATTAGCGCCTAATAGGAGAGTCAGCCTGTCCTTTGAAGTTTTGAAGCCAGGCTGACTTTTACCTCTCTAGCTCTGAAAGTGTCCTAGATGGTGACTTCTTCCAAAAGAAGACTGTTTTGTCTACATCGGAAATCAGTTGTTTAGTGTAGTCACCTTCATCAATCATCTTAACCATATATTCTGGATAATTTCTTCAATTTCTACATCAGCATTTGTTGCTTCATCTTGCACTTTAATGTTATGGAGACAGCTTCTTTCCTTAAACCTCATGAACCAAGCTCTGCTAGCTTCAGACTTTTCTTCTGCAGTTTCCTCACCTCTCCCAGCCTTCATAGAATTGAAGAGATTAAGGCCTTGCTCTGGATTAGGTTTTGGCTTAAGACGGGAATGTTGTGACTGGTTTGATCTTCTAGTCAGACCACTACAACTTTCTCCATCTCAGCAATAAGGCTGTTTTGCTTTCTTATCGTTTGTGTGTTCACTGGAGTAGCACTTTTTTTTTTACGCAACATTTAAAGCCTTTATTAATAGAGAATAATCATTATGCCAAAATTCAGCCATCTACATACAACCTCATTTCCATCTAAAAGAAAATAAAAATAGAATGTATTTTATTTTAAATGAGACACAAAGGCAAAGTTCCAAGAATTAAAGTATAACCTTAAAGTTTTAATGTCACATTTTGAATACAAAAAAGCAATAATTCTTAAAATCATGAAAACATGATGAAATAACTACACAGGAAAAAAAAGGACATTTAAGTTATTTCATTCTTTCTTAATATTATGTAGCGCAAATACACGGACTTATAACTTCAGTCTTCAGACGGCATATTTCATAAGATCATTATTCATTTAAAATAGTACAAAGTGTTTACAAAGAACATTAAACTTAAATTTCACAGTTGTTTATAAAATGATACATGAAAGGTCTATATAAGGAAATGAGAGTCTTGTCAAAAATGATGGTAAACTATGAATATAAAATATACTACAATGTTAAAAACCTCATGGCTCTCTATAGGAAAATCAACAGATAACTTAAACTTTCTGGGAAAAAAGTATATAACATTAGATATTTAAAGCGTAAACTTTATACATGAATTAAAAAAGAAGCCCATTTACACCTTGCATTGCCACAGTCATCATCTATTTTGCGGAAAAAAAAAAAAAAAAATGATGTACTTTTTGAATATATGTACATCAAAACCAAAAAATCAAGTTTTACTTTTCCCTTTATTGGCAACTTTTGCTTCATTTTTAGGTTTTGGTTCCCAGAGGACATTTTTTTTACAAATCTTGATGCTACACCTCTGTCCAGCTTGCCAGCCTTTTTCTTGTCTGTTATTTTTTTTGACTCTTCATGTATACTCTGATACTTTCCATTTCCTGCTTTACTAGATGTTTTTTAGGATTAACTCCCTGAGTTGTCAAATAAACCCAATACACTGAATTTAATGTGTACGCAGAAACTAAATCCACTTTTGCTTGTTCAAGAGGGTCTAACTTCTGCAAAAACTCATTTCTAGAAACAGACATCATGGTCTTGAGCATCTCATCCACAGCACCAATGGAATTCTCAAATGTTGATAAATACTCATGAATTTCTGCTGGGTAGTCTTCATTAATTTCTTCACCTGCCATTATGCCCAACTCCCTAGACTTCCACTCCAGTCTCCTGGAAAGAGGTCGATCTGGAGTAGCACTTTTAATTTCCTTCAAGAACTTTTCCTTTGAATCACAATTTGGCTAACTCTTTGGCATAGGAGGCCTAGCTTTCAGCCTATCTCAGCTTTCCACTTGCCTTCCTCACTAAGCTTGATCATGTCTAGCCTTTGCTTTTAAAATGAGAGACGTTTGACTCTTCCTTTCACTTGAACACTTAGAGGCCATTGTAGGGTTATTAATTGGCCTAATTTCAATATTGTGTCTCAGGGAATAGGGAGGTCCAAGGAGAGGGAGAGAGATGGAGAACAGCCGGTCAGTGGAGCAGGCAGAACACATACAACATTTACGGAATAAGTTTGCATCTTATATGGTTGTGGTTGGTGGTGCTCCAGACAATTATAATAGTAACATCCAAGATCACTGATCACAGGTCACCAAAACAGATATGATAATAATAATGAAAAAGTTTGAAATATTGCAAGAATTACCAAAATGTGACATAAACATGAAGTGAGCAAATGCTATTGGAAAAATGGCAGCGGTAAACTTGCTCCATGCAAGGTTGCCACAAACATTCAGCATGTAAAAAACAGACAATATCTACAAAGCACAATAAAGTGAAGCACAATAAAATGAGGCATTCCTGTGTATCTTCAAAACCATGAATTCACTCCTATATTTCCAATTTCAATCCAACATTTCAGGGTTCTACCTAGTTTTCTCCCTTTCTATATTTGTAACTCTCATATCTGACAGTGAAAAACCTCTCATTATCTTTAATATATTTACTCATTTGATCAATCTCCCTGTAGGTGACCAATCATCTGTTACTGCTACTTTTCCCCACCCCCTCATGGATGCTTTCCTCACTTTGCTTGGCTCTGACACTCCCCTCTAGGCCATCACAAATTCCCTTCCTTCTGAACCTCCTCTCCCAGCCAAAGTGGATGCATATCTTACTCAGTCCCAATTAATAATTTTGGTCTGAATTGTTCAGGAAGTGAAGAGCAGAGAGGAAGGGGAAGGAAAGGGAAGGGGAAGAAAGAGAAAGACAGGAAAAGTGGAAAGGGAAGAGGAAGCTGAATACTACATCTTCTTAACAGGTCTGATGATTGCTTTGTCTCACTAGATACCTTCAGAGAGGCCCTATAAAACTATTGCAAAGCAGAACACTCTGTTCAGGGAGAAGAAGACTCCTTTCTATTCCCTATATTCCACTGGGCAAAATACACTCCAAGAGGCATTAATTCCCTTATATTTCTGATTGCGTTAGTTGGCCTTTGCAAGTCACTTACTGGGGAAGCCAGTTGCCTCAGACGTCTGCTCAGAGTGCACCTGAGATAGTCTCTCTTAAATAGGGAGCCCTCACTTCAGTCTGAAGTGGTAGTGGCAAGGACAGCAAATGGACTTCATGACACACAAATCACTCCTATAGCCATTCTGATGGGAAAACAAGGCGTATCTGGGATAGTCAATAAACTGAACTTGTAAATTCCATCTGCTTCTTGAGAAGAAAAATGCAAATTCAATCCTTCAAACTAGTGGCCAGTTGCAATTCTCTAGAATATTAGAAAACCAATCTACAGTTCATCTCTTAAAGCTTGTCCCAGAGTTGTTAAATATCTTCTTCCTCTACCACCTGTTCTAGGTTTCCCTCTTTTTCATTCAGCACTTTATTTGGTCTGGATTACTTGTAATTTAGTTGGTCTGAATTATTTGTAAGGGAGTGATCTAGACCTCAATCCTCAAGGAGTTTGAGCCCTTAGTTACCTTTCCAGGATGACCAGGATTTCTAATATTGCCTACTTACAGTTATCTTGTCATGGAGGTACCAAGAAACTCCACAGTATCTCCTCTGGATTCCTCATGGCAATCAAAGTTGGTTACTTTAGTTTTTGCCTGAGAGTCTACTGGTATAAGGAGTCCAAAGTGACCAGGGAAAATGATATTGTACTAGGTCCTCTAGTGGAAGTGTTCTGCTATGAACCAAGACCTCTAACTGGGGTTGAGCTTAAGGATGTAGGGTTACTGAAAGTGATCACAGGATAGATTTATCCTACTTCTTTTTTCCAGATTTGTGACTGGGGACCCAGCACCATTTATCAGCCATTGTCTCAGTGTATATGTGCATCCTGGAGGACAAAATCCAAATCCCACAAGATATATCCCTTAAGCTGGTATCTCAGCTCAGTCTTCTACCTCCCATTCTTTCATTTTATAAAACTGGTCCATAAAAACCTAGCTGCGTGATTTTCTATGCTCGTACCCTTTCTGTTCACTTGATACAAACCAACATGGTGACCTTAGAAGCTATATATTAGCTATGTCAGAGCCACATGATGGAAGGGACTGAAACACCATGTGAAGGAAAACACTCACCAATTAGGAACATCCACTTTCTCCCTGAGCTTAGCTGTGGGCAATCAGGCATATATCCCTGGGCTTCATCTCCTTGAGCCTCTTGGGGCTTCTCTGTCCTTCTGCAGCTGTAGGTGAACCTGGAGTCCTCTCTCACAAGGTCAAAATGGCAGTGCTCCCTTTCTCTGTGTGTCTTTCTCTGTGTGTTCTCAGTTTATATAAGACCCAGCAAGGGTGGAAACCCAATCAGACAGGGCTTCCAATCAAAAGACCTAAAGTAATCTAATCAAAAGGCCCCATCTACTCTATATTCACAGGCACAAGAATGGGTTAGCTTAAGGATATCATTTTCTGGGGTCCACAAAAGACAAAGCAGGACAATTTCCTACTTACATTATACATCAAAACTGTAAAGCCAATATCATTTTTACAGTTGTTCAATATGCCTATTTATTCTTAGTCATGGTTTTTACAACAGAGCATCAAATACCAGATGTTTTTTGGGTTTGCACATCTTATAAACACCACAATAAAAAGTGAAGTGATTGCAGAATCTGCTTCTAGCTAAGGAAGGTCCCCCAAACATGCACATTAACAGAACATGTGAAGGGCAGTGATTAGGGTCAGACATGGATACACATGACAACAGGAGCTGTGTAGGAGGAAATCCAAATCTCTTGGTGTCCTGCAGGCTTGCCAATCATTCACAGCTGTTTTGGATGTTTGATAACACCCAGAGGTACCACACATCTACAGTTTTCCTTAGAGCTATTTTGGGATTAGAGAACAGAAGTTGGGTGAGAGTATAAACCCAAAATGTAGCAAAGTCACAACATGTACTTTCTTGCTGCCTTTACATAGTCTCTGTTGACTTGAGCATACCTCACCCTCATCTCACAAACCTGGCAAACAAAAAAACAAAACAGCCTGGCTCACCTCTTGGTTTGATTTTTTTTCCTTCCCCAAGTATATTCAAGTTTTGGGAGACAGTTCAGAACTTGTCAGTCAGAAAAAAATTGGTTGTAGCCTTCTTGTTCAGGGCAATGTATGACATTACAAAACATATACATACATTTGGGGCCATAGGGAGGACTGCTTCTCTGAAAAATGTCACTATTTTTCACCATGTAAGCTAGAAGAAGAAACATAATGTATTTATTCCTACTTGGAATAATTCTTTAAAAATAAAAGTAGCTCTATTTAAAAGCTTAACATAGGTAAATGCAGTTAAAAATCACTGACATAGACTAATTAGGGTCAAGACACATTTAAGTTAAAGAAATACTTAAAGAGTAGTGCTCTACTTTCAACTTATAGTAAGTTAGAATAGCACTAACAAAACCCTTCTAAAGAAAGATCCTTCCTGAAAACTGCTTTGTGTTGCAAGGTATCATCAGCAGCATTCATCTTAATAAAAAAATTATAGTAGTTGGAATAGTTTGTGTAATTAAGTTTAAAATATCATCAGCTGTGTTACTTTCATTATTAATTTGCCAACCAAGCCTTTTCTTTGTAGATTGGGCAAAGGAAGACATCAACTCCAATTAAAGCAATTGATAAAAATTACAAACTAGAGGAGTTGAATTAAGAAAATGTATTACATTATGCAAAAGAGAGGTTCCACTGAAATTAGGATTTGAACTTGGCAAGTCAGACTCTAGCGGAAGAGGAAACCAACCTACAGTGGGCTCAGTGGGCTTTAAGGAAGAGGAGACCAGGTTGGTTTGGTGAGTAATAGCAAAGTTCTGAGGTGGAGGAGACTGAAAATGAATGCCAGTGATGACCACAGTTTTACCTGGGAGGTGAAAGTCTAGAACAGTCACCGTGGAGTGCCCTGAAGAAAGCAGACTGGGGAAATTAAAGTATTGCCAGTTGCGGTTGAACACTATAAAACAGCAACAATGAAAAAGAACCAAAGACAAGAAAACAAAAAATAAAATCATGTTAACACATCTGAGACTTGTATCCATCAAGGCAAACTTCTGGCTCAAACTGTTTCAATCTCTCCCATTTCAGGCAATTTTGTACATGCATTTAGTCAGTGGCTTCCTTTCACTTCAGAATGGAATGGGAGAGGAACCACATTTCAGTTCCACCGGTTCTTAGTGGTCAGAAGAAGACCTTGGTCTTTTTTTTTTTTAAGAACTAGTTTATTTATACATCAGACTTGCCAGCCACAGCACTTTTTGAATATTCTAGTTAACTTCTCAAACTCCAAATTTTAAATTAATTTGTGATATTAATTTTACACTTGGAGATAATCACAAGATTAGGGAGAGAAAGGATGTGGATAAAAGGAGGAAAATACTGATATAGAATTAACCAGGCAGAATGTTTTGTGTAGGAATAAAAAAAAAATCATTCATCTGAATCTAATCTTGGTCAAAAAGCAATTTTTTTTCTTTCCACAATTTAACTGCACATTTTAAATAAGATTTTTTTTATTTAGAATCCACTAATTGGTAATACTGAGAGGTCTTGTGTTTACATATCTTTAAGGTGTCAATGCACAAAGAATGTGTAAGTAAAGGAAAAGTATAAACAAGATTAAAGAACAAAAATTAAGCTACTTGTAAAAATAAGACATTTTAATATCTTTTTAAAAATTTAATAGATATTTATAACTTGCAAAACGTATGTGCTGATTGATGTAAGGGGATCCAAAAGTCCTATCTCTCAAAGGTCCTGTATTCAACTGGAGATAAGAACAATACATCTTTTCAGTTTCATCTCCTCCAAAGAGTTTCAAAGTAGGTGTGTGGATTCAATAGTGCAGTGAGTCTCAGCTGTGGCAGTTTATTGCTATCACCTGAATAGCTTTTTAAACTGCTGTTTTCCAGAGATTCTAATTTAATTGGTTGGAGTGGAGCTCAGATATACCTCAGTTTTAAAATCTCCCCAATTTTAATGGGAAGCCAATTATGAGAACAATAGTGTTAGTACATTGTCAGAGCAAATTATTTGGTCATAAGTAGCATTTTAAAAATAATATACAATGGAATAGAAAATTATTGAGTGCAGACCATGTGATAAGGGTCATCTTACTTTTGAAATTTTGTGTCAGCTACATTTGTGTCAGTGTGTGGATGTGAGTATTTACTGGGTTGCAATATAAATTATAATTTTGTCTCTGGTTTGCACTAATCTCTAACAATCTGAACTGAATCAATGAAATTTAAGTTAAATTATTTTTCTATTCATAAGGTCCTTCCTATGAAATAAAATTGGCTTTTAGTATATACAGATGAGAACACAGATTCTGGACCTATTCCATCAGAGTTTGAATGCTAGATCTATCACTAACTAGCTTTAGGGTCTGAGGGCAAATTGCTCAATCTCTCTGTACCTTAATTTCTTCAACTGTAAAATAGAAATCTTAATAGTTGTCATATTGTTGGGTTGTTATGAAGATTAAATTAATTAATGTTTTACAGCATTACAAAGTTGTCTAATAGTGACATAGTAAATAATGTGTAAATAAATTTTTAAATTAAATAAATACAGTCAAAAGGAAATATTGGGACTTTCATTAAAAGAAACAGCAAATTTTTATTCTGCAGCATGGCATATTTCACTATCAAAAGAACATAGCTGAAGGAAGGGATTTATAAAGAATAATTCATTAGAGAAAGAGGTAAGAAAGTCAAACCTGATTTTACATTAATTTGGTTGGGAGAAAAAGTCCTATAAATATTGACCAAGTGTGTTCTTAGTTGGCCCTTATGTACAGAATCCTTTAGAGTCCCTTGTATCTTTTATTTTAGTACATTGAATGCTTTAATATATAAGAAAGAAATTATTTCTATTTCTACTTCAGTCAAAATTCAGCAAGTGATACATTGTCTTTTGAATGTTGTGTGAACATCTTATAATCTTTTAATGCATGGATTCACTTAACCAAATGAAAGTTTCCCTGGGAGATATATATATATATAGCGTTTTGATGTTCCAAATAAAGCACCAGAAGTAGAAGGAGTAAATACAATTTCAGTTCCTATACTTATTTGGGTAGACGTCAGTTTTGGATTTGGGAAATTATAGGCTCCGTGATAAATATTTCAGGCTGCTGACTACAATGAAAAGTAATTAAACCAGCTATGACAACAGGTGCTGTATGGGGGAAACGCTGCCTTTTATCATGAGGTTGTGGGTGCATGTGCTAAATGTGCTCATCATTTTCCCTTTTCTATTATTCACTGAATACCCTGGGGAGATTATTCTATTGCCAGCATTTATAGGATATAATGAAACCACATTAAATATGTATCTGATTGCTACCAACTGTGTAGAAAAAGCATACTAACTATGCTTGTGTATGGCGAGTTAAGACTCGGTGACCAGCAAGTTTGACTTCACTGTGACTTCTTTGTGTTTGACCCACGGGCCTTCACTGTTTCATTGACCTTTAATTGGAGCATCAGATATCTTTTTATTTGTTTATTTGTTAAATGAAAATTTTAAGAAGGTTGTAATACAATATATACTTCTTTTAGAACTATGTGTTTCCATATAGGGAACTTTAAAATATGGCATATGAACAACCACAATGGAAAATGATTTTAATCTTAACAGTTTTAATTACACAGGTTTTTGGAATATTGAGCACATCATGTCTCATTTTAACTCAACCCAACTCATAGACCTCCCCTTAAATAAAATTTAAAAACAGAAAGAAAGAGAAAGTTGTTTTAAGTAATATAGTAGCTTGATTTTGTTTAATAAGGAATTATGTCCATATTAAATGTCTAAAATAAGGCAATGGATATGAGAGTGTTTTGTAGAAGAAAAGTACTCCACGAGTGACTTATAATGACTTTTTAAACTCGCATTTCTTAGAGGTTAACTAAAATGAAGTTTCCAATCTTTTATTTTCTATAGAAGTATAGAAGATGAATATAAATGAATGACTAACTCTTGCTTTAAATGTAGAACTAACATTTATATATACATTATCCCTTTTTATCATATCTTTTCCTTTATACAAGGACACACGCTTCCAAAGTTATAAGGGTTTAGAAGTAACCTCTGTGTATATGTAGATCAGCATTTGTTTTTAAATGTCAAATTTATGGTGTATAGTTATGCATACTGACCTCTGAAGAAAAAACATGATCTTGCATAGCTATTTTTAGTTATTTTTCTACAAATTTAATGCAGTATAAATTAAAAATTAAAAGTATTAAAATTTCATACACTATTCATAAGAAATTATACCTTTTATCCACAGTTACTTTGTGACTACTGGAAAATAAGAAATATCTCTAAATTTCATGAAAAAGGGGGTTTGAATCCACTCTATTTAATCTATTTATTTAAACAAATGCTCACTGTTGAGTGTCTACCATATGCTTGACATCAGGATAAGCATTTGAGAAAACAAGACTGAACAAGAATGCCTTTATAGATCCATGGCCTGAGAAAAATGTGTTCTGTTTTTTTTCCTAATCAGGGTCAGAGTTGAGGAGCCATCTTCTCAACTCTTTCTAGTGTTCAGAATTACTGATTCTCTGTGGATATAGCTGTACTTCCTAGAGAAATTTCTGAGCGTGTACTTAGACTGCATATGTTCCATAAGTAAATAAGAATGCAGCCACTGAGAATAAAGGCAATTTTTTTATTAAAACCCACTAAGAGCTTTCTGATCTTCTAAGCATCATAGAAGAATTCTCCAATAATAATCAATAGCATTCTTGCCTTCTGGTTGATCAAAGGTCATTTAACTAGGCTTTGCTTATTCATTTATTTGAAACCCATGCACTGAATGCCTTTTTATGTGCTGGGCAATATGCTGGGCCCTGAGGTTACAGGTGAGTGAGATACATGCCATCCCTGCCCCCATGGAGCTTATCCACATCTGTTGGAAAGATAGACAAGGGAACAGCAATTACAATACAGCATGGCAGTGACTGTGGGAAGAGAGAGGCAGGATGCCTAACTCAGCCTTGATAGTGGTGGTGGGGGACACCCAAGCAAGTGAGTCTGGAGGAATGAATGTCTGGGTAAAGATCTGTAAATCAAGTAGGGCAGATACTTATACGCCAATGTTCATACTAGCACTATACACAATAGGCAAAAGTGGAAACAACGTGTCAATCAGCAGATGAAAGGATAAACAAAATGTGGTACTGCATTACATGCAATGTAATATTATTCAGCCACGAGAAGAAATGAAATTCTGATACATGCTACAACATGGATGAACCTTGAAAATAGTCACTAAGTGAAATAAGCTAGATGCAAAAGGACAAATGTTGTATGATCCATTTATGTGAAATATTTAGAACAGGCAAATTAATAGACACAGAAAGTAAATTACAGGCTATCAGGGACTGAGGGGAGATGGGAATGGAGAGTTATTGCTTAATGGGTACAGAGTTTATTTTGGGGTGATAAAAATTTTTATTAAAAGATAGCTGTGGGGAAGCGGCTGTGGCTCAATCAGTAGGGCTCCCGTTTACCATATGGGAGGCCCCGGGTTCGGTTCCCGGGGCCTCCTGGTGAGGGCAAGCCCGCCTGCACGGCGTGGTTAGCTGACCCAGCGAGCACAAGCAGCAAGGGGGGGGATAAATGAATAAATAAATAAAATCTTTAAAAAAAAAAAAAAAAAAAAAAAAAAAAAAAGATAGCTGTGATGGTTGCACAACATTGCAAATGTAACTAATATCACTGAATTGTATACTTAATACTGATTAATATGGCAAATTTTATGCTCTATACTTTACCACAAAAAAAGAAAGTTTTAGAAAAATTAAGTTGGTGCACTTTTCATCTTTCTCTGAGGCCTAGGAATAGCTTTTGAAATATTGGAATGACCTATAATCAAAGATTAGATAAAACTTGAAAAAAAAAAAAGTAGGAAATTATTAGGGGTGGTGGAAAATAGTAAAATCAAATAGAAATCAAATGATTTCTGTATACTCTCTGGAGATAATATATCAAGTAAAGTAGTATCTCATTTAATATCTACTATGCTTTAGATTGCCTCTTTCAAATTTCTAGAGATGCCTACTAGTTTTAAGATTAAAGGATTTAGGGGAGCAAATATAGCTCAGTGTTTGAGTGCCTGCTCCGTATGTGCAAGGTCCCTGGTTCAATCCCTGGTACCTCCTGAAAAGAGAGATAGAGAGAGAGAGAAATTTAAATAAATGAATAATAAATAAATAAATTAGATAATATCCTACGCCATACTCAAACTTATGACTCTAATACTTAATTATCACTCTCAAAGGCTTTATGTACTCCTGCTGGATATTTCTTTCTCTATAGTCATTCAGAAGCTTTTTCCTCTTGATTATTTTAGTTGTCATGAGCTTGACACTCCTTCCTCTTGTTTTGTTGGTTTTGCCTGGCAAGCAAAACCACATGTAACGTTTCAAATGCAAATCCACTGGGGGCTGGTTTTGCTTTGTTTTTGTAAAAATAAAGTAATATTTTGTTATATTATAACAAAATTTATGGAATAAACCAACTCTTCTATATCTCTACGTGCATACTTCTAATATGAACATTGAGGACTTTTTAAAAATTATTTATTAAGGTGATGACTACCAAGGTATGGCTTGTACATAGGATATATCCCAATGATTAGGCCTGGTGACTTTTGAAAAGGGGTCATTCCAGTTGTCAGTCATCCAGGAAAATTAGAATATACTTTTTTTAGGCAGGTAAAGCAACACTGATTGTTCTTGAGATTTATTTTCTTAAGTCTATATGTGATGACTATAACAATACTAAGGAGCATCCCTGGGTAGTTGGGATTAAAGGTATAAATAACACAAATCATAACTAATCAAATAGATAAGAAAGTTACAGTTTTGTTTAATCATCACAGTAACCATGAGATGTAGGTAGGTACTCTGTTATTATCTTAATTTGTAACCAGGGAAATTGAGGCTTACAGAGTTTAAGTCTCTCTGCTAGTAACTGGAAGAATGGGGATATAAACTCAGGTATGCATAAATAAAAAAACCCAATTTAAGCCAAGACATTCTTAAAGTTTTTACAATGGTGTCAGACCAGGAGCAAGGCAGGAAGACATAAAAGAGCATTGTTTTAGAAAACTGTCCAACAGAAAAATAATGCAAATTATTTATGTAATTTAAAATTTTCTATTAGCTACTTCAAAAAAGTAAGAAGAAGCCAGTGTAACTAATTTTAATATTATATTTTATCTAGCCTAATTTGTCCAAAATATTAACATTCCAACATATAACCAATATACAAATTATTATTGAGATATTTTACATTCTGGTTTTTTTTTAGTACTAAGTCTTTGAAATCTGGTATGTCTTATACATTTACAGGTCATCTCAATTTGGATTAAGCACATTTCAAATGCTCAATAGCCACATGTGCCTAATGACTACTGTATTGGACAGCACAGCTCAATAGGCCCTCAAACTAGATTTGGGTAAATTATATTTTGAAGACTACCTTGTATCATTGCCATTTTTAGAGGTCTCAATGGAGAAAAGGCAGGATTTTAGATATAACTCCACCTACAGAGAAAATTCTAATTATTCTTTTCTTAGGAAGTTATTGAGTGCCTTTGATTTTCTTACAACAGTTTGGAATTTGGGTCCTAATGATTTTCAGCATGTTAGTATATTTTCTTTTTTGCTATATGGGCTGCAATAATTTAAAGCCCTTCCATCAGCAGCTCAATTCAATTTGGACTCTAGCTACCATAGTTTGGCCAGATTCCATAGGTTAAGGGAAATCCCCGATGAGATTGCCCTTCAGACACCAGTTGCAAGTTAAAGGGTCCCCAGGGCCACGGTTATTTCTCATCAGCTACAGCTTTCCCTGCCTTTCAGGTTCAATAATCTACTGGAATCACTCACAGAGCTGAATGAAAGTGCTATACTTATTATTATAGCTTTATTATACCTAAAAATTTACAAATAGGAAGAAGCCAAAAGAAGAGAAACATAGGGTGAGGTCTGGGAGGGTCTCAAATGCAAATTTCCCAAGTTTCCCTGACCTCTCCATGTGGAGTCAGAATACCTCACCCTCCCAGCACAGCGATGTGTCTTTTCAATCATGAAAGCTCACCTGAGCCTAGAGAGTACAAAGTTTTTGTGGAGTCAAATCAATGCCGATGTGGTTGAACTCCAATATCCAGCCCACACTCCTCCCAGAAGTCGAAGAGTTTGGGTTAATATGATGTGGCTCAAAGCCCCAACCCCCTAATGACAGGGTTGTTCTTTCTGGTGTAGCCAGGCCCTTTTCCCTAAGACTAAAGGTGAGGCCAGCCTCTTCCGGAGTCATCTTATTAGCACATGAACCATCAGATGAGTCCTGAGCCCACTATGAATAACAAAAGACACTCCTATTATGAAAAATTCCAAAGATTTCCAAGATATCCAATGATATCTCCCAAGAACTGGGGACAAAGACCAACCAAGTTTTTTTATTATACTCCACTAGCTTATGTTCTTTTTTTTTCATCTGGTGAATTTTCAGACCATTTGCTTCTTGGAAAGTGTAGAAACAGCATTCTTCCTTTTTCTAAGAAGGTTAATCCAGTGAGTGATCTGAGAAAGGGAGACTGTCTCTCCCCATCAGTAACCCCCATCAGCTATCCTCATCAAAATGATGTCAAAAAACTTAGATTCCACCAATCGACCTAAGATAGTTTATAGCAATCTAAGATATATGAAAATGTGTACAAGCAAAATACCCTCAGCATTCATCCGCACCTCTAGATGAAATATATTAAAACTTTTATTTATTCTTCTATTATTCATTCTGTGCACATATGTGTGTATGTGTGTATATATATATATATATATATATACTTTTTTTTTATATAACTCACAGGAGGATGCAAGTTTGAAGGAGCTAAGCAGAACGTGGAGAATAGAGCTGATGGCCTCTGAGGTGATCAGGGCTAATACATGACTTGAAGAAGTTAGAAAGGACAGCACAGATAGCCAGGAGGACAAAGGCAGATGAAGCCAGCATGACTAAAGATTAGGCACATGATTGACTTGGTACTTTGTACCAAGCAAGCCAATAGTGAGAATTTGGAGCTCCAGCTCCACTATTTCTTGAACAGGCTTAAAAATGGAAAGGAGTTGGCTATAAAGTTATAAAGTTACTTGATTCCCTGCAACTTCATCTTCTGAAACCAAACCGTATGTTAATCTGTGAAGTATTTCAGCTTAATTTCTAAGCATGTAAGATGCTCTGTTTTGACAAGCATCTGTAATTTGTCATAGTCAGTAGTCCTGAAACTACACCCCAAACAAAACAACAGTAACAAGAAGGAAAATGGGAAATGCAAGTGAAGATCAGAGATATTTTTCCTTTGTCAGATTGAACCTCCTCCCTTACCCCAAGAAAAGAGTGTAAAGCCCAAGGAAATAGAAACAGATATAAGGCCTTCCAAAATAGATCAATAGTTTGAATCTATTTCAGTTCCTGATTACTGAAGTTTTGGTCATGGTTTGATGTTTAAAAAAAAAGGGAAATTTAAGCATAATAAGCTCGGGACTGGAAGGCTTTGCCAAGAAGTAAAAAGGAAAACTCTAAATGGTAGATTCTTCTTTCTCTTTACTGCCTTTATTTCTTCAAATAGAGAAAGACAGAATGGAAGATTTTTGTTGACATCCCTCATGATAATATTCCTAAGTAAATCATGTGTGTGTTTTTTTTACTACTATTAAAATCTTTTTTAAAATTACACTTAATGTCAGGCCAGTTTCTCAATTCTTCATATAACAGCTTTCTGCCGAGGCTATTAGACATCTCATTGGGAAAATATTTTGCTTCTATTGAAGAAGGAACTTGATTTTACCTTGATAATTCATCCCTTGCCCTGGGCTGACAGCAGAAGAGCCAAGCTCTCCATATGTTAAACAACATTCCACAAAGGCATAAGCACACAGACAGGTTTTGTGGCTGTTACTACTTGTTCCTATGTCAAGTGGGGACATTTTCACTTCTCAAAACTTTCCTGAATTTTCCTTTCCTTTTCTATATAGATTTTGTTGATCTATAGCAACATAATAACATAACTTTAGTAGGATTTAACTAGAACCTATAAAGTCATGAGATCCCTTCCCATCTACCTGCAAGGCCCTTTCTTTTAAAAGAAAATCAGTTCTTTAAAATGGGACTGGATCTGAGGTGCTGTGAAATCCTTATTTTAACCAGTCCTGGATACAGCACATATCACTGTCACATCATTAGATAAATCTCTATTTGTTGATGGTGTAAGTTCTCCCCTATAGGGTGTAAATTGCCAGATAGATGTCCCAAACCCTAGTGTACTCCAAAGTCTGTCTCATTTATCTGCTTCCTAGACAGAGATTCTCATTATTAAATACATTTTTTCACTTTGATAAAATAGGTAGAAATACTGTCTATTTGAGACAGCTGTTTAAATGAACACATAGACTGAATATAAGTGTAGACAAAATTTTCCTTAAATAACATCAACTCATCTTTGCTCTTCCCTGGGTGAGTGTGGTGGGGCCTGAAACACATAGTCAATTGCATGGCCAGACTAACTGTCTTCCCCAACACATGTTGTAAGGAAGAGCTCATATTCTGAAAAAAGGCAGAAAGATTGCCTCATCCAACTATCAAATATCTGATCATACCAAAGTCAAAGAATTACAAGGCTCAAAGGATCATTAGTCCACCTACCTTCACACCAACCCATCCTCAAACCTTTCTGAGAATGTAAGAAGTTGCCTTATTTGTATATAAAGTCTGCCAAAGGAAAATTTCTAAGAGTAACCTTCCTGGAAGAAATTAAATTTAAAGCCACTGTAAAATAGAGAAGGTAAGGCCCATGGAAACAAAAATCTCTACAAGTTAAGAAAGCCCAAATGCAAAATTTCCTTGTTGGCAAAATTATAACCCAGAATTTCATCAAATTGAATAATCAAAAGTTCATATATTGTCAGATTAGCATGTGCTTTAATATTATCCGTAACAGTGACATCTGGTGGCTTTTATTATAATGCTATGGCATCTTTTGTACAAAGCCATGCCATAATTAAACTGCATTGTAACACAGCTTTGTGCTTTATACAAGACAAAATAAACATAGATGCCTATTATCTTTTACCAAAGTATTGCTTATAAACCTGGTACAGCAAAATAGTAGATATTTTCACAAGGACACAAATTTGAAACTTTCACATAAGGGTATACAAATTAATATTTTAACCTTAAACTCTTTAGTCACACTACCATGAACTTGCTGTCTTTAAATTTATGTGTGGTTAACTTTCATTCATTTTCCTTGTGTTGATGGAGTGCTGGCTCAGATTGGCATACTCTTTCATAGCTGCTTCAAACACCAGTCTGTCACTCACAGTAGCTAAAACCCCATGCCGTCTGGAATAAATTTAATTCATTGCCTTCTTGAGCTCCACCAGGGCTAAATGGAGAGGGAAGGGTGAATAGGTGAATCTCACTCTTTCTCTCAGGATGTTAAATGTTAATGATGACCTTGATTTGTCCATGTGCACTTCTCCCCTCCCCCCAGTCTAGCCACCCATATCTGAAAAACTTTCCAAATACAATTTTAAAAAAGGATATATATGAGCAAAAAAATTATTTTAAAATTATTATGTTCTAGACCCATAGAGTTTTAAAAATATCACCTTTCAGCTTGCACATTTTTTTTTTTTTCTTTTACTGCATGGAAAGCAGTCAGAAGGCTGATCTACTTGGCATTTTCCATTTCTGAAACTTCTTTGACAGTCTCTTTGTAAAAGTTGGCTGAGGCAGAACTCCTATGCCGAAGTTCTACCATAAAGGGACTATGAATCTTGTATATTTTAGTAGGCTGGGTATTCAGATAATTTAAATTAGGTAATCTGGTTTAATTTGCTGGTTTAATTGCTGGACTATTGAGTCTAGAAAATAATTGTGTCATATGGCAATAATTGCACTTGTGTGTGCAAGTTAAAGATGATTTAAGCATCATCTGATGATCAGTATTTCTGATTGTAATATGCCATATTGAGTATATCTACATAAGCAAATCCATTGGCTCACTTCAATAACTTACAGTTTCTGCTTGCTTGCTTTCTGTCAGGGCATGTCATTTGTGGTAGACACAAGCACTTATCAAGAAAGATACATTATTTGAGAGTTAGACAGAGAAACAAATTATAAACAAAAACAAGATTTTCTTCAAAGAACTTGAATTGCAATTACAACAGTCTAATGTTTCTACAACGCTAAACTGAATATATTCAGGCAAAGAAAATACAAGGTACAGATACTATTTTGTGAATCTGCTATGCTGTAGAGTTATCAATTAAAGAATAAATAGGTGGCAAATAAAGTAGTCGGATTTACTATCTTTTAATCCTTCATAGGGATAAGGATTTAATTTTTCCAGATATATCTAATCTACGGGATAATGAATCAGAACTATTATCAGTTTGCCCTTTATGACTGTTTATGTATGTCAGTCCCCATAAAAAGCACAAGACTCCTTGATGAACATTTCTCAGGCTGATGAATCATCTATAAACAGAAAAGGCCCAAACTGATAATTCCCTATTTCTACTAAACTCCAGATTTTGATTTCTATTATTTAATTGGATGTCCAGTAGAGAAACTTAACATATCCAAAGAAGTACTGACCTCCTATCGTAATTTGAAGCTGTATGTACTCCAGAAAAACATATTAAATTTAATCCATTGTTGTGGGTGTGAACCCATTTTAGGTAGAACCTTTTGATGAGGCTACTTCAGTTAAGGGGTAACCCAGCCCAATTAGGATGGAAGTTAATCCTATTACTGGAGTCCTTTATAAGCAGAATGAAATTCAGGCAGAGAGAAAGCCACAGGAAACAAAAGGCTGGACATACATGGAACCCAGAAGAGAAGGGGAGATACCAGGAGATGTCACCATGTGCATTCTTGCCATGTGACAGAGTGGCCAAGGATCACTGCCAGCCATCCCCAGAATGCCAGCTTCAGAAAGAAAGCAACACCTTGATTTGGTGAAATTGTAAGCAAATAAATTCCTGTTGTTTAACTCGACTCATTGCATGATATTTGCTTAAGCAGCCCAGGAAATTAAAACAGACTTTGGTACTGGGAGTGGGGTGCTGCTATTGCAAATAACAAAAATGTGGAAATAGCTTTGGAATTGGGTAATGGGTAGAGACTAGAAGAATCGTGAGGTGCTTGATAGAAAAGGCCTAGATTGCTTTGAAGAGTCTTTTGGTAGAAATATGGACGCTAAAGGTACTTCAAATGACACCTTAGAAGGAAATGACAAATGTGTTATCGGAAACTGGATGAAAGGCAAGCCTTGTTTTAAAATGGCAGAGAACTTTGCGGAATTAACTTCTGATGTTGGATGAAAGGCAGAACTTGAAAGCTATGAACTTGAATATTTAGCTGAGGAGATTTCCAAGCTAGGTGTGAAAACTACAGCCTGGTTATATATATACATATATATTAAAATGCAAGAGGAAAGAGACAAGTTGAAACGGAACTCCTAGGCACAAAGAAGCCAGAAATTGATGGTTTGGAAACTTCCGAGTTTCTGGAAAGTGACTACCCCGAGAATAGTGTTCCATGCGAGAGTTTAACTGAACATGGAATCAGTCCGCAACTTCTCTGGAGGTCAGGATCGGAAATGGAATTATCCAGGAAGGATCTGTGGAAAGTTCTTTAGTCTGATGGATTGGATCCTTGTAGACTACAAGCAAAACGGACAAGTACTTTGCATAATTTGTATGAACAGAACCACTGCCATCCTGGACTAAAAGGGACAAATTGAAGGAAGAATTACTTCAAGGGCAGAACTTTGAAAACAGGTTGCACCGAAGGCATCTTCAAGAGATGTCAAGAGAGCTGACCTACCCATGTGTGTGGAAAGGGAGTGACCAGGAGATGCCACCATGTGCATTGCCATGTGACAGAGGAGCCAAGGATCACTGGCAGCCAGCCCTAGAATGCCAACTTTAGGAAGAAAGCCTCAATTGAGACTTTATTTAATCCTCAGAACCATAAGTAAATAAATTCCCATTGTTTAACCTGACCCATTGCATGGTATTTGCTTGAGCAGCCTAAGAAACTAAAGCATCTCCCCACCAAAGTCATTTCTCCCACAATACTCAACATCTGAGTAAATGACACCTTCATACTTACAGTACATCAGGCTAAAAATCTTGAGTCATCCTGGACTCCTTTCTTTCTCTGGTATTCCATATCTAATCCATTCCATTAGTAAACCCTATTGGTTTTCTTACATTAATATATATTGTGATTCAATCACTTCTTACTATTCTATTAATGCCATCTTTGTCCAGGCCACCATTTTCTTTTGTCTGATCTTTTCACTTTTTTGCCCTATTGTATCTATCCAGCAGCCAGAAAATCCTTTTAAATTTAAGTCATATCATGTCATCCTTTCACTCAAATCTCTCCAAAAGATTCAATTATCATAATTGCTTAGAAATCTCTATATAGTCTAGTTCCCTCCCTACTTCCTTTATCTCCTACTACTATTTTTCTTGCTTAAGCTCTAACCACCCTGGCCTCCTTGCATTTCCTGGAATATATCACCATGTGTCTACTTTGGGCCTCTGCATTTTATGATCCTTCTGCCTGGAAAATCCTTGTCCCTGATAACTTCTTTTCTGGCTCTCTCACTTCCTTTAGGTTTTTGTTCAAATCTCATCTTCTCAGGAGGATTTTACTGACTACCTTATATATCACTGTCCCCCATCAATTCCCAGGCTCCCTACCTTTCCTTTCTGTTATTTCCCTCTATTTTTTTACCTGACATATGATATATTTTATTTTGTATTGTTCATTGTTTGTTCAAGTCTATGCCTCCTTTCCAGAATATAAATTCTTTGAAGGGATTAATGTCTGATATTCCCTGTTGTATTTCTAGCACCTAGAACAGGGCCGGAAACATGATAAAAGTTCAAGAAATATTTATAGAGTGAATGAATGAATGAATTATCTGTAGCCGCAGGTTGTACACACAATTCCTAGAAGAAAAGAGAATTTTCTCAGGTCTGTCTGGTGTGTGGTATCATGTTTCTGATGAATCTGCACTAAGACTCTTTGGTTGGTGTCATGGAGCTTCAACCTACTACATTCACAACACTAGATTTATTCAGCAATTGAGATGATCCTTAAGAAATGTCATCCAAGAATTGGTATCTCTTTTGCATTTATTTCTAGTGACTCCAAGTAATACATGAAATGCATTTGCTGCCTTAGTATTGAGAGCAAATGAAGATTAATTTGGAAAATCATACATTTCTTTTTTATTTCAAATGCAACACTGCTTAGCGGGTCAGAAGACAGCCACTTGTTTGGCTTATTTATTGCTGCATAACAAACCACCCTAAAACATAGTGACTTAAACCAACAACATTCAATTTGCTCATGACTCTCAAATGGAAAAATACTTGTTAGGAGGTGGCTTGTCTCTAATATACTCAGCATCACCTTGGTGGACTGGAGGCTGGGGACTGGAATAATCCTCAGAAGGCTCAGGGCTCCTCACAGTTGATGCTGCCTGATTGCTGAGAACTTAGTTGAGGCTGTCAGCTGGAGCATCTTAACAAGCCTCTACATATGGCCTCGGCTTCCTCATCCCATGGAGACTGGGTATGAAGGGTGTATATATCCAAGAGAGAAGCTCAGGTAGAAATGTGTCCCCTTTTATGAACCAGCCTTGGAAGTTACACACCACTTTTGCTGCATTCTATTGTCAAAGCTACCACAAAGGTCTTCATAATTTCAAGGGAAGGAGCAAGAGACTTTCCTTCTTGAAAGGGGACTGACAAAGTTCTGAAAGAAAACGTGACACTGAAAATATTGTTATGACCATTTTTGGAAAATACAAACTGCCACAGCCACTACAAGGTATTTGAAGTGCTCTGAGCTCAACACTGAATCAAATGATATCTTATTAATAAGCTCATGGTAATTTTCTAGGATTTCCACATTGTGTCGTTGAAAGAGCCTGCTTACTGTTATTTACAGAAGGTAGTGTGGCAGCTTTAAAATATGTCTACAGATCTTTCACTATCTTTTCATCAAGAAGTAGTCACAATGTCCACTCCCCTAGAATCTAGGCTGGCCTTAGTGACTCAATTGTAATCAGTACAATGCAGCAAAGACATTGTGTGAATTCCAAAGTTGCTTTTGTGTCCTTCACTGGAAAAGTTGTATTTGGAACTGTGAGCTGCCATGTCTGCAGTCAAGCTACCTTGAGGTTTCCATGCAGTGAGGAAGCCTAAGCCATATCCAAGAGACCATGAGTAGGTTGATAGTGCAAAAAAAGTCCCAGATAATAGCCAATATCAAGTGCCATGTGAAGAAGCCATCTTAGACATCCAGCTCGGTTGAGCCTTCCGGTGATGGCAGCCCCACCTATATCTAATTCCAACCTCATAAAAGACCCCAAGAATTTCTGGTCCACAAAACCCTCCCAGAATTTCTGGTCCGCAAAACCATCAGCAAAATGAAATGGTTGTTTTAAGCCACTAAGTGTTGCATTAATTTGTTATTTAGCAAGGATAGCTGGAAAAGGAAAGGATAAGGGTCGATTAAGTATAATTTTTGTTTGAGAGCTAAAATTATAATCTTCAATTCTCCATTTGCTCTGAAAACTGTATTATGCAGATCTAGGTTAAATTAAATTTGGTATTGGAAACTTATATGCAAAGGCTAACATTTGAGTTTCTGCCAAAGTTCAGTATTTTCTAGGACCCATTTTTGGTCAGAGGCCATCAGAAGAATATGAGAGTTCAGTTAAAGATACTAATTTAACCTACAGTGCTACATATTCTCATAAGAAGAAACCTTAAGGTACAGCCTTAAATTTCTTTTGAAGAAATTGCCAAAAGTGCTAAAATCACTGTGAATGAGGTGGAGCTGCTGGTGAGCTCTCCATGGGGCTGGTCAGAGGCAGCATCGAAGAGGTGGACAAGGGCGTCCACATAGCCTGGGCACAGCCCGGCATGCTGGATCTGCAGCAGATCCAGGGCATGAAGAGCCGCCTGGAGTTCTGGTGCACCGGCATGAAGAGCATGGAGATGCTGGTGGAGCACCAGGCCCACGACATCCTTACCTAGCACCGTGCTGCCTCTGCCCACTGGAGCCTTTCTGAGCTCCCAGGACCTGGCAGCTAGGAAGACCTGCATTTAATTGGGGTGGGGGTGGAATCCTGTTTGGAGCAGAGCAGAGAGCTGTCCCTGGAGGGCCTTGCCAAGGGAGAGGGCTCCTTTGTGGGTGTCTCCTGTAGCCTGCACTGCGGGTGGTCACCAGCCCTCAGGGTGAAGGAGCGACAGCCTGCAAGTGCACCAAGAAATGGGGAGCTAGCCCTGAAGGGCTCTGGAGAGCACTACCATGGGGTTGGGTTTGGGTTGGTTTCTGTGTGCATACACCCACATGGCCCCTGCCCAATGTGGTTTAGGAATGTTCCTACAATAAAGGTCTCAGATTTGTCAAATAAATAAATAAATAAAGATGCCACCATCTTAGGGATGTCATACCTGCTGTTTCCTCTGTCAGGAATTCTCTTCATCATAGTTTCCTGTGGCTTCCTTCTTCCCATCAATCATATTTCCACTCAAATATCACCTCCTCTAGTGGGGGGTCTTCCCTAGACATGCTGGGTAAAATAACCTCCCTTTCTTTTTCCTGTTTCATTTTCCACATAGCATTAATCACTATCAGAAATTGACTTCCTTTATCTTTCATTGGTGTTCCTTCCACTAGAATGTAAAGGCCATGAGGGCATGGAACTTATGTTACTCCCCATTGTATAGCCCCAGTATTTAGAATACTATCTGCCACAATATTCAGCAAATATTTGTTGAAATGAGTGCATGAAATATTCTGGAAAAGTCACTATGAAGTTCATATGTGTGCTGAAAACTATATGTGAATATTTTTAAAGAAAAAGAGCCCTTATTAGTTTGAAGCAAAAAATTGATTCACCCATCTTTTAATGTTTCTAAGAGAAGTCTCAGGATTAAAGAAAAAGGATTAATTTTCTGAAGTTGAAGATAGAATAAGGTTTTATTTTTAAACATTTTCCTTTCTCTTACAGAAGACAAGAAAGTACATTCTCTCATGTAGGAAATTAATTGTATCAGCTTTATTTCCTCTTAGACAACTGGAATTCTTGCAAAGTAGGGGAATTTTAGTATTGTTTTAAATTTTTAAAGAGTAAGAGAATTATTTTTGGCCATTCTTTGCAAGTTGTGGTGTTAGGACTGTGAAATGAAATAAAAGTAAACCAGACCAGAATGGTTCTGTTAATGAGGGGAACATGTGCAGAAACTAATGTTTCTGATCCTGGCCACACGTCAGACTCTGGGCTAGGCCCTCAGCCCCGTATCTCATTAATTCTCAAAACAGTGCTGTGTGATAGTTACCATCACCTCATTGTACAGATGAGGAAACTAAAGGTTGGAGTACCTAAGAAAATTCCCCAAGGACATAGAATTATTAAGTGGTGGAATGCACATCAGAACTTAAGTCTGTTTCTGAAGTCCATTCTGAAGGTAAGACTATGTCCAAATAACGGTAATACAAAAAGCCAGTAATTAATTGCTGTATGAGAGGTATATACTAAGTGTTATGGACATTCACCTTGCACATTTCAGAAAAAGCTTTATAGAGCTTTATGTAGCCAGTTTTCATGGGCATATTTTTGCCCTATTGGGTAATTGCTGTACAAAACATTGTTTTGTTTCAATGATTAAACCCTTCATTATTCATTTGCAGTGAAAAAAAAGAAAAACAGTAAAAAACTCTTCAAATTATTGAATGATTAATCCTAATTCTCTCATAAGATTGTAAACACTCTGGCCTATGCACAGATATAAACATGAGTATGCACTTATGTAAGTTTCACCAAAGTCATTCTGTAGTTGGAGAGTATCATCCAAATGTAATGAGTTCATGATTGTAATTAGAGTCAGTTGGTTAATGTTTTAGGCATTAACTATTCATCATAATAAACCATACAATTGTTTGATTACTACTGTTTTTCTGTAAATATACACCTTGTTATACCACTTCAACACAATTTTGATATTGAAAGTTAGCCTTCTATTAGCTCTTTTAAAATTAGAACATTAGTGAAAGTTAATGAGCTTTTTAAAAGTGATCCTCCCCCCCAAAATAAAGCTAGTAATGAATCTCAAAACCGGAGACATATTGGAGTGATATACTACTTATAGTGAGGCAGGTAATTTAAGAAGAAAATAAAAGTAAGAATTAGTTTAAAAAGTTGGTCCGATTGTCTCTACAGATAAAGAATAGCAAAAAATCTTAGTAGCAAAGTTCATATTAACTCTTTTTAAATTGTTTGTCATTCAGAGCTTGAGTGTTATAACTTTTCTAAATTATTTTTTCCAAGTACAAACTAAGCATTATGCAATGAACTTCTTCCTTGATAGAAGGGAAAAAAGGGTCTGACCAGAGAACACTGCAATTAACACCTTCCTGGTGTACTTAAATACTTCTGCATTCTAAAAATTGTGGTTTCAGTGTGTGCAGCGTAAATCTCGATTGGTACAGCTCTTAAAAATAAAAGTAAGTATATAATGGTCCAATTTCCCACAAATAAGAGAGCAACTATAGATTTCAGTGAAAAATGATATAACCATAAGACTCCAGAAAGGTTAATGCTCACAAATTTTGTCTTTTTTTTTCCTTTTGGCTCCTTTTAAAAAAAAAAAAAAAAAAAAAAAAAAACCTTATAAATTATATAAATGCATTTATTTGGGTCAAAAATAAAATAAAATAAAATAAAACTCTGTTTTTGACTTCCAGGCATAAAATACAGCTTTTGTGAGATCATTTTGTTACCATTGGGAAATAGCTAAAATGGTTTACAATTTCAAACAGTGTCGAATCTCGATGGTGTGTGTCTGTGTGTGTGCCTGCACGTGTACACCTGTCTGTGTGGGTAAATAAGAAGCATGCCAGGCAGCATAAAACATTCCCTGAAGAGAAGTCCCGAATCTGGTTTGGCAAATCAGGATGCCACTGTGTATGAGGGTATTACTTACTCGAGCAGCAGCTGTTCTTGTGACTCTACAGTTAAACACATTGGCTAAGAATATTCTGAAGCCACTGATAAACAAGTGTCTCAAAGATACATCCATACAACAGCACATGTTTAGTCTTTTATGTACTACAATGGGTGTCCCACATCAGCTTTCTTCTTCTTCAGGTTTCCTGCAGCCCCCCTGACTGTCCTGTCACCCGGTGCCAGATGGGAAGTGAGAGCTCAGCTGATCCACCTCTTTGTGGTGGAAACCCCCAGAGCTTCAACTCCAGGCTACAGGTTACCGAAGCCGTCATGAAAAATTCAGAGCTGATATTAACAAGTCTGCTGAAAGTAAAGTGTGTGTCACATTATCCACCCTGCTTTTCAGTTAATACTAAAGCTTCTGTCTCCAAAGGAAGAAATGCATACTTGCTGTGTTTGTGCTCAAAACTATTTGGATTGTCCTATGTAGATTCAGAACTAAGAAGAAAGATGTTGTAAAAAAAATAGAAGAGCGAAAGATCAGACAGTTGAATTATTGCCAGTCCTAGAAAATGACGGAAAAGTAGAATAGCTAGTTGGAGGAAGAAATGACCTTCCAGTACTAGGAATGAAATATGGAAATAGTTTACTGAAGTTCCAGTTCTGTAGCTTCATTAGATGTTTAAACATGTTAATCATTGTTTTATATACACATTGTTTCTCTATCTAGCAATCAGTCAATTTCATAAGTTGCTTTAAAGACTTATGTAGCTGTAGAAAAAAATTTGGTATTCAAAAATATTAATTACTAATTTTTGAATACTTGCTATGTGGCAAGCACTTTTCTAAACACTTTTCACATTATCCCATTTACTTCTCACAACATGCTATTAAGGTCGGTACTATTTATTTTTAACATTATTTTACAGATAAGAAAATTGAGACCCTAAAAGTTTAAGTGACTTGCCCAAGGTTACATAGTAAATGATACATTTAAACTCAGGCAGTCTTTCTTTTAGAATCCTGTACACTAAAGCACTACTTTATCACTGCTGTTTATTCAGTATATATCAAAGAATACAGAGAACTTCAAAAGACACTATAATATCCTCCCTCCTTCCCAAATCAAGGAGGTTTCACTCTTTTTTATTTTTTTTTAAATAAAATAAACATTTTACAGCTGAGGTTGAAGTCCTCTTTGACAACCAACCTCGGTCCTATTACCTTTGAGTCTTCCCCAGAGGCAACTATTGTCATGAGTTTGGTGTGTATCCTTTCCATCTATTTTAAAAATATAATTGTACATAAATATATATATAATATGATGCCACTATAAATACCTTCCTATAGCTTTTTATCTGCCCCCCTCAAATTTTGGTTTTTGAGATCCTCTCTTCGTACTAAATATAAAACTTTAAAGGAAAACCAAAAGAACTATGTGGGCTTGTAAAAATATAAGGGAAGGGGGGAGAAGCAGTAACCCAGCCATAGGCTACAGTACATATATTACCTCATGAGCTGAATGGGATTTAATGGGTGCACATAGGAGGTCTTAACATGAATGCAATGATTTAGTGGCTAGACATACACATCAACCAACTGTCAACCTCCTTTGATGCCTTATTCCCCTTTCTAATGAACTGGAGGAGCCATACCTCATCAGGAAGTTTAAATTCAATATGCTGAATCTCCTTTCATTAAAGAAAATTTCATTTTTTCCTTTTTTTTTCCAAAATTTATTCATTTATGTTACTGTCAGATCATAAAATCATTTCTGAAATTTCATTAGGGTATAAAATATGTCTTGACTCTAATGTTATGGTAGATACAATGTAAATAAATAAAACTAAGTACTATGAAACTTTCACAGTGAAATTTCCAAATAACTGAAAATATTGGCAATTTTCAACTTTCCTTTCAACAGATAGATGCTAACCTATATCAAGGAAAAAAATATTATGTGAATTGACCAAACATGATTTGACCACAACCAAGACCTGCTGGTAATCTAAGTAAGAGTCATTTAGTTATAAAAACATAGCACCTTATCTGGGATATGTCATTCTTAGTCTAATCCTTTTTCTTCTCTGAACCATAGTTTTTAAAGAAGGAGTGGGTGGAATGATTGAAAATATAAATAGATGATGTGATTATTATCCTCTAGCACTTGGGGGATTTTTATTAAAGATGTAGTATATCACAGGTGAACTGTTTTATGTAATTAAATATTTCTCTAAGAAACCATCACAAAATCTAATTTGTGCTAATATGCAAAATTCACTATTTGAAGATTTATCCATATTACAAACATTATACTTTCAGAACATTTGTTTATCTACTACACAATTTCAATCTCAAAATCAAAATAACTGTAATATGTTCACTTTTAGGAGGATAGTTGCATCTGAGAATAATGTAAAATTTCAGGTTAAGTACAAGAGCAATACAGATTGCTTGGTAGTCATAAATCTTGCCATTGTTTGGCAAGAATCAACTAAGCATTGATGTTAAAATTATAATTGAATGAAAAAAGAAATTCTAATATTGTTTTGTTGTTATTGTGTGGGTCTTTTATCTTCATTTATTTGTCGACATACGTGTTTTACAGCAATGTCCCAGGATGAGATGGTAATTCAAAGTACAACTTAAAACTCTAATAATTAGGTAAGTGGATGAGAAGAACCCCTTTCTTATGTTTTTCCTTTAACTTATTAACAGTTTTCAGTTTCCCTACTTTTGAGCAAGTTTGGCAGGGTGGACATTTTAAATGTCACTTGAAAATATGTTGAGTCTATCAACATTGGATCTATCAGTTGACTATTTCTAAACAGTGACTAACCTCTGGAGGGTTAACTTAAAACAAAACAGAACAAAACAATACCCTGCTTCCAAGATTTAAAACCTTTAAGCCAATTCGTACCAACATAGAGTTCTGTTTATCATAAATATTTTATGTTGCTTTCTATAACAGCTAACACAAGGATCATTTGTGAAACTAATTGCTCAGATGACTTCTACCCTTGAAGTATTCAATGTCCTCATTTATCCAACTAGACTGTAAGTTACCTAAGAGCAGCCCAGAACAGTGCTTCTTTTGAACATAGTAGGTCCTCAGTAAAATTTAGGTCTCAGGAGAGTTTACTGATTTGATTCAAAATTTAAATTTATAGTTTATTTATCTTTAAGTTATATTCTAAGGCAGCACTAATAGCTATGTAATTTTCAAATCAAAATTTCTGTGATCGTTTTGTTAACTTTGCAGTTTTTCTAGCTTCTGAATAAACTTAGAATAAGTAAGCAATATTGGCAGGTTTATATGATAAACAGTAAACCTTGAATTTATAAGAATTTGGATTTGCAAATAACAATTTCTATTACTTTAATTGTCACTCCATGAAGAACAGGTACAACTTTCTATCTTTTAGATGGAAAAGCAAGGTACAGAGACGTTCAACAACTTTAAAATCACATGTTTATTCTACCTGGAAAACATACCTTGTTTTTCCTATAAAGATTTGATTTTAAAATGTTTCTACCAATAATCATATAGTAAAGCTGGATTACATCTCCAACATGCATAAAAATGGGAATTAAAGAGAAATATGATCTTATTTAAGATGTAGTTTTATTACTAATACAAACCATAGGTTTCTATTACTAAAAAAATTATTGAAATAATTACTTATGGGGATAATCAATACATTTGACTCCTTTTTCCTGCAAAGGCAGATTTTTACTGTAATTATTAAACTTTGGAAGTGAACTTTAGAGCTGAGGAACTGAGTGTGTTTGTGATGAAATTTTTGCAACATGTAGTGTAACTTGTTGAAGCAATAGGCAGATTAGGATCCATATTTTGCAGCAGAGTAACTCTAAACAATAATTTGTTTAGAAATAGTTTGGCACAATGAAGATCCAGTCTTCAACTTTTTTTTTTTTAATGTCATTTCATCTCAACAGATATTGAGAACAAACACATTATCTTACAGATCTAGTCCTGTATTCTTAAACATGGCATCAGTCAAAAACTACATTAATAAAACTAAGACTTTAATGTATGTAAACAAGATGGAGTTATCATTTGCTACATTGTCAGATAGAAATAGTCATAGCTACTGAGAATTTACAGAATGCTTTTCTTGTCCAACTTCGAGAAAAATCAGTTGAATGGCTTAAAAATAATCTACTCGGGTATACACTGTGTACAACTTGATATGGAAGTCACCATGATAATCACTAAAGTGAAGAACTTGACTAAAAAGTCTGTCTCCACTGATAGACTTCGAATTTAATGAAAAAGCTGTCTCCTTTATTTTTCAGAACTGTATTCAGAGGAATATTTTATAAACATGCATTTTAGCAATAGAGGATTCACGGCAGGGATCATGATTTCTATCCCAATGAAAACATGAGCTGAAGTAAAAGCTCCCTGTTGAAGTTCTTCACTTATAACTAAAATAGTCACAGAATTTTTTATACTATGTGTCTTGTCTTTAAAAGAGAATTTAAAATGTCACCTTGAAATAATCTCTTTGATAATGAGACTATTGCATCCAAAAGCAATGTATGTGACACAAAAAAAATTATTAAACTTTTGTTTTTCTAAAAATTTCCATGATTCATCTCACATTCTGCTGTCAAATGTTGGCACCATTACCTTAATGATACCAATTAATAATTCACTGACTCTTTTATTGAAGTCAAGTCTGCGATAGTTATGAATGACACCTTTTTTTTTTTGTTTTGTAATTTTCCAAGTCTTTATTTCCTTACATTCTAATCTTTTACTAACGTAGCTGCTTTTATACTCCTTTATTGTTTACTGAATAAATAATTGATTGGTGAGCTATAGAACTTCTTTTCCAGTTTTATTGCCTTTCTGCTAGAGATGCCACTTTTGGCTTCTTTCACTGACTTAAAATTTATAGTCCTAGGGATAAAGTACAAGTTTGGGAAAAAAACAAGTATATTTAAATGAAAGTGAAATATGTTTAACATCCTAGTTGGTGCTTTTTTTCCCTTTGAAAATTTGATTATATAAGTAATTGTTACCAAATTAATATTTGCAGGTCTTTCAATTTTCTTCAAGAAGTAGTATAATTATAGCATAAAATCTGCCTCACTATAAATTTACTTATTTTACTTTTCAAATTATCAAAGTACAAGTACAAAAAGCACATTAAAAATAAAGAAAATCTTAAAGAACTTCAACTAACAGCTAAAAATAATTTATAAAAATACTTTTGAGAAGACCAAGTGGAATAAATAGCAGAATATATAGAAAATTTACGTATGGGAAATAATTCTAAACTGTGGGTTCTTTGGGATTAATGACTGTGTTTTAAGTCATCTTTTATCATCTCCACAATTCCTAGCACAAAGTATGTGTTTAGTAAACATTAGCTAAATGGAAGAATGGATGGATTAAAATTTAATCCCCAAAGGAATATTTCAGGAAAAGACCATTTATTCTTTATTACTTGCAAGTTAATAACTCTTCAGGGAAATATATGCCTCTCCTTTAATGAAGCCCTAGTAATGTGAAACTGTTTGGGAACTTTTATATATCTGGGGATTCTAAGGGTAATTTTTCAGATATGATTAGATAAGTAATAGACTCAATATTTTCCTTTGCTTGATTGAAGATGGTAAAAATGACCTTCCACCATATGGAATACTTCTTTTCAAACAAGGTGATGGGAGTTTCTGTGCTTCTCTACTAGAAGAGTCAAGCAATAATGTCTTGGTTTCCAGAAACTAGGCTTAGAGAATTCTGAGAGATTGGTTTGGGTGCTTTTCATGTCTTTGGAACCAAAATATTAGTGTGTGAAGGGCCAGGCAGCAGGTAGTCAGAACTGCCAACCATCTTTCTTTTATCTTAAGTTTTCTTCATTTATTTCAAATTTTGTTTACAGCCTCATTTCGAGTAAAAGGTTTCTTTGGGAAGAGGGTTCCCTGCTCAGTTTCATTGACCTGTCTATTCCTATGCCAGTGCTATATTGCATTAATTGCTGTAGTTTTACAGTGCATTTTAATATTTGGTAGAATTAGTCCATCCTTGTCACTCACTAAAGGATTTATAAGCAAAGGGGTAAAGTGCTGAGATGTTTTTTTTAAGATACTTCATTTTGTTAAACTTGAGAGTAGATTTGGATGGGATAAAATTAGAGACAGAAAAATTAGTTAGGATTCCATTGCAGTAATCTAAAATAGAGATGTTGAGGCTGAAGCTAAAGTAGAGACTGAAAAAAGGGAAGGGGATTAATAAATAATAGACAAAATCAACAGGATTTGATCAATGATTAAATGATGGGGATTTTGCCTTCATGTGAACTAGAGAATACAGGATCAGGTTGTAAAGTCAGAGGGGCAAGTAATGATGAGTTCAGTTTGAACACATCTAATCTGAACAGAGTGTCTTTGGGACAATTATTTGTAGGTGTCCACCAGACAATTGGAAACATACCTAAAATTTGGGAAACGATTGGACAAGAAATGTAGATTTGAAAGCTAATGGAATTCATTGTAATCATGATATCACCTTGAAGAGTATACAGACTGAAAAGAACAAGGGTCCAAAAATGGAACATTGTAGAATCCCATCAATAAACAAACTGGTGTATATAAAGATCCCACAAATGGGACAGAGTAGGAGTGATCAGAGTGGTTCAAAGTTCACAAATATAAGCTGCCATGAAAATTGTCAGTAGGAGGAAATAATAGCAGTGTTAGGTAATGGTGCTCAATAGTATCAAATGTAATAATAAAATAACTGAAACGTTCTTTGGATTTGTCAATTAGTAAAACATTAGGCAAAGTTGTGAGGACTGAAGCCGATTGCAGAGGGTTAAAAAGTAAAAGACTGCTGAGGATGTTAAAAACTGAATTGTAGTTTCACAACAATGCAAGGTGTTGGTGGTGGGGTAATGTATGGGAACCCTGTTTGATGACATGCATGTTTGTATTGTAAGTTCATAACTTAAACTGTACATTTATTGTTTATGTATGAATCATAAACTTCAATAAAATATTTTTAAAAAACTGAATTGTAGACTATTCTTTGAAGAATCTGTATGAGAAGAAGAGAAGAAAAATGGAAGAGTACCAACCAAAAGGTAGAGTCAGGGTAAAGTGAGCATATATTTTATGATAGCAGAAACCAGATTTTATATGTATATATATATTAGACTAAAGTAAGGAGAGAGAGAAGGAATAATTGATGAAAACAAATCTGGTGAGTGTAGGAAGGGATAAAATTAAGATATAAGTAAAGACTGGTTTTGATAAGACTTTCTATGAAACTAGATGAGTTGAGGGAGGATGCATATGAATATAGATATCCTTCCAGGCATCAAGTCAGAAAGTTGAAGTCGAGAGAGATTATACCTGATAGTACCAATCTTCTCAGTGGAATAGGAGTAAAGATGGTCTGCTGAGAAGAAGTAGAGTGTGGGATGAGTTGGGGCTTGGAAAAGTTGTTGAGATAACTGGTAAAAAATAATTTACCTAGAGAAAACCTCTGGGCTCCCAAATACCAGCTCAGAACTCCTTCTTTCCTAGATCCTGATTAGCTGGTACATATCATATGGACAACATCTGTGATCTAATAGTCATACACAATTCATACTTTTGAGATCTTCTGTAATTCCTAGCACATCATTAGGATACAATAATTTATTGAATCTGAATCTAAATATCACCTGATCTAATTCTTTGCCTATTCTTTTGTTTGGGGAACTGTAAGGAAGGAATTGTAGTGGAGAAGAGGGTAGAAAAATAAGAAAAGATTAAGGTAAGTAAAAGGGAAGGCAGAAGCTGTTGTGACTCATTTTCATTTGATGCTAAAGTGTACTCCATCTCCACTAAAAGTATGGAACTGTTGGAATTAAAAGAAAACATCTGAAAATGTAGACAGCCATGCACTATAATCTAATTTCCCAGTATTTCCTAAGTAGAAATGCTAATGTTTCAGAAAGAAAATGATTTTTAAGATTAGAATTTGGTGCCTGTTCCTAGATGAATACCTATTTACTTGAGGTAGGAAGGGAGAGCAGAGGTACAGAACTAAGAAACTATTATGTGCTTCCAGAAAGTGCATTCTGTTGTTACCCCATCCTCTACCTTTCTCTGGGCAGTCACTTGGCAGGTATTTTATTCTCCTGCTTCTGGTAACAGGACTTCTCTTTATTTTGAGGGAGCTAGTCTATGAAATTTAGGTAGAGCAGACTTTTCTCTTTCTACAAAGGTGGGTACATGACTCAGTCTGGCTAATAAGAGCAGTGTGCTCCTTTTGCAATAGGGACTGATTCAAAAGTCAAGTGACCAAGCAGAGCCACACAGAGCCTTTCTGGAAATTTGCTGGAAAAACGGCAGAGAGGAACCTTTTTTTCGCTCGGATTGCTAACTTAAGAGTGATGTACGTTTAGAGCTGCCAGTAGTCATTTAGAGAACAACAAATATTTCAGGGTGCTAAAGAATAGGGTGAAAATGGACAGTGATGGAAAATGAGGCTGAAAAGATAGGCATGAGTCTGATTAATTGTAAAGCACTTATGTGATAAACAGAGAGTAGGATATTCTCCTATAGGCAACAGAATGTCAACAACGGTTTAAGCAGGTTTGGAGGTGGGAATCCTGGAATTGCAGTGTGTCCACCTTTTGTTTTTCTAGAACATAACTGTTATTAAGTGAAGATAGATAGGAATGTGAAGAGACTGGAAACACAGACTGGTGTTCAGGGTATATAGCAAATCTCCCTGCAATAAGCAATAATGTTTGGGGGATAGGAAAGAATCAAGAGTCACTTATAATTTTCTGACTTAGGGCATTGTAAAGATTCATCCCTTTAACAGAGATTGGGGGTAGAAGAAGTCAAGAAAGCTTTGAGGGGGATCTGAAGACAAGTAATTAATTTGAATGAGTTCAGCTAGGGGAGTCTGTCTATACCATCCAAATGAAGAAATCCCAAAGGCTTCATAAAATATAGCTCTGAAGATAGGTTAGGGTATAATACAGAGATGGGAGTTATCAGGGTATGGCTGATAATTATAGTCATTGATTTAAAGGAGATGACCCAGGGGGAATGAATTGAGTGAGAAAAGAAGATTGACAGAGGAAGAAGTTGCCACAGAGGATGAAGAAAATCAAGGAGAGAGTGTGGGTGACTTGGAAACCTAGAAAGAGTTCCAATAGCTGATGAGAGGTCAAGAAATTTAAAGATTAAACAGTATCCATTAACTTTGCCACTCAGGAGGCTACTTTGTCCATAGAGTGAATTTTTAATGCAGTGACAGGGTGAAAGTCAAATTACATTGAATTAAGAAATGAATTAGAAGTGGGGTAAGGTTAAGGTGCATAGATTATTCTTTTAAAACTTAGATATGAATGAAATAGAAAACCAGGGTAGTATATTGAAGAGAACAAGGATGTTCTCTGTATACTAGAAATGTATATTTAAATTTGTCAGTTTTCTGTTTAGTTTTTAGATTTGAAATTTGAAGAAAAAGACAATAATAAATGGGGTAAGATCTCTGAGAAAGTGAGATGGGATGGGATCTAGAAGACAGGTAGAAAGATTCTTAAATTAATTTATTCTTTAGTGATTCCTTTAACCACATTTTATTTTCTTCTCTTGATGCTTCTGTTAATGTTATCTAATTTTTAACACAGGTATTTTTAAACAGTTCTTTTCATGAGAATTCATCTTTCAGATGAAACTTTTCTAGCTTCTGAATAAGACTAGAGTAGATAAAAAATAATTATAACATCCCCAAACACCTTTTCTCAGATTCACATACACATAACTATTTCCAAGAAACCATAAGCTACTGTTATAGCATATCATTTTTAACTTTAAACTATAGGTACTCATCTCCATTTACATTTTTGGTCAAATTTTATTTAAATTTTACATGTTTTTAAAAATTAGATCATTTACCTAGGTATATTAGAATCCTTCACCTTTAATTTTAAGATTAGAGTTTGTACTTCGATCACTTTTAACTTTGTAATTAAACCTAAGTGGAATCAAAGTGCTTGACTCCTAAAATCTATGGTGGGAAATTAGTTTTGTTAATAGGTAATATTTTTTGTTGGCCTTTATTGACCAGCTGATATCTCAAGCAAAAACTGTTTTTATTAACAGTCTTTTGTTTAAAAAGTTTTCTTTTAGTTTAACTTCCATAAGTATTCACTCAGATGACATGCATTTGAGTAAATGGAACAGATAGTATATGAAATAATCTTGGTCTACGTAATGTAAAATTACATTATTCCTGAGATTTGCTTTAAATTGAAATGGAATTTACCTTTGTAGCACATTAAGTATTGCATCAGACTATATTGATATATAATGACAACCCAGTAAATTATATTATTCTAAAATTTACTTATATAAATTTAAGAAGAAATGGAAATGAATATGATATTAACATGTATGTATGTCTTTAAGAAGAGTTTGAACATATCACATGTGTTCAGTTAGGGTTTTAACATCCACCCCAAAGAATATTGCTGCATTCAGTTTGTTGATTTCAGAAAAGTCAACAGAGGCACTTTTAAGGTTCTCCTACTGATATAAAGACAAATAATGTTTTTGCTCTTGGCACAAACTCACAAAATTTAATAGAGATATAATAAATTTGTCAAATGACAGTCACATAGATCATTAGCCAAAAAGATCATCAGTACAAGAAAGAAAGAAAACCCAGTGCTAAAACTGACATCGATTGAAATAATCTTATCTAAATTGCAGAAACAAAGATTAGCTTACAGTGTACACTTTACATAAGAAGTTGAAGTCATCTATAATCTAACCAACAATGAGCTTTTGACCAAGGGTGTGCTTTGTTCCTAGTCTCCCTTCCTTCTTCCGTGGTGTCTAAACGTATAAGAAATCATTATTAGAAAGAAAGAGAAAACGCATAGGACATTTAATGTCCAGGAGATTGAAATAATGGTTAAGCACTGGAGAGTCCTCCTTCAAGTTTTCCTGATGCTGGTTGTTTTTTAATCTCAGAATGGTTTCTAACAGACAGGATTAAAGAGGCACACATGATTAGAAAATGTAAGCAAAAACTAAATGTATTCATAACTGTGCTCTTAAAAGCACAAATACATTATATTAATTACATTTTATTGGAATAAAGCAGAAATATAAGGAAGAGGATGTAGAAATACATATAAGAATCTGGAACCACTTGGACTGGTGAACTTAAAATCCAAGAGCTGTCTTTGTTCTTTAATTGACTCCTTCACGGATGAGGGAAAACTCAGCCTCTCCTCCCTGCTGTTTGACACCTCTGTGAGCTTTTGTGCTGTTTTAGCAATGTTCCTAGACGGCTGGAAGAAGAACTGAGCAACACTCAGTTAAAGAAGAAACCAAGTTCTGTAGCCCCTCTGTCCCACAGATCAGCAATAGATATGTACACAATGAGGGTGGCTTGGGGTCTAAATGAACGATGCTGTTTCCAATTAATATCCCCTGAACTTAAAGAAAATGATTATCTAATTATTGATCTTCCTTGAATAAAAGGTTAGCTTCCTTTTCTTTATTTCAGGTCTTACATTTTCTTGTGGATTCAGGGCAGAGATTTTGAGGAAATAAATAGCAGGAAAAAACAGTGTATTATCAAGGTGGTGATGCAGTTTGCTTTACAGTTAAGACTGGGCTAGCCCTGAGCACCAGTTTTCATTTGTATATCACCTTGTTGTTCTTTACTGATCTTAACAACTTGCTTGCCTTTTTCTTGCCATAATCTTTTATTTGCCTCAATGTAAAATGGAATTCTTGGTTTTGATAAAGAAAAATTTAAAGTACGTTAAAGATGAATAGTATTATATTATTTCTAAACAGCATAAACCTCTGGTGAAGAATTTTAAAAAGGTTTCTTCCTCAAAGAAATCATCAACAACTTGTATATAAGAGAAAATTCCAATTTGATTGTAAGATTTACTGTGACTAAAATAGATACAGTGCTTTACAGTTTATTAAGCATTTTTACATGTATAATCCCATTTAATTTATACAATAAAGTCAGGCATAATTGAGGTTGCCATTAATATCCCTATTTTACAGAAGATAAAGCTGAGGTCTAGAGAGATTAAATAGTTTGCCAGAGCCCATCCAATTGACAAGGCATGTAGTACAAATTTTGAGGCTCAAAACCCAGGTCTTCTTTCTCTAAATCAGTGTTCTTCCACTACATCATAATATCTCCTAAAATGACCTACTGCATCCCATTTTAATTAATGTAATCTTTTACATGATTTTCTTTAAGTAGAAAACATGCCAGTTCCCTTCAGAGAAGCAAAACTCATGCCTACATTACGTTTTAGAAAGAAAATTCTCACATGAAACTTTATATAGTGAGGGATGTGGTGTACTATGTCTCAATTATATTCTGTGTTGGGAATGATTTATCAAGTTTTGTAAGTTGCTTTAGACCCTTGATAAAAGGTAAGGGCTTGGCATTGAATTGCAACTCAGTATAATAGATTGTAAACGAAGTCAAGACAATCTGATCTAAGTAAGCAGCTTTCTATTGACCTTGATTAATTCAAGGATAAGTCCCAAGACTAGACTGAAAATATGGCTATTTTAGCCTAGTGATATTTTTAGTAAGACTCCTTTGATTGTAAGAGACAGAAATTAAATTCAAACAGCTTAGGCAAAAAGGGAATATATTGTCTTACATCGTTCAACTGTGTAAAGCAAAGGAACATCTGGATTTGAACCCATAATGGCACTCTTTCTCTCTCTCTAGCTCCCCCCACCCTCCTTTTTTTAAAACTATTTTTGTATTTGCAGCTTTCCACATGTTGGCTTCATTCTCTGAGATGCCTTTTCTTTACATAAGGAGGATATGCCTACAAACAGTTTTGTTTTTTTTGTTTTTTTTTTTAAATATTTTATTTATTTATTCACTTATCCCCCCCTTGCTGCTTGTGCTCGCTGGGTCAGCTAACCACGCCGTGCGGGCGGGCTTGCCTTCACCAGGAGGCCCCGGGAACCGAACCCAGGGCCTCCCATATGGTAAACGGGAGCCCTACTGATTGAGCCACAGCCGCTTCCCAGCTGCAAACAGTTTTGAAGCTCATATTTTCAACTGTTACCTTATGGGAGAAGAGAGAACTCCAAGCAAAATTCAGTACTCTACTTACTAAATCCCTGAGAAGGATTCTAATTTTGCCTGGCTTATGTCATGTGCCATCTCTGGGACAAATCACAGTGAGAGGGCATTTGACTATAATTATTGGTCCATTTGGGTCAGGTGATCACTTCAGATTGAATAATTTAAGCTGGGAGATGGGATTATATGAAATGATGGCAATTCCTATTTGAATCACAAGGTTTGTGATAGAATAGAAGAGTCCCAGTTTCCCTTTTCCTCCAAAATGAAGGGACAATTACTGGTAAAACAAATGGTGAATGTTAAATGCTTCACTTCAAGCCTTAACTTGAAAATGGTTTTTCTCAGCTGTGTACACATGGAATAATTATGTTTTTCATTCCAACTTTTAGCTTTAACTTTCCTTAATTTAGACAAATTTGTTTTTTAATTACTCCTTTTAGGTTTCTAAAAACGTCTCAGGTGGACTACATATAATTAACTCTTAGAAATTAGTAAATCCTGACTTAGAAGCTAGTTTATTTTAAAAGTTAAAAGTGTATATTCTACAATGAGATTGGCTGGGTTCAAATCCTGACTTTCATCACTTGCTAGCTATGTGGGCTTGAGCAAGTGACTTAACTTCTCAGTGCTTCAATTATCTCGTCTGAATATGAGAAAAATGATAGTACCTACTCAAAGGAGTGCTGTGAGATTATACTTACAATGGTCTTAGAACCATGGTACACAAAAGTGTTCAATAAATACTCACTACTGTGTTAATATTAGAAGGAAACAATTAAAGCCACAACTTCCCCTTTGGGACAGAACTTGGCATTGATGAAGGCCTTTTCTTCTTTTCAATGCCAGACTGTCTGGGTCATGATATTGAAGGCACAATGCCACCGTGAGATGATGCCAACTCAAAAAAAATCATACTATGTGCTCAAATCTCTACCCTATCACCAGTACTATTAGGTAATTAAAATTATGTTAAAGTCAAGAGAGACAGAAGAGATACAATCCTAAACTTAGCCTTACTGTAGTAAGTTAGGGTTGTTAATGGATTGATTACATGTATATAAACTTTTGGTCATTTTTTACACCTTCTGAAAAAAAACATACACTTTTCCTACTGGCTGCCTCCCTGAATTAGATATGTTCAGTGTTGTTAACAGCCTGGCTGGCCTTCAGTCTCACTTCTTCCCAAAAAATGAATATGGACCATCAGTAATGAACTTCAAATACAGTTCTGCTCATGTCATTAACTCAGAATCCAGTAGCTAGTGTCAGTTGCCCACTTCATAAAAACAAAATGGTTGCCAATGAATTTTAACATCTGTCAAAGATTAGTCAATATATTGCTCTCTGCCTTCATTTCCAAGCATTTGCGGAATCTATTCTGCCAGATAAACGTTTGCCTCTACTATTATTCTCTTGCCTCTACCTCCATTGCCCTCCTATTTAAAGAGATAATATTTAGAAATATATATTATGTACTAAGCACTGTGCTAAGTACATTTAATTCAATATCTCATCTAAATCTCATTACAACTCCATGAAGTATTATTTTTTCCATTTTATGAAGTCTGGGAGAGATTAAGTGATTTTCCAGATGTCACAGACAGTAAGTGTAAAACCCAGAATTCAAACTCCAGTCTGTTTCTAAAGTCCATCCTCCATGTATGCACATATCTGATGACATGAAAGACATGCCTATCATAATTTGCAAGTGAAATAAATCTGGTGTGGCTAATTTGTTGACGACTGAAACAAAATTTTATAAGCTCCAATGAAAGGTTGAAACAAATGGATGCAATAAAATAGACCTAAATGGAAGTATTACAATTACACATGAATAAGATAGAGAAAATCTAACTTAATAGTACAAAATATTTCTTTAAAATGATCTGGTCATTTCATGTGATTGAAGGTTAATTTAAATCAATGTAAATAAGATTTTAAGAAAGCCAATGTAAACATTGACTACTTTAATAACAGCATATTTCTCAGGTCAGTAAAATCAACAAAAGACTTCATTGTGGCATGAAGAATTATGGTTAATTCTGGGTGCTCCACTTTAAGAAGGATAAACTAAATTAATTAAAATACGGGGAAAAAAAGAGTAAATGGTCTAGAAAACATATCAAATGAGAAATTATTAGCAAACAGGGATTTCTTGGTCTAGGGAAGAGAACATGGGGAAAAGAAGAATGGGGGGGGCGGGGTTGGAGAAGAGATGTTTGAGAAGTGTCTTCAAATCCTTGAAAGAGTAGACTTTTTATTATTTTATAGAACAGGAAAAAAAAAAGTCTGATAGGCACAAATCATAGTAGAGTAAAATTCAACCCATTATGAAAACCAACTTATTCAGTTGTCTGACAGAGGAAAGTGATGCCCCACAAAATAATGAGGTTTATTTCTTTGTTTTCATAATATGTGTTCAAGGGAAGGCTGGATGACAATTTTCAAGGTTTCTATCAAAGATATTATTGAAAACCACCCAGTAAACTGCCTTACACAAGGAATTTGAACAAAATAATTTCAAGTAGCTTTACCAGCTTTAAGATCTTGTAAAACTTTTCGTTCTCTGCCAATTATGAGTATCTCACAATGACAAATTCTATTATATCACTAGAATGTTATATCCATTTCTCACTCTTAAATAACACCTTTTCCCACCATGAAAATTCTACTGAACATGAGCAGTTGTGTAAATTGGTACAAGCTCCACCTGGACTCATCCACTTCAATCACCTCCTGCTTCCCCATCAGCTTCTCTAAGTCTTCCTTCTAAAATTTCTACCCCAGGTTGTATCTCATGCAAAATGTAATTTGTTGCACATATTTCTATAACTTGGATTGAAAAATAAATGAAAGTGTTAAAATGTAAACTTTAAAGTTCTAGGGCAAATAACTGATTGCTAGTATTTAGTGTACTTGCATTTATTATCCCTCAACTATTAGATGCTAAGTTTGTAGAAAATAAAGGAAATTCCATTTTAAAATGCATCCAAGAATTTATGAATTGTTTTATTTATCTAAAGATTTATTTTATAAATAAGTACCATTAGTGACCAAACCATGTAAACATTTCAAGATAATCCCAAGTTTTTAGAAAATATATATTCTTGGAAATGTTTCTGCCAGATTTGTTTTGCCAGTTTAACAGAAAATATACCTTGAAAAATTCCTCCACACATTTCCCTTACAAATTCTTGTGTATTTTGAAGTTAGAATTTGTAATGGATGAAAATGTTTATCATGCTGAGGAAGAGTTAATATTTAATGACCCACATCTTGGACGTGGTAAGCAGGTAGTTGAGCGATTTTGAGTTCTTCTGAAAGCCGAAGGTTAAGGTTTAAAATTACCAAAGGGAAGGTGGAGCTGTTTTCAAAGCCATAAAGAGGAATAATTGCGATGACACATCCCAGTGTGCGTTTTATACTGTTGAATGATGGCAGCTTCACTTTTGGCTCCATGCCTCAGAGGCCTAGCACACCCAGGCAGCATTGTAAAGCTGCCTAACGCACACCCTGGCGTGTGTGTGCCCAGGTTTACAGCGAGCAATAATTTTAAAGGGACAGACAGTACCTACTAGGAAGCTTATACAGAAGATAAGATCTAAACCCATAGGAATACAAACCTTTTGTATAATATCAGTAAACAAATAACATTCCTGTTTTGAAATGTTTAAACTCTAAAAAATTTTAAACTCTCCAAAAGGGATTAAAACCATTGTGGTTCTTTTACTGAAATGTTTAAATTTAAAAAATTTTCTGATGAACACATATTGAGGCATTGATACTAACCATGGTCTAGAGTTTACATTATACTTTACACTTTGCATGGCACAATTTTATATTGGTTCCTTAATTGTGATAAATGTACCATACTTTTGTAAAATGTTAATAATAATAGGGAAAACTGGGTTCAGGAGTATATGGGAACTCTGGTATTATCTTCTCAATTTTTTCTGTGGTCTAAAATTGTTCTAAAAAAATACAGTCTATTTAAAAACTATATAGCCAAAAATATAGTAAAAATAATATAGAGGTATGTCAGGTATTTAATGAAAATATTTTTTCTAAATTACATGATGTTTTTGGTATTTTTCAGGTTTATAAATTGTAATTTGCTGTTATTTCTTTTCTCATGAACCCCCCCCCCAAAAAAAAAAAATTCCTGATAATGGTAAGATCATAAAGATTTAGGTATCTGGTGGATAAGCATATAATTTACTTGAAAATGTTTTTCTACTCCTCTTTTTTTATTTTTAAAGAAGCTTTAGATTACATAAATGTTACATCAAAAATATAGGAGATACCCATATAACCCACTACCTCCCCCTTCCCCACTTTCCCCCATTAACAACATCTTTCATTAGTGTGGTATATTTGTTACAAGTGATTAACACATATTGAAAGATTGCTATTTTCCATGGTCTATAGAATACACTTTGCACTGCACAATTTTATAGGTTTTGACAAAATGTATAATGGCCTGTATCCATCATTGCTATGTCATGCAGGACAATTCCAATGTCCCCAAAATGCCCCATGTTACCCCTATTCTTCCCTTTCTCTCCCTTTAGGACCTCTGGTGACCAATGTCTTTATATCAATGTTACAAGTCCTTCTATTTCTAGAATAATAATAAGTTTACTTTAGTCCATAGTTGTATTCTCCCTTTATGTTTGTTCCTTCTTTAGTCTTGAGGATTTGGGGATGGTGATGCCCATTCTGTTTCTGATTGAGAGGGGGCTGAAATCCCATGGGGCAGATAGATGGAACTGTCTTGCTTGCAGTTGTGGATACTCTCTGTTTTGGGGACTGGGCATTGTTCATCATCATCCTTTTATTAGTTGCCCTGGGCGAGTCCATTGAACTGGAGAGTAGGTGTTGCATCTCTAATGAGATTCAAGGTTCAACTGGCATATAAGCAGACTGAAGGTTTAAGTCTCTGGGACATATCTTTAACTAGTATAGTGCTAATAATAGGTTCAAATAAAAGGGGCAGAAGAACCATGCTTAGGGGAATTATAAAGGAGCCTAACTCTGTTATATTGGGGAGCATATATTTCAAAGTAAGGCCCACTGACAGGATGCCGAATTCCTGAGATTGTCTGCCCTGCCTATAGTGTCTAGAGGTCTCTAGAGCCTTCAGGGTCCCCCACTGTTTGAGGCACTGTTTAATGTGGCATTCAATGAGATCCTACTGAGATGTGCATAAGCATAACCTCTGGAATAGCTTCCCAACTCACTTTGAAATCTCTTAGCCATAAAAATGCATTTGTATTTACTATTTTCCCCTGTTGGTCTATGTCTTTTTCCAAATGCATCACTCATTAGTACTTGGTAATAATCCCTCGGTGCCAGGGAGGCTCATCCCCAGGAGTCATGTCCCAATCCAGGGGACAGGGGGCAGGTAGTGCGTTTATATGCTAGTTTGGCTTTGAGAGAGGCCACACTTGAGCAACAAGATTTTCAGGAGGTAAATCTTAGGCAATATATAGTACTAAGCTAAGTTTCAATTTCACCAGAACAAGGTTCATAAGTACAACCATCAATATCAAGGGCCTGGAGTAATGGTCTGTTCTCCTTTGCTAGGCACTGCCCATGTACTTGGGAGATTCTTGCTACTATATTAGAAAGTGTAGCAGGACTTCCCAGGATGGAAATTCAATATTCTTTCAGTCATTGTGCGGGTCTCCACCCACCGAGACAATATCCCATTACCACCTGCACATATTCATATGTCATAGTGGCATGCCCCAAGTGCTCCTCCCCACAAGTCCCCCATCCTTGACACCCTGCACCAGGGATCCTCCCCTACTAATGTTGTGACCCTTCTGCAATCCAAAACCTCCCCAGCATCTTCTCTCTTTTTTTCTTTGTTAGTCTGGCTAAGGATTTGTCTATTTTATTAATCTTCTCAAAGAACCAGCTTTTGGTTTTGTTAAATTTTTCTAGTTTTTTTTTTTTTATTATTATTAATTTCATTTACCTCTGCTGTAATCTTTGTTTTCCTTCTTTCTCCCTGCTTTGGGATGAGTTTGCTGTTCTTTTTCTCATCCCTCCCAGTGTGCAGTTAGGTCTTTGATTTTAGCTCTTTCTTCTTTTTCAATGTAGACATTTATGGCTATAAATTTCCCTCTCAGCCCTGCTTTTGCTGCATCCCATAGGTTTGATATGTTGTATTCTCATTTTCATTTGTTTCAAGGTAGTTACTGATTTCTTTTGCAATTTCTTCCTTGACCCACTAATTATCTAAGAGTGTGTTGTTTAACTTCCATATCTTTGTGCCTATTCTGGTTCTCTGCCCTTATTGATTTCCAGCTTCATTCCATTGTGGTCAGAGAAATTACTTTGTATAATTTCAATCTTTCTGAATTCGTTGAAAGTTGTTCTGTGATCTAGCATGTGGTCTATCCTGGTGAATGATCCATCTGCATTTGAGAAGAATGTATATCCTGCTGTATTTCAATGTAATATTTTGTATATGTCTATTAGGTTTAGATCCTCTAATGTATTGTTCAAGGTCTCTGTTTCTTTATTGATCCTCTGTCAAGATGTTCTGTCTAATGGTGATAATGGTGTATTAAAGTCCCCACTATTATTGCAGAGGCATCTATTTCTCCACTTAGTTTTTTCAGTGTTTGCTTCATGTATTTTGGGGCACCCTGGTTAGGTGCATGAATGTTTATGATTGTTCATTCTTCTTGATAGATTATCCCTTTTATTAATATATAGTTTCCTTCTTTGTGTCTTACAATAGTTTTGCATTTAATGTCTATTTTGTCCTATATTAATATAGCTACTTCTACCTTTTTTTGGTTATTTTTTGCATGTAAAAATATTTTCCAAGCATTTACTTACAAACTCCTTGAGTCCCTGGATCTAAGGTGAGTTTCTATCTTTTTATCTATCTGTTTTATTATCTGCCCAATTTCAGATGTCCTTCTTTGATGTCACTAATTCTTTTCTCTGCCTGTTCAAATCTGCTATTATGTGCTTCCAGCATATTTTTGATTTCCTGCATTGTTCTGTTCATCAATATCAGATCCGTTATCTTTTTATGTATGTTTACGATTTCTTCAGTATGTTACTCCAGTGTCTTTAGCTCTTCCTTCACTTCATTAAGTTGATTAATGATATTTGTTTGGACATCCTTGATTTGTTGTTCCATGTTCTGTATCTTCTCCTGTCTTTTGTTTATTAGACTAGGCCATGTCTTTCTGTTTTTAAGTATGTTGTAATTTTTTGCTGTTGTCTAAGCATCTGTTTATATTGATGGGTTTATTCATATGGTTAGCTTCTTTTTCTACACTATGGTTTTATATTGTTTTGTTTTGCATTAAGTCTCCTTTTTGACACTTGGTTCCACTTATTCTATATCCTTGTAGTTGTCTGTGTCCTCTTAAAAAAGTATTAAGACCATAGAAAAGGAAAGAGAAAAGAGAAAATATTAGTAATAATAAAAAGATAGAAAATGAACCATAAAAGAACCAGGAATGTAAATAAGTAACAAGAATGAAAAATCATAAAAAATACAAAGGAATAAGAATTAAAAAGGTGAAATTTAAAAAACAAAACAAGAAATAAAACAGAATAAAATAAGAGACCATAAAGATGAGAAGAGAATAAAGAAAAAGAAGGGGGAAAAAGGAAGAAAAGAAAAAAAGACCAAACAAGAAAGGGTGGGATAAAATAAAATCAGCAGAAGAGGGAAAAAATGAATGAATGAAAGAAAAGAAACTAAAGAGAAAAATTAAGGAAACAACAACAACAAAGAAAATAAAGAAAAAGAAAAAAACAACAAACAAAAAAACAAAAAAAAAACCAGGAAAAACAGGCTTCCCTCTTAGGTCCTTAGGAACCCTCTCAGGCTGCTGGTACTCATCAATCAATCAACCTGCAACCTTCCCTCCACAGGAAAGGTACTCAGTTTTAGCAAATAAATTAAAGAATTAAAAAATTAAATTAAATTTAAAAATAAAAAATAACAGTATGAGAAATCTAAAACAAAACAAAACAAAAGCCCTCAGTCTATAAGTTTCCTGTTATAAGGTGCCAGCTCGGTGCCTGACAACCTGCTCAAATCACTCTCTGGATCTCTTTTCTTAGGAGGTACCAGGAATCAAACTAAGGACCTAGTATATTTGAGGCAGGCATTCCTACACTGAGCTATACCCACTCCACAGGTTAGGTAGGATTCTGAAAGCTCATCTGGCTCTCCCTGCCCCCTTTCCCTCAGGCAAGTTGGACTTCAACAGTTTGCCAGCTATGTCTTGGCTTCCTTCTCTCTCAGGCTGGTTAGGCACCTGTCTCCATCTTCCCCCTCACCTACCTAGTTCCTCTTTCAACCAGGGTGGATGGGTGTGGCAGCCTGCCTGACCAGATCCCTCCTCCTCTCTCCCTGAGGCTGCTTCAGTGCTGACTGGGGTCTTTTTTGAGAGTCAATTGGGGCTCAGCTGGTCAAACTCACTGAAGAGAACCAACTCTCCACCCTCTGCCAGACCCCTTTTCCTCCCAGCGAGGAGAACAATCTTTCCCCACCCAGTTGGCAACAGTGAGCTAGGGTTTTATTGAGGCTATTTGTCTTGAGGGTAGGGTATATGTGTCATTCCTAGCCACAAGGGCAAGTGACTCATGGTTTTTGTTTGGCCTCTTTGTCTCTCTGTCCTTCTCCCTCCTAGATGATATGCAGCATTTTCCTGGTCTGCAGATCTCCAAAGCAACTCCCCAGATAGCTTTTTGCCCTTTCTCCATTGTTTTTGTGAAAGAGTTGAGCCCTGTCTACCTACTTTGACACCATCATCCCAGAAGTCATTACTGCAGGGCAGGTTTGTACCTAAAGAATCCAAGACAGATGGTTGTTGCCTCACCTTAAAAAGTGGTTTCTCCAAATGATTAGGCCTTCAGAAATCAATCTTATCAGTGAAATTCACTTTTTTTTGTGGTTTTGTTAAACTCATTTAATTTTGCTCATTTATTTCCATGTCTTTTACTCTCCACTAATTTTTCTTTAGGGGTAGAAGAATTTAAGCAACTACCTGAAAGGGGTGAGTTTGTATAATGTTTTCACAAGAGAGATTTCTGAAACCATTCTGTCTTCTAGAAAAAAGAACATAGGATTGAAATTCTATGTTCAAGGTGTTTTAAAGCATCATAATTCACCATTCTCAACACTAATAATTTCTTCATTTCTTTCATTAGCACTCCACTGACTCTATCCTTCTTATTCCTAGTGCTGGTATGATCCTTCCAACTCTTGAGAAACTTCCCAGATATTTTCCAGTCAAAAGTGCATTCCTTTGCTGATGACTACAGCCACTTGGGAGAAAGAGTAAGCCAAGAGAGAAGAGCAGAAGCTTTCTGGAGAGGAGAGAACTCAACCTGGAATAGCCGATGAGGGTAAGATGTTTGGTAAGATGGAAGTCACTAAATTCTCACGTGCAATATAGGCTGGGGCAAAGGAAAAACCATTCATTTACTTATTCAACAAATATTTTTTGAGTGCCTACTGAGCATCATTTCTAGGTAATGTGGACACAATAGAGAATGAAACTGAAAATTACTCCCTTCCTGGAACTTACATTTTGGGGGATTGGGGTGAGAGTAGACAATAAAATAACCAAATAAATTATATAGTATCTTTAAAAAATCATAAGTGTTTTGAAGAAAAATAAGGCAGGACAACAGGATGGGAATTGCTACAAGATAGCGATGGATACTAAAAATTTTAATCAGATACTGAAAAGGTAACATTTGTGCAACAACTTGAAACAGGTGAGGAAACAAGCCATATGGATATTGAGAAGAATAGCCCAGAGAGAGGGAAAAACAAGTGCAAAACCACAATGTAGGAGAACTCCTGGCATGTTAAAGGAAAGGCAGGGATGTTAGGATGACTGCAATGGACGGGAGAGTAGCAGATGTGATCAGAGGAGTAACTGGAAGTCAGAGTACATAAGGCCTGGTAGTCTATTGTATTAACTTTAGCTTTTACTCTGCATGAAATAGAGAGCCACCAGAAGGTTTTGAGCAGAAGGGTAGCATAATCTGTCTATGTTTCAAAAAGGATAACTTTTCTGGTGTGTTGAGAATAGACTGTAGGGGGCAAGGGCAAAATGAAGGAGAACATTTAGGAGGCTATTATAATAAATCAGACATGAGGTGAAGATGGCATGGATCAGGGTAGAACTAGGGGAGGTGGTGAGAAGTGGTTGTATTCTGGATCTGTTTTGAAAGTAGAGTAAACAGGATTTGTTTGATAGATTGTGTGTGGAGTGGGAAAGAGATGTGTAACCTATGACTGCAAGATTTTTTTATCTGAACAGATGGAGTTGGGAAGATGGAGTTGCCATTAAAAGAAATAGGAAAGACTCCATGTACAGCACGTTTAGGCAGCAAAATTTAGGAGGGCAGTTTTGACATGTTGAGATACCTATTGATCATTAAAATTGAGACGTCAAGCAGAAAATTCTTTGAATGAGGTGCGATCACTTTTATCTTTATAATGGTTTAGGCAACTTTTTATACTAAATATTCCATATCCAGACTTTTCTGATTATAAATGTTTTCTGTAAACCAAATTTACCTGAGGATGATCAATATTTCTTTGAAAAGCAAATGATAACACAGTCCAGATAAGATGTCTCAGTCCTTTATATCAAAGGTAGAAAAGAAAGCATAAGGATTGGGTTAATATTGGATATTTTCAGTTACATATCACTGAAATGTTGTTCAAATGCTTTATTTCTCCAATAAAAGAGAGCCAGGAAAGTGTTGATCAATAAATTGCAAAAGAGAGAAAAAAGGCCTTATTCTGCAAATCAGATGATTTTACTATACATTTCAAATGAAAACAAAGTAATTCTTTACAAGGACAATAACCATTTTGTGATTTTTTTTTCCTAAGAAAACGTGGAACATTATTAGAATTTTTCAATTTCTCTCAGAATTAGAATACCAATTAAATTAAATTTGAGGATTTAAGAGGTAAGAACATAATTTTAGAATGTTTTTAGAATTATTTTTAACTTACAGTTCAGTTAGATCATTAGGTTGTCAAATTTGACAAATTGTTAAAATTGTCAAATTTTAACGATTTGCTTTAGCTCAGTGGTTCTGAACTAAAAATGTAGGTGCCCCAACTCTATGAATGTACTAAATATCATTGAATTGCACACTTCAAAGCGGTGAATTTTATGGCATGTGCATTATTATCTAAAAAGATGCTTTAAAAAAGTAGAGACCTGGGTCTCCTTCTCATTCTGGACTAGTTACTTCTAGAGAAGGACCTAAGCACTCAGGGGATTGTAATGTACGGCCAGGATATAAAAACACTGTTTTAGCTTTTTCTTTTTATTTTTTAATCTAATCTGTTATTAGCATTCATCCCTTTAGGAATTATTCTGTAGTTGAAGTGTAAGCGAAACAGATTCCATCTCCAACTTTGTTTAGGTGACTTGATTATATGAGTTTTTATGGTTAAGAGGTTTCTAAGTGAGTCAGGAGGTCATTTCAGAGATTACACGTATGTACATCTCAGAAGGATCTTACTGACTGTCACAGGATAAAATTCTTTAGAAATTACAGAAAGCAATTGACTTGTTTTTAACTAACTTCAATGTAATACAGGAGTATGCATACTTTCTCTCTCTAGATGTCAATGAAAAAGCATGTAGGGAAGCTAGGCTGAGAACAAAGTCAACCTATGGAGGTGGACAGAGCTGAGAAAATTGCAGAGAAATAGATGAAGAACCTTGATAACATTGTGAAAATGTGGCTCACACCAGGCAGAAAGCCTTACCTATCCCAGGGCTTATCAGTTAGGTGAGCTGATAAATTCTCTTTATTATGTAAGTCTGTTTGAAGGAAGCTTTCTGTTCCCTGCAAATGAAAACATCTAACTGGTTCAGCTATTATATAGAGATCCTCTTTCAATTGATTAATTCACAAAATGAAATTGAGCACAGTCCTCAATATAATATTTTGGTATAATAGCAACCCTCTGATTATTTGAATTTAAATAGGAAATGCCTAAAACCAATGACGTTAATTTTTTTTCTTAAATAAAGGAGTGAATTGCCCTCCATCTATTAGGGTTGGGATTTAGAAAAGAGAGGCCATCTTAAAACACAACTTTGCTAAGGAAGACCATGTGGCCTCTGGTGTCTAGGAGAACTTGTCCTTCCTTTTGGCAATGGTTTCTGTTACTTTTATACCAGTGTCTACTCCTCCAACTACCACCATTACCCAGATTATCACCAAGTCAATTTATAGCTATCTATCTATCTATCTATGTATCTATTTATCTATCTACCTACCTACCTATATATCCAGTCATCACCTATCAATCTTCTACCTATCAGTCTTCAGTTTTCTCTTTCCCTTTATTATAAGATTTTCAGCTTTTCAACCTGACCCCCACAGTTGCTCCAGGAACCAGATTGAGTCTATCTTTCTGACTTGAGAAGCTCTTGAATGATATTCTTTCAGGATACCAAATGACTAATAAATTAATCCAAGTCAATATTCTAATGGCTAGATAGGCTTGCTCAGATTACACATTAATTTAGCCACACCTTAGGATCTTCCTTGTTTGTTCTAAAGGTTATTATTATTGGTGGCAATTTGGTGGCTGAAACAGTCAAGAGAAGAATGGGGGCAAGTATTGAGGAGATCTTCAGACCACCGTGTAGAAGCTGATGTGACCAGGAGACTGGACAAGGAAGATCTGGAAAAATGGAAGTGGAAGACAGTTTGGAGGGAACTTGTCACACAGAATGTATGAAGGTGGGATAATGAAAGTAACTATGACATATTTCTGAAGTAAGTAGGGAAACAGAAAGAATCTTGATCATTGGTGAAGAGGGCATTTCATGGAAGAAAATATAGAGTTAGAGAGGTAGATTATTATCATGATATCAGAAAATCAGAAATCAGACTCAAACTCTATAGAAATTCAACCTAAAGTTTAATTTACCCTTTTACATCTAAACATACAACAAAAATATAAAACAAAAACCATGTAAACCATGTGAAAATAAGGGTGCTAGAAGAGGCCATCACTTGATGTGATATGTCAAATACAAATAATTTTTTAAAAGGAAGCAAATAAAATTCAGAATGGATTTGTCCATATCAATTTTTACCTTTCAAGTTCTCTATCTGTATTTGTCAGGGTTTTCCAGAGAAACAGAACTATCCTGACTCTTTCTTTGTATAGATATATCTTTTTCCCCTTCAGATACACTAGAATGAGATTGTTTTATCTTTATACTTTTTATGATGATTTTTAAAACTGTTTAGACTTCATTCCATGAAAGTGCCACATCCTTGAGAACACCTGCCCTGAGCTGTTAACCGATTATTATTAAGCAAGAGCAAATGTCATGAAGTCAGTTACAATAAAGTGTAAATAAAAAAAGTTTATGGCAGGGTGTGTAAAGCAAAAAAAAAAAAAAATTGGAATTAATCACCCAGGCAAAACAATGACAGATACAAAGGTCATTGTTTTGCTCACTTAAATACTTTGTTGGATACCATGATCAAAAATTGTGTTTATGTAAATACATTATGTGAAATTTGAATATGGGCAGAATTGCATATATAAGACCATTTTTCCTTGAAGCTGAACAAATGTAAGGTAATACTAGACAATGTTAATATCAAACAAACAAACAAAAAAACACATTATAGTAAATGAAGGAGACCAGACACTGAGTACTACATATTGTATGATTCCATTTATATAAAATTTAAATATAAATCTATTTATAAAGATGAAATTAGTGGTTATATACCTCCGAGGAAGGAATGCTAAGGGGTTTGGAGTCTTTCTTTTTGGAGTAATGGAATTGTTCTAAAATTTTTAAGTTGATAAATGTATAACATTGTGATTATACTAAAAGCCATTAATTATATATTTTGGATAGAATAGCCAGAAACAGCAGCTATGTACAGTGGAGGAAACATAGAGAGATTGAGAGGTGAAGAATTTTCTTGTTCGTTTGTCTGTTTTTTTGTTTATTATTATTATTGAAATAATGAAAATGCTCTAATAATGAGTGAAGTGATGAACACACAACTATGTGATTATACCAAATACCATTGAATGTACACCTTGGATGGTTTATATGTTTTATTAACATGTACCAATAAAGTTAATCTTTAAAAATTGTGTTCATGTTTCAAAATTTTTAACTTGCTGAGACCATCACTGATTAACTTTCACATGAATTCTGGTAAAACTATTACATTTATCCTTGAAAATAAACCTGTTTACTAATATAATGAAGTTTTCTCCCTGAGGAGTCTCCGAGTAAATATCAGCCCAGGACATTTTAAATTCTCAAGATTTTATGCTTCCTTAGCAGTTGGAATTTCTCCCAAGAACAGGGAAAATTCAGTTTTCTGCACTCACCTTAAAGAATACCTTTGTTTGAAAATCAGAGTTATTCTAAGAATTCAGCATGAGGAATAGAATTATTCTTCAAGCGGTCCTTATCCTTAACATCTTTTGTACTTTTTTTTTTCCTACAGACTGATTTTCTCTGAGAATTTAGGAGACAGGTTAGAATTGAAGGAAAGATTCTACTCAACTTTGATTGAACAAATCTTTAATAAGCACTTACTATATGCCAGTTGGTATGCTAATTGCAACAGAGGGTACAAACATGAGCAAAATATATCTCTTGGCCATTGCAGTGGTAGTGAGTAGCTGAGGCAGGTTTGTTCCACCATAATCTCTACTATTTACCCTCAGCCGTCCAAGATATGCACACAATCTAAGTAAAAGCACTGTACTTATTTTTATATTTTAAAGTACATTCTAGACACTTCCACTATTAACAGCACACCACCCCTACCTCATATCTCTAACAATATTGCCATCTCTAAACCTCTTCTATCTAGAAGTCTATTCTGTCTTGACTCAAGAAACTCAGAGTCTGATAAGGGAGAAAAAGCAAATACACATGCACACATTCACTGGCCAAAATCTTTGATATAAAGGAGTAAAATACAGAAAGTGCCTTTCATCCTTTCTCATTTTCTATTACCTGGGTGTCTTTCTTTGGAACCTCCCCTTTGTTCCCTACATCCTTCTTTAATCGCAGCACTCTTGGCAAAATTTATTTTCTTATAGCTTGTGCGTTAAATCCCAATGGTCTATGTTCTGGTCAATTTATTATTAAAACCTAGGCCCTTTAGTAACATGTTTAAAAGCCACCCAGCATCAGCCTCAAGATTAGCAAGCATAATTTTCTAGACTTTGACCCCAATTTTGGTCTACTCTCATTGGGTCTTAGATATGCCAATTAAGTCATGGTTTGTGACTTATACTTACATTTTAATAGCAATTTACATACATTCTGATTTAACCCCAAAATGAATTGATCTCTCTGTCTCCTCCTTTGCTTTCTCTGGTAGCAATTGTTTTTTCTAGAATCATAATTATTCTTTTAGCTTAAGTACTCTTTTTCTTATTTTATTTTTTAAACTAACAGTGAGATTGACTTTTTTCTTTTCTTTTCTTTTTTTTTTTTTTGGTGTGCAGTTCTCTGCATTTTGATACATGTAATTAATTCATGTGACCATCACCACAATCAGAATACAGAAAAGTTCCATCACATTCATTTTTTTCTCAAAAATCATTTCTTATTGTTAAATTCTGAAAGTTCCTAATATATTCTGAATTTAAAAATACTTTATTGGACATGTGATTTGCAAGTATTTTCTTCCAGTTTTCAATTTGTCCTTTCATTCTCTTAACATTATCTTTTGCAGGGCAAAATTTTTTATTTTGATGAGGTCCAATTTATCATTTTTCCCTTTTACAGATCATTTTGTTGTTGTATATTAGAATTTTTTGCTTAACCTCATTTTTCCCAATGATATTCTGCTAAGTTTTCTTCTAAAAACTTTACAGTTTTACATGCTATATTTATATCTACAATCCATTTAGAGTTAATTTTTAAATAACGTTTGAAGTTTAGGTTGAGGTTCATTTTTTATGTAAAGATATTAATGTCTGATTGTTCCATTACCATTTGTTGAAAAAAAATTTACTTGCATTTTATCAAAATCAGTTGGTCTTAATTGTGTGGATCTTTTTTCATATATACACTATTGTGTTTCATTGATCTGTGTGGCTGTTTGCCAAAACCACTGTTTTTTAATTAATAAGTTTATAGTAATTCTTAAAATTGGTTGGTATAAATCTTCAAACATTTTTCATCTTTTTGAAAATTCTTTTGGCTATCCTAGTTCCTCTGCCTTTTCATATAAATTTTAGAATCAGTTTCCTTATAGCTACAAAAATTTCTGCTTGGGTTTTGATTGGTATTGTGTTAAATCTATAGGTCCATTTAGGAGGAAATTGATATCTTAACCAAATTGAGTGTTCCAATGCATGCACAGGGTATGTCTTTCTAAGTTTTATTTCATTTATTTCATCACTGTTTTGTAGTTTGCAGCATATAGATCTTACACATATAATGTTAGTTTTATACTTAAATATTTCCAGTTTTAACTGCAATTACTATAAATGATATTTTTTATTTGAGTTTCAAATTGTTCATTACTACTATATACAAATATGATTGACTTTTGTGTGTTGAACTTGCATCCTGCAACCTTGCTAAATTCACTTATGGGCTCCAAGAGAATTTTTATTGATTCCAGGAGATTTTCTACATAAACAAGCACGTTGTCTATAAATAGGGGCAGTTTAAGTCTTATTTTCAAATCTGTTTGTCATGTCTTATTGCACTGGCTAGGACTTCCAGTACAATTTTGAATAACAGTGGTAAGAATGGAAAGTCCAGTATTGCCATATTCTCTATCTTGGGGGAAAAACATTCATTCTTTCACCATGAAGTACATTGTAAGTTGTCAATGTCTTGTATATGCCCTTTATCAGATTAAGAAATTTTCTCCTTTATTCCTAGCTTACTGTGTAATTTTTTTATCATGAAGCCATGTTGATTTTGTCAAATGCTTTTTCTGCATTAATTGATATAATCATATGGCTTTTCTTCTTTTGTCTGTCAATATGGTGTATTAAATTGATTTTTGAATATTGAATCAGGCTTGAATTCTCAGGAGAAACCCACCCGTAGTCTTAGTATATTAATCTTTTTATATTTTTATGGATTTGATTTTATAGAATTTTGTTGATGATGCTTGTGTTTATATTCATGAGGGGTATTAATCTGTAGTTTTCTTTTCTGGTACTGTCTTTTTCTGGAATTCATATCAGGATACTGCTGAATATGGTCTATCTTGGTGAATATTCCAAGTGCATCTGAGAAGACTATATATTCTATATTTTTTGGGTGGGATGCTCTATAAATATCAATTAGATTAAATTGGTTAAAAATGTTATTCAGTACTTATATATTTTTGCTATTTTTCTACCTACTTGCTCAATTATTGAGTGATGGGGTTTCTAAGTATAATTGTGGATTTATCTATTTCTCCTTTCATTCTATCAGTTTTTGCTTTATGTATTCTGAAGTGCTGATGTAAGGTGAATACACATTGATGATTTTTTTATGTTTCCTCAGGAATTTACCCATTTAGTTAAGGTCTCTCTTAATCCCTAGTGATTTTCCTTGCTTTGTATTCTACTTTGATATTAATATAGCTACTCCAATTTCATTTTGACTGGTGTTTGTATGGTATATCTTTTTCCATTCTTTTCCATTTAACATATTGATATCTATGTAGTTGATGTAGGTTTCTTATAGACAACATACAGTTGTCTTTTTTTTTTTTTTTATCCATTCTTTAATTGTTCTGCTTGGATCATTTATATTTAATAAAATTGTTGCTATGTTTGAATTAGGTCTTCTTTTTTATTTTTTGTTTTCCGTTTATTCCCTCTGTTTTTGTTCCTCTATGTCTGTCCCATTTCCTGATTTCTTTAGATTATTTTAATATATTTAATTATTCCAATTTAATTTATCTAATGAGTTTTTCTTATTATGTCCCTTCTTATTGTGAAGCTTTTAAAATGGTTGCTCTAGAAAGCACAATATATATACTTAAATTTTCTAGGTTTTTCTTAACTTTTCTAAAGTATTTTAGGGTTGTTTACTAATTCAAAAATTTAGAAATCTTACCTACCTATAGGTCCCTTTACCCAGACCTGTTCATCTTGTAGTTGTCATATGCATTATTTCTACAAACATTGAAATTTCCATCAAGACAATGTTATAATGTTTGCTTCAATAAGCATATGTACATTAATGAACTTAGAAGAGAAAAACATCTATGATATTTATCCAAGTTTTTCCATTTCTGTTACTTCTCCATCATGCCTAATGTACCACATTTTCCTCTGGTCTCATTTCATTTCTGTCTGAAGAACTTCCTTTGGCATTGTTTTAGCAGGTCTGTGGTGACAAATTCTCTCAGTTTTCCTTCATCATAGAATTTCTTTATTTTGCCTTCATTCCTAGAGTATTTTCACTGGACATAGAATTTGGGGTTGACAGTCCTCTTTCAGCATTTTGAAGATGTTATTCCACTTCCTTTGAACTCCATAGTTTCTGATGAGAAATCTGCAGTCTTTCAAATCATTGTTACCTTGTAGGTAATGTATTGCTTTTCTCTAGTTGTTTTCAGGATTATTATTATTATTTGCAATTCTAGAAACTGTAAACATGATTTTGCCAAATTTGGTGAGTTTTCAGCCATTAATACTTCACATATTTTCTGCTTTATGTTCTTTCTCCTATCCTTCTGGGACTCTGATGGCACAAAATCTTAGATCTTTTGGTATCATCTCATTGGTACCTAAGGCTCTATTTCTTTCTTTACAGGTGTTTTTTTTTTTTTTTGTCTTTTATTTATTTTGGAAACTTTTTATTGATCTTTTTTAAGTTTACTGACTCTTTATTCATCATCTCCATTTTGTTGTTGAGCCCATCTAGTGAAGTTTTTTTAGGTTATTGAATATTTCACTTCTACAATTTTTATTTGTTCTTTTTTTATGTCTTCTATTTCTTTGCAGAGACTCTTCATTCATTTCAAGAGTGTTCTCCCTCACTTCTTGAAGCATAGCTATAAAAGCTTCCTTGCAATGTGATAATTTCAGCATCTATATCATATCAGGGTTGACATCTATTGATTGTCTATTCTTTTGAGAGCTGAAATTTTTATGATTCTTTATATGAAAGGTAATATTAACTGTATCCTGAACACTTTGAATACTAGGTTGATCCTGGGTCTTGCATAAATCTTAAGAAGAAAGTATATTTTTTGGTTTCAGCAGGAAATCAACTAGATTAAATGAAAACTCCAAGTTGTGACTTACCTCCTATAGTCAGTGGTTCAAATATTATTTCAGTTTTCAAAGATCAGGCTTAGATGTGTGCCATCTAGTGGCCAGTGTGGGACCTGGTCACTAGTTTACCTTGTAACTCAGTTGTCAAGTCTGTGGCATGCTGTTTAGGATTAGATTCATGGATATGCAGCTCATAAATCAGTCCAGGAACACACACACAAGTTTATGAGTTTGCTTTCTTGGTTTTCCTCCTTTCCATAATCTCCCCAACACTTTCTGACTCCCTGGGTCCTCCCTTCCAAGTCTCCTGTCCAGAAAACCAGGGATTTAATTTCTTTGATGTGTTGTGCTCTTCTGGTGACTGTCTGCATTTACTGCAGTTGTAGGAGGACAAAGAAAGGAAAGTAGCCATGGGAGACTCACTCCACCCTCTTGGGACTATGGATTCTCTGGTCAGAAAGAAGGATTCTCCTCCTTCTGAGCTTTAGATGTCTCACCATCCACTACAACCATCATTGTGTTGCCTGGTGGCAGGCACAAGAGAGAAGGGAAAATAATAATAAATGCAGGGGTTTTCCCTCATTTTCTCTTAACCATGGGATTTCCCTTTTCCACAGCTGCTTTCCCAAAAAGAAAAAAACTTTTCTTTTCTCACCCATTGCACACTTCTGGGTTTAGGATGTCCCTTGAAACTATGCCAGGTGACATGGAGGGAGAAAAATGGGAAACTTACCTCTGGTTTGGTACAACTTCAAATTCTGGCCGCTATTCACCAAATTTACTTTCCAGTATCTTTCTATAGCTGCTTCAGCATTTATACTTGCATTACGTGGGAAAGATAGCGAGTAAGGTGATTACTTCATCATCCCTGGAACTGGAACCTTTCTCAAGTACTCTTTTTTTTTTTCCTCAAGTACTCTTAATTCACAAGTTAGAGCTCAAATTTTTGGATTTCCATTATATTCTAATAGTTCTTTGCAGATCATAAGTGTATTTATAAATGAACAATCTCATTTTATCTTCACATTAAGTATGCAACTTTGAAAAGATGTAGGAACCAAGGTTCATGGAGTATATGTTCACATTGGCTAATGCTTAGCAGAGAAAAGACTAGATGTCTGATCTCCCAATTCCAAAGTGACTTTTTCATATCACAACTTCATTTTAAGTTACTCTGATTCATTCTTTTTCATATATCCTTCTTGATGGTACTCATCTACTGGGAAATAGGATTGGGTAATGTGTTGGAGGCTATAATAGAGATTTAATCAAGTGCTGTGAATTCTTAGAGGAAAGAATATCATACATATTTCCATTTTTCTGCCTTTCTTCAGGCTCCCCCTTTTACCTGACATAACCTTCCTTACTATTCCATAGTCAAAGATCTATTCAATCTTTACTACTTGTATAAAACTATTCATATCACCACCAACTGGACTTGGTTAGAATGATGACTAAATGGCTAGTGCTAGGGAAGGGATTGATAGTACAGCCTTTCTCAGCTGCACCCAGCTGCAAGTTCTCATTAATTTACCTCTTACTGTAATTCCTATGCTTTGGTATGGGTAGCAACTGAAAGAATGAGAAAGATACTTATATTTAGTGAGCTCTCAGTCAAGCAAGATAGACAAATCATTACCTCTCTGAGAACTACTTGCAAATATTTATTGTCTGCTCATTATATGCAATGCACTGGCCTAAGCCTTAATACACATAAATCTATGCAGTAGTAAGATTATTATACCTAATTGACAGATGAAGAGACAAAACTTTAGCAATGTTAAGTAACTTCTTCACGGTCACACTGTATCATAATTGATGGTACCAGGATTTGGACCAGGCAGTCGGACGCTAGAGCCCAGATGCCTAACTAGTAAATGATTAAAACCCATGTTTCCTAATAATGTTGGGGTCTCTCCACTATAACTTCTTTTAAGTTAATTAAATTTCATTCTTTTTTTGCTCAAATAAATTTATCTTTCTTGATACTTGGCAGAGGAATCACTAGGTACACCTTAGATAAGATGTAATGTGTCCATAAGTGAACCTCCTTTCTACCATACAAAAGGCATTTCTTCTTCTGCTTTCCCATCTCAGTTAATGGCAACTCCTCTCTTCTAGTTGCTCAGGCTAAAAACTTTGGCATGTTCCTAGTAACCTCTCTTTAATATCTCATTTCCAGTGTGCCACCAAATCCTGTTGTCTATGCCTTCAACTATGTCCAGACCAGTTCTCACCATTCACACCATTACTAATTGCTTGATTCAAGCCACCTCATCTTTCACTTGGATTAAATCAATAGTCTGCTAATTCCATCTACTGACATCCTCCTACAATCTATCAACTCAGAGAGAATGTTTTAGTGTGCAAGCTGCTATAACAGATACCATAAACTGGTTGGTTTAAACAAAAAGAATTTATTATCTCCAGTTTTGGAGGCTAGAAATCCCAAATCAAGGTATCAGCAGGCCATGCCTTCTCTGAAGTCTGTAGTATTCTGGTGGTAGTTTCCCGGCCAACCTCTGCTTCCTTCATATGGCAATCTGTCTCCTCCTCTGTTTTGTTTTGGTTTGGTTTGGTTTGGTTTTGGTTTGTTTGTTTGTTTGTTTTTAACTAACTGACTGTGTCTGAATTGCCCCTGCTTATAAGGATTTTAGTCACATTGGATTAAAGCTCAGCCTGATTCAATTTGGCTTCATCTAAACAGTACCTTTGAAGATCTTATTTACAAATGAGTTCACACCCATAGGACCAGGGGTTAAGACTTCAACATCTCTTGGGCAAGACTGTGATTCAGTCTGCAACACAAAGCCTGATAAAACACTAATAATATCATGTTAGTCCTCTGCTCAAAACCCTGAGATAGTGCCTTGGTGTCTCATTTCACTCAGAGCAAAAGCCAAAATCTGTCCTGTAATCATAGGAGATTTAGCTCCATTTTACCTCTCTAACCTGCTACTCTGCTCACGTTTCACTCCATATCAGTCACCCTAGACTCTTGACTCATCCTTGTACATACCAGGCACATTCCCATCTCAGGCTTCTGCATTTGCTGTTTCCTGCCCAAACTACTTTCCCCCTAGATATGCACAGAGCTAGCTTCTACACTTTGTTCTGATCTTTTCTTCAAAGTCACCTTCTCAGCAGGGTTTGCCTTGGTTACCCTATATAAAATTTCAACCTCTTTCACAACCCTACATATTATCCTTGCTGGCTTTGTTTCCCCCTCAGCACTTATCACTACCTAATCTATGACTATTTTGCTTATTTATCTTTTTATTATCTCTCTCTCTTTAGCAGAATACAAACTTCATAAAGGCAGTAATCTATATCCTCAGCACCTAGAATAATAACTGGCCCACAGTACTTACTCAATAAATACATGGTGAATGAAAGAATAATTTTAAAAAGGAGAAGGTGCACATTTTATTTATCCTTTCAGCTTACACATCCCTATTGTCATCCACAAATCCTTTAAAATTTAGGGTTTAATAAAATGCTGCACATAGTTGTTATTCAGTAAAAATTGAATATAAAGAATGAAGTGGTCATTCAGGCAGGAATATAGTCTAAATGTGTTAGAGCTTCTGATTTTTCCAGAGAGTCTGAAAAAAATCTGAATTTTCATAAATTTTTCTATATAAAATTGTTGGTTAATATTTTTTTTAAAAAAGAGCTATTGCCACAATTGTTTTAGGAGGAAGAAAATAAGCCTGGCAGGTAATGGACTGTAGGTTACCAGTTTGCAATTCCAGCCCTAAAATCTTAGGACAAATGAGTCGACCTGATTGCTAGTAAATACACAATGAAGAATATCCCCAAAGGAGAGACTGATGGCCCTTTAATATATTTCTTTCATTTTGTAATCCTAGCTAAAATAAGCCCTTTCTTACACCTTTTTATCTGATGGCTACTTAGTCTTGGAGATGACTGATTTATTCATAGGTGATTAAATAAAGCAATTATTTATAATATTTTGACTATTGTTAAGATCCGTGTTTATGTTCTCATTAAATCATGTATTTCAATGAATTGTAAAGAAACTTCATGTTAGGAAAGCTGTAGCTGACTTGGAGCCAAGAAAAATGTCACATTTCACCTTAGGAACCTGTGGGTCAAAATTTTTCATAACCCCAAGGAAATATATCCACACCATTTAATTAAATGACCTTCAAGTAGGTTTACTATACAGTTAAATCACAAAAGAGTACTATGATTTTGGCTTAATTCCTGTTACCCCTCATTACCAGAAATTCCTGATACACTTTTGGTAAATAATGCTTTTCATTTATAAAGCACTTTGCCATTTGTAATTTCTTCCCATAAACTATGATGGTAATTATTGCTATACTCCAAATATTCCTGGTTCTTTTCATGGTAAGTTTGTACTTTCTGGCCTCTTGGGACACTGTGAACAGCCTGGCCAGTGAATTGTGAGCAGAAGTAATATGTGTCAATTGCAAGCAGATAATATAATTGCCTCCAGAGTCTACTTTCCTTCCGCATTAGGGAACTAGCAATGTTTGAGATGCTGGTTGCTATGTCATTCCAGGTTCCTGAGTGAACATAAGTCAAGCCCCCAGCTAACCTGTGATGGTTTTGTATAACGAGCAAGAAATAAACCTTTGTTGCATAAATCACTGTGGTCTTGTTCGTTACTACAGCATAACCCAGCCTAACCTAACAGAAAGATATTTGTCATGTGATCCTCAAAACAACTCTCTGAAGTAGGAGGCTCAGGATTTATTTTTTTATCCCCCCCCCCTTTTTTAATATATAAGGAAACTGAAGAGCAGAGATATAAACTTTGCCCTAGGTACACAGAACTAATAAGTAAGAAAACTGAGGCCAAAACTTAGATTTGTTGACTTCTAGTTCTTCAAAGAAGTGTTCTCAATTTGGAAATTTTCAAATTTGAATATTACATATAACAATTTATATTTAAAATATTGTGATTCACCATAATATTTCATGTTATCCCATCTCTATGATAATTTGCATTTTTCTTTTATTTGATGAGCATAACAATGAGAAAGAGAATACAAGAAAAGTGATAAGTCACTTTTTAAAGTACCTACTTTGAACTAAAGACTATGTTTTATTTGCATAAGCATTTAAAATAGTATTTATTCATATAAAGTACATTTTGGTAACACAAACCCTGCATTCATACTAAATCCTTATGATAATTTTACATGGTGAAGCTTCATTGCCTTAAAGAGGAGACTAAATAAACAGGTGATCTGAAGGAAAACATCCCTTAGAAATTCCTCAAAGCCAGGAAATTAAAATGGTTTATACTGAGCAAAGTTGGCTTTTAAAAAAAGAAGAAGAAAAACTTTACCTAATATCTAGTAGTTAGTGTACGAACAGAACTGAAAAAAGTTTTTGGACCTGGATCTTTCAGTAATCCTTGTTTCTGAAAGCCTACACCCTGTAAAACTATTCTAAAGCAATTATTAACCACACAATGAGCTTGTGAGACAGCAGATGCTAGGCTCCCTTTCCCTCACTTTTTACTCCCTCAATCAAACATATTTGTAGAGTACATATTTATCTACTTTAAAAAAGAAAAAAAAAAAAAAAGCCCTGTTACCACCCATCTAACAGGAAGTAAGCAGGACTTCTCCTCATAGGCTATAAAAATATTGACAGTAGATAATGGGCCTGTATAAGATACTGGTGGGAAGTGAGTTAATAATCACAGGATCGAACTGCAGGGAGCTTGAGATGCTGCATAAAACCAGAATGGCAATGAATACTGTTTTTGTTAATAACTAGCTGATGACAGCATGCTCTTTCAACTTTGCTTTCTTGGAATTGGAAAATACAATACCAGAGAGATATATAGTAATAAGATACACCTACCTTATTTATATCCTTGAATTAATTTCCAGCAAATATAAGGGAAAAAAGCATCCTCTATATCAGAAAAAAAGGTGAGATCATTCCATTTTTCCACATTAAAATGTGATTATCAGTAATAGGAAATATTGGAGGATAAATCCCTCCTTTTTCAACACTATAAGAAAGTGAAACTAATTTGGCCAAAGAGTGTTTTTACCTAATTTAATGACATATCTAAAGAATTTTCTTTTTATCTTGTCATAACTTACAAAATTGTATTTGGAGAGAGTTTAGACTATAATGTAAACCATAATCCACATTTAGTGGCAATGATCCAAAATATGTTCATCACTTGTAACAAATGTACCACACTAATGAGGGATGTTGTTAATGTGGGAAAGTGTGGGAGGAGGAGGGAGTGGGGCATATGGGAATCCTCTATATTTTTTATGTAACATTTATGTAATCTAAATTTTCTTTAAAATAAACAAATAAATAAATAAAATACAAATAAACTAGAGAGAAGGAAACAGAATAGTAACTGCATGGTAGGGGAAGCATAGAGAGATTGAGAGGTAATGAGTTTTGTTTGTTTGGTTAGTTGCTTTTCGTTTTTTAGTATTATTATGGGAAAATTGAAAAATGTTCTAAAAATGATTGAAATGATGAATGCAAAACTGTGTGATTATACTGAATACCGTTGATTGTACACTTTGGATGGTTAATGCTTTATTAATCAATAAAATTGATTTGTTAAAAATAAAAAAGAAATATATTACTACAGTCCAATTTTCTTAACATAGTCTAATTTTATTATAAGTCTTAGATGTTAGAACTTTTCAGAAGCCTAAGAAATTTTCATATAACCTAAGAAGGTCCAGGTAATTAAAGTATCAGAATCAGAGTTCTTTTAAGGAAAGCCAGGGATATTCTATAACATAGAACATCTATATCTCCATTTACTTAGAAATTAAACTTGCAATGGATCAACTACCCTCTGGAAATAATAGTTTTATCTGTCTGAAGCATAAATCTTTACTGCCCTTCCGTATAAACCAAACCGAAAAGATATTATGCATCATTTTCTGTAATGATTAACCCCCTATTTACCAGCTGTCCTGGTGAATGCCTCTAGACTTGAGCAGATATTAAGCAACCACAAGTTGTACAGGTGCAAATCCACTCTTGTGCTAGTTTCTCTCTCTCTCTCTCTCTCTCTCTCTCCCCTTCCTCCCTCCTTCCCTCCCTCTCTTCTCTCTCCCACTCTTTCCTTCTCCCACCCTCCCTCCCTCTCTCAGGTTTCTGTATTATTTCACCAAATGCTTTGTTCATGTTTTGTTTTGTTTTTTTAACTTAGGGTAAACACTGTAATAATTTAAAGCTTCTACTATGTGTGAAACATATAATAATGGTAAAACCATCAGTTGGAGATGAATTGGTTTACTGTTGAAAAATTCAGGACAGGATCGATTACCTTGGTAAATTTCAAGGTGCAGTTCTGAAGGTTTATTTCCTTTCCTCTGTTGTTCTATCTAAATGTCCTGCAAACCAGTTTACAAGCATGATGGACCAAATTTATTCCCATTGATTGAGGACAGTGCCTTTCGGGGATTTGAAAGAGAGTATTTTGTTTATTGCCTAGCTGATAATAAACTGAAAAGGCTACATGATGAAAGGAACAGAAAGAACTGAGGATTGCTTATAGAGAGAAACTATTCTGAAAAGTTTACTGCTTAGTGCTTGTTTGGTGCTGAAGGCAGAACCAGCTCCTTTGGACTGCAGTCTAGGTGAGCTTGAAGAAGGTGTTTCTGTATGCTCCACCTGTCCTGCTGCCTGGATGAGGGATTCTCCTGAGTATTTATATATCATTTTGCAAATGTTTTTATGTATTGTGAGAATTTTGATTTTTACCCACAATAAAAATAAATAAAAAAAATAATAATAATAATAAAAAAGACGTTGATGAGCTCTGATGCTAACGATAATGGCAGTATTATCTGAAGGTTGCTGGAGCAGAGTGTCTGACTGGGGAGGAATTCTGACCGCCAAAGAAATAGAGATTTCTGACTCTTGATCAAACAGATGGGCTGATGTTGACCTGCATCAGTGATCCAGAGTTGATTAATCGAGATGAGAAGGCAAAAAGTCGAAGGCGCAGTCACCTAAACACCGATGGGTTTCTTTGTTAGGGGAAAGAAGGGAGGGAAAAAAAGAATAGGGGAGAAAAAACTTTCAGTTCACACTGACAGAAGATTGGGTTTCCCCATCTCTCCACCGCCTACCTGCACCTCCCTGCCTGGCTCGATTTCCAGACCACAGTTAAGGAGAGATGTTTGCAACTGCTCCTACCCAAGGCTCCACAGATTTTTCGATCTCCGCAAACCTTGACTTGAACCAGACCCTGCCTTGGTTTCTGGGAGGAAGTGGTGCTGCCTTGCTTGCGCTAGGCGAAGCGGCTGCTCAGAATTTGCCCTGACAGTGGGAGACGAGGGCCAAATAGGGAAGGAAAGACCCGAGGAAGGGAGACCGATGAGGTTAGGGTGATGTTGGTAAAGGAGCGGAAAAACGGAATAAAACCACTGGCTGCGGAGGACCAGGGCTGAGAAATAAAGATAGAATGAGCGGCGGCGGAGCGGGGGGTCGGGAATCGCACCAAGGGATGACATAGGGCTAGGGGGAGATGACAGAGAAGTGGAAACTGAAAAAGAATGAAAAGCATGTGGGAGTTCATAAAAAGGAAGGAAAGGTGGTGCGTAGAAGGGAGTAATGCCCTAGGAAACACTCTCAGGTGATAGGTAGCGAGAAAACGAAGGGGGAAAGAGGCTCGAATCTCCCCTCTGCTTTCCAGGGACCCTGTGGGGTATTGCTCGGTCACACTGAGCGGTAGCAGCGCGTTCTCCGGTCTCAGCCTTGCGGGGGGGGCAGCCAGCACCGGAAGCAGCTTCCCAAGAAGGGCCTAAGGGCATTGGCCTGACCAGACAAATCCTGGAAAGGTAGTGATTATAACCTCGGGTTGCAAAGGTGAATACAATCTAGGCCTGACCTGGAAAAGCTCACAGAAAAGCCTTCCAAAAATAGAATGTCAATTGTTAAGAGGGACATTGGAGCACCCAAGAGGGAGCACTCATTCTGCAGAGGTTAGGAAAAAAGTTAAAGAAGGGAGGGAAGAACTGTTAGAAAGTCCTCGTAGAAATGTCCAGTTCAGAGAAAGATGTTCCTATGTTGGCTGTAATCAAGTTAAAGGGTCCATCTAATGTAAAGTGATGAAGACAAGGAATTCTATGGCCCTACAAAGCACATTGAGGCCTCCAGGGACCTCCACTTACCTCTTCCAAAAGCATTTTCTGCCTACCACAGGGACAGTGGCAAAGTCAAATCAGGCACGACTCTTGCCCTCAAGGGGCTGGCCCATTAAAAATAAATCAGCAATTTCAGTGGAATGTGAGAGAGCTGTGCATGGGGTCTCAAGAAAATAGGGGAAAAAAGATGAATCCTCACCAGAACTTGGAGGACTGGGGAGGTACACCAAAGGAGGTTAGCTCAGGAGTAAAAGAAGAGTATTGAGGACAATCGTTAGTTAGCAAAATGAATTATTTTCACCTTTATATCCCAGGAGTGTGGGAGTTGAGAAGGGCTTGTATAAAAAATGACTGCACCTGAAAATGCACTCCAGAGACTCTCCCAAAAGGACTCTACTAAATTACTCCTTCCCTCTACAGCCCCTGAGAAGCCACAGCCTCTCTCAATAATATAATCTTTGACTAAGTAACCATGCCTCCCTGCTCCACTCCTCCAGTCCTTGAACCAACTGGTTGACAAAGGGTGAGAGACATGTGAGGAAACATCGAACCAAAGCTAATATCCTTGGTCTGAGTAGAGTCACCTCTCTATGTTGATAGCAAAAGGCAAATGGAAGAGGAATGAGTAGAGACACATTCAACAAAATATTTGGAAAGTAGCTCCTGGGCCTTCAGTGAACTCTTTAGGATCATTTAGAGTAGGCTAAATAGAAAAGAACTCTCTTCACAGAACTTTTAATGCCCCAAAATAGTGGGGGGAAGTTTGGCCAGGATGGTCATATGGCATTATAGTTCATGAAATACAAGGGAGCAGTCTGGATTTAGCTCTAGGCACAAAATGTTCTCTACTAAATCCTCAGGAGTTTTCCTGATGTACAGGTGGGGAGAAGGTGCAATGGAGCATAAATATCCTGCAGGAAAATATCTAGACATGACCACAAATATAAAGTTCATCACTTGATGCTAAAATTTGGGTTATATAGCTTCTTGTGAATTTTCTCTTTGATTTGAAATATACTCTGCTTTTCAAATATCTTACTTCTTGGGGTGGAGGAGGTGTTAAAGCATCTAAATCATAACCAGTACAAAAGAAAGTGTTTAAACCAATAAATAGGAGTAGTATAAAATGGAGCAGTGACTCATGACAGGCAAAGAATAGAACTTTTCAAGGCAAAGAAGTATTTTTCAGACATTGAACCCCTCAAGATAGTGGTAAATGTTTACTTGGAGAAAGGTTTAAGGGGGGAAAACCAATAGCTCAGATAACCAGGCAAATTAAAAATGTATGTTATCACTGACTGAATCCACAGCTACAAATGTAGCAGATTAATTCACTTCTCTTTATAAAGAAAAACAATAAAAGCATGACTCTATTTTTCTACCATCCTTACAAGTAGAGATAGTTCAACAAATTTGGGAAACACCTGGTTTTTGGACCATTGCTTCTCAGGACACACTTCTTTATCAATTCCTTAGTCTAACTCCCTGTCCTACATGTGCCAGGTAGTAATTAGCACTTATTATTTAGATGGATTTTTCTAGATGAAAGTAGAAATGAATTTCTGTATAGAATAAGAGGCACTTATGTCCAGGATCAGTCAAATCAGAGGAGTGAAGCAGGCAATTAAAATGAAATTTCTCTAATCAGTATGTCTCTTAAATCTATCACCTGGAAATGGAGACTGGTCTATGACCATCTCCAAAGAAAAATATTAAAATATCCCTCTCTTGAACAAATGCAAAATAGAAGAGTTCAGGGACCTCTATCACCTCCCAGATTGAGCAAAATTGAGAAGAAGAAGCAGTGTTGAGTGGCTAGTCCAAAATATGCACCTGAGGCAGGTGAAATGTGGTAGAAAGAACACTGATAGAACTCTCAGAGCAGACTGGGGTTTCCCTGGCTGTGGATCTGACAAGGCAACATTACCGTTCAGCAGGCCATTTAATGTGTCTCAGAGCCTCCAGTTCCTCTGGTATGAAATTGTGACATCACTCACTGCAAATTTTGTAAGAAACCAAATAAAGCTATCTTCTAAGCTCAGAAAGGAAGAGATTGGGCCTAAGGTTGATTTGAAGACTAGCACTTATGACTTCAAACAGCCTGAAATCTCTGTGATTTTTGAGGGCAAAAATGAAGGCTATGAATAGGCTAAGTTTGAAACTGCAGGTAATAATTTAATAGCAAACATAGGACTACAATGCTGGTAGGTCCATTTGTAGCAAGAATGCCATCCTCACCTAGGAGATGACATTTCTTCTCCATATATTACTTCTGAGATTCCAACCAAGTTCTGAGCTCCATAAGGGTGGAAGCTCTACTTTACTTTTTGTGCCTCTCTCACAGTCGTTAACCTCGGTGCCACTCTGCCACCAGTACCCAGTACTTGTTCATCAGCGCAGATAAGGGAAAGATGGGGGAAAATGAGTAAGAAAGAGAGGGACAAGGAGTTGGAAGGCAAAAGGGATTAGCCATCAAAGGAAGTTGCTATGTTTTATGGATCATTGCCTGCTGAATCCTAAAATTGGTTCCTCTGTACTCTCTGATTATCATTATCAATGCAAGGGAATACCTACTTCTTCAGTCAAGTTATAGGTGGCTGTTCCTTCCATCAAAATTGACTACCTTCTAAATTTAGGCTGAAGTTATTGCACAGTGATGTGACTTAGTCCACTTACCTTAATCCAAGGACTTGGTGACAACCCTTCCCATACTGTTTCTCTTAGTATTTGTGTAAGCCTGATAAAAGCTCTGCTTTTCACAAGTGTTCACTGGCTATGACTTTGGCTTGTCTGATTGAGTCTCTTTTGTTGGACAGAGAGCCAGGGAATAAATGTCTTGTACCTTCTGGACCAATGTCCTTATGCTTCTAAAGGCAGGTGGCATCACTGTAAAGTTGAGCCATCTCAGGTCTGGAGCATATTGCCCCAAGCTCCATAGTCTGACAGCAACAAAGTCACTAAGTTGTCTGCTTCTCTCTTATGGGAAAAAAATGGCTGAATATTGTAAAAGAAGGTATGGCAATCCCAAGAAGAGGTCTAACTGAAACTTCTTAAGGCCTGTGTTTCTCACAGTGTAGTCCTTGGCCTACTTGCATCAGATTTACCTGAGGATCTTGTATAGGGATTCCTGAGATTCTTCTTTGGCCTACTGAATCAACAACTCTTGGGCTAGAGGAGAATTTACAGAAAAGCAAATATCCTATACATTTCTGCTTGGTTATTTTCAGAAGCAGACACATTAAAAATGAAAAGAACTGGCCTTCCATACTCCTGACCAGCTGGTATTTTCAGATTTCTTCCAGCTTTGTGGCCTTTAAGGTATAAAGAATGAGGCCTGCTCCCCCACATGCTACTCTTCACTTCTTCTCATGTGACTGATGATCCCTTCCAATTCTGACCCCTTCCCCAACAGTACCCTAGCTCTAAGAGTCTGTAGGAACCGGAAGGTGGGAAGGCTTATGGGGAACTCTCTAGAAGAGACAAATACGTGGCCAGTGGCCCCAGACAGCAAGGACATCTATTGGCTTGCGCAACCCCAAGACATCCAACTTAGATCCTAAGCCACAGCCTTCTACATCATCTTGACAGTAGCTGGGCCCTGCAGCCTAGTGAACCACCAAGCCATCAAAGTACCACTTCCTTTATTCAGATCTAATTCTTTAATCAGAATTGTTCAAAATATAGCCACAATAATACTTATATTTAGTAGCATCTTGTTTTTCATCCCTATGGAGGAACCTTCTGGTTTCTCTGGGGGAAACAAGACCTGGCATCACTATAGATTAGTCACTGAAATAGGAGTGAAAGGAAACCTGGGAGGTTGATAGGTCTAAACTCTTTTTACCGAAATGCCTAACCCTGCCTTTCTTAAAAGGTTGCCAGAGAGAAAAGGCAGGCACAGGTGTCACAGCTCTGCATTGTAGGAGAAAATGCCTGTATAGTTTTTTTTTTTTTTTTTTTTTTTTTTGATTATCGTCTAAACTTTGAGAACTTTTAACAGCATCCAAAATTCAAACTATTTTCCACACCCTTTAGCGTAACCGAGAGACTGAGGAAATGTATCTTCAGCGGGTAAAGGGGAGTTATCTTCAGTGACACCGCTGGGCCCGGCAGCTGCGCGGACTCGCGGGGTAACGGCGTTTGCACCCACCCTGCTTGGGCGGGAGGATGGGCATGCTTCCTTGTCCTGGTTCACTGCCTCAGGTGCCTCAGCTTACAACCCAGCTCATGCTGAACAACCCCACAGCCCTCCCGCCGCCGCCGCCTCCAGCTTCCCCTCCCCTTGGCATTGCTTGGCTTTAACTTTGCGCAGCCTTTTTTTTTTTTGCCGGGCTGGTTGCTGGGAGGTGCAGTGGGCAGTGGCGGCTCCCGCAGCGAAGCTGGGGGAAGAGAGGGGCCCCAGCCGAGTGTGGAGGGCGGCGAGAGTCGCTCGCTTCTGTGAGCTCTGCCGGTGGGGGTCCGAGAAGGGCTGTCGAGGAGGAGGAGGCTGAGGTTGAGGAGGCTGGGGAGGGGTGATGATGGTGTTAAATGTGGCCGCGCAGCTCCCCGGGGAGCTGCCTGAAAGGAGAGTGCGCTCACCAGCTGACAGCGCGTGCTCCGCTCCAGACGCTCCGCACCGCGGCCAGGAGCCTCTGCCAGCCCCTCTATTGTCAGCAGTTCTCTAATTAAGAAACACTCACATTACGGCAAACCACCCCCACGCTTCTTGGTTCCTGTCCTTTTCTTTATCTTCCCCGACTTCTCCCCTCCCCTGCCTCTCCCCAGCGTCCTCGGATTTAACCCATTCTCCACTTCTTTTGCCTCCTCTTGTTAGGGGCCTAGCGGAAAGCGGAGAGAGACCTGAGTGTGGTACCGGTGGTACTCTGCCCGGCCTAGAGGTGAGGGCTGCTGAGCGATGAAAAAGTTTACCTCTACTCTATCCTTCCATCTCTCTCCTCTTCGCACAAAACCAACTGCAAGCAATTCAACTAAAGTTCTTTAATTCCCAACACTCGCAGATTTTTTCTAGATTGCAACTGACAAGTATAGATTGTAATTGACGTGTAGGTCTGCTACTTTTCATTTAACTGCCTCCAATTCTGTTTGGTGTTGGAAGTGGCAAGACGAAGTTGATAATCTCTTGAACTTTCAAATGAGCAAATGAGAGAAATAATTACAAGGTAGCTGTTGATAAAATACCACTTAGTCTATGTTTAAATCTCTCAAGCCAATAGAAAGCTAGGCCTCATAAAAAGCGTTGGTCGTGCATTGGTTAATACTAAGGAAATCAGCCTCCCTCCCCCCACACACTTTTTCTGGTTAGCTGGTCCCCCAGTTAGCGATGTACCGTAGAGAACGTGTTTAAATTTGCCCTTTGCCAAAAATAATCTTTCTTCAGCCCTCCGTGAAATCAAATAAGTTTCCCAAAGTGTGGGGAGACAAAACCCTCCACAAATAAAAGTGGTGGTGTTGTGGAAGGCAAAGACAGAATATAAAGCAAGCTGCCTAAAGTATATAAAACTCTAGAAAACACCAGCAGTGTTGCAAAGGACTAAACCGATTTATCTATCTTCATTACTTTAAGAAATGCAGCCTCTTTGTTTGTTTGGGTGATATTAAGCATGCTTAACTTGCACACATAGTTGATTCCTTTGCTAGTATCTTGGATACTTGGATCTGACTTTGGAAGGTAGAAGCTAATTGCTAATAATGGAGAGAAAGGAACCAGTCAGCATGGCAGGAGTGGTCTGGCATATGGGGAATGAGCGCTCAGAAATACTCAATATTCAAGTTTCCAAAATATTAATGAGATTATAGCAACCTGCAGCTATACGTTACAGCTTGTTAATGGAGTGTAAGAGAGCGAGCTGCCAAACGTTTGTTATGCAAACTCCACAGCAGAACCTTAAAATGGAAATGTGTTGGTGCATCTCTTTCAAAGAAATGCCAGCATAAAGAAAGAAAAAAAATAATAATAAGATGAAGGAAAGAAAAGAGGTTAAAGTCCTCATTTGAACCTTGAGCACTCAATTTGCCACAAAATGACTTGGCTTTTTGTGCATGCCATGATGGGTTAGAAGAATTCATCCTCACTTTTCAATCAATGTGATGTAGAGTTTCCAATCTGATATTCTGTTGTGGTTGTTTTTCTTTTGAGAAGAAATGTAAAGAGACTTCCTTAAATGAAGATGAAGTCATCTCCAAATCATATATAAGACCAATTACATTTAAAGTGTCAAAACCTGCTCATTATGGTAGTAAAAGAGAAAAAACAAACACCTGGATATTTGGATAGCTGCTACATCTCTTCTGAAGGTTCTATCTATCAATTTTCTTAGAGAAAACTGTGTAGAGGTATTGACCTGTAAGACATGGGTACTAAGATCTAGTTCATGATATTGGCATTTTCTGACTATGTGATTTGGGGGCAAGTTAGGGATAGTGGTTTCTTCATTTATAAAAGAAGACATGAAGGACGATATTCCTGGTGTTTCTTCTGTTTTAAAATTTCTTTGAGTCCATGAAACTAAAAGTACAACTTTGGAAGAGTTTAGGCTTTTTCCACTTTAGTTGACACAAGATGAGTATACATAATTTGGAAAATGAAATACAGAGCATTTTCTCTCAGTAAAAAATTGCAACTTTATTTTCTTCTTCCTATCCTTTCCCTACTCAGACTCATAACAGGTAAAAGAATTCTAGGGCATCGTCCCTCTCTCTCTCTCTCTACACATACACACAAACACACCCAGCCAAGTAACTGTAAAAATATATGTGCTCTCATCCTGAGAGTTTGCTATATGTCCATGCCTGCTGCTTGCTTATAAAGAGTGAAATGGAAACGTGTTAGAAGCAATCGCTTGATTTATTCAGCAGCCCGAAGATTCCTGATGTTTATCGTGAGCACAGCAAACTCGGTGGGTGCAAAAGGTTATCTAAGGGACAGGTGCATTGTTTCTGCCCCTGGAAAGTGTTACAAGCCGCCGCTCACCTGTCTCGGAGAGCTGGCTGAGGTTCTCAGCTTCCCTCAGTCGCTTTCAGCCGAATGCCAAGGATACCCAGGTGGTCAGTTAGACTGCCATTCTCGGCTCCAGACCAAAGCCTCAGCTCCCCTGCTTATTACTTTCTCTGTAAACCCAGGCTGTCGCGCTCTCTTCTTTTCAAGGTGCGCGAGGGGATGTAGAAGCGGTTAAACTAGCCTTTCCTCGCTTCTTTTGCGCTTTCTTGTCCCAGTAATTTATTCCCATGACGTCGCAAACCAAGAATTTGGTTTAAAATCACCCTCTCAAACTCAGCAATATTTTATTCAGTCCGACATTGCAAGTCTGTTTCACAAATAGTTCTTTCACGTTTGCCATATATATGTGTGTGTGTGTGTGTATACAATTCCGCTTTCTACTATCTTCATCCACATACTGAATTAGCCTTTTCAAAATCTATGACCCGGAGACCCAAAAAAGTACTTTTCCTTAGTGAAGACATCTCCGCGGTGAAAGTGAAAGCATCGCTTTCTGAAATTGACTCAAGAATGGAGTTAAATGTATTCTACATAGAAGCTAATTTAGAAGGACAAAATAAAAGCAAATATTAACTTCTATATTTAGAAAGAAAAAAATGAGTGGAGATCCACAATTTCCTATGACAACTGGATGCTTCTAATTTTTAAATCTAACATCCTTAAGTTCTATTCATTGTCCCCTTTCCCTTTCCATCCTTCCGGAGGGAAAAGAGAGATAGAGAGAAAAGGAGAGATTGGTGTGTGCTGTGTATCTGACTGAGGTGAAAAGCTTTCTACTTGGCTAAAGTTTTTATGAAGTGGAAATAGCTTACTCTGGTAAAGTTCACTACTGGCAAGATTCTAAGAAACCTGAAACGCGTACCCTCTCTTGCAGTGGTTGTTAGGGGGAGTAGGAGTAGGAAGACTGGAAAGATCCTGTCCATCCAAGAGGCAAGACTGTATTGCGACTTTGGGAAGTTTTATCTTACAATTCAATTATTGATGAGAATTTCCTGGTGCTACTCGAAATGAAAGCACAGGGTTTACAACAGAATTTTTCTTCAAAACACTTAGATAGCATAAATGTTTATTTATTAGAAGACACTTCAGGTCTTCAAGGTCATTTAAAACGTTAATAACGCTTATGATAGAATAAGTGACAAACAGAGTTACTTTTCACGTTTATTTTCATCGTTTGCAAAAGGAAATACATGAAACAATGGCAATTGGGTTTGCTAAATTAAAATAAAATTATCTCGAGTAGAAAACGTAAAAAAAAATGAACCACGGTGAATAGAAATGGTAGCAAACACTCAATAATAAATAAGTTTTCTAACATTAACAAAGCAAAATAAAATCAACCAAATGCTTTTGACACTACTAAATTGTTTTTTTCATTTTCTTCTTTTTTAAAACAAATATTTGCAAAATTTGCAAAGAACTTAGGAGTTATAAGTGGCTGTGTTTAAAAAAAGGGGGGGGGGTGTCTGCAATTGGCCGTTGAGTTTCTCCTGCAGCCGCAGCAGCAGCAGCAGCTGATAAAGTGCGTGCGCCGTTTCCTACAAGACGCCAATGTTCTCGCGATCGATTATACATACTGCGTATGTTCATACAATATGTAAACCTTAAAGTTCCCTGTTTTCTAAAAATTCCACAGTCAAAGTTATTCGCTTTGTAAGCATTAACTTTGCATTTTGGAAACAACTTCGGAAGACTAACCCCCACACCTGAGTGCGCGCAACACACAGGGATGGATGCCCAGGGCATAAAATAAATTAAACCCAAACCAGCGACAGAGAAGATGCGACGTTTTAGCAGCGTATTGGCAGCAGGGAACAGGAATAACGATGTTATATATAGGTACGTATAATTATAACGTATCTAGCTACAGGGAGAGCAGAAGGTGGGAGGAAAGGACAACTTTAACAGCAGGTTTTCCTCAAATAAAATGGACCATTGGAAGTTTGGAATAGCTGCGGCTTTTGCAAACCATCAAACGTAGCTGCCATCTGAAGCCAAGTCGTTGCTAAACAACGACCATCGCAGAGCAAAACTTAAAGGGTGCGGGGATATTTAACCGCGGGGCGTCCCGCGCATTGGGAAAGGGCGCTTTTGTTTCTGTCTTAGGTTTCAGGGTACCTGTCACCTTCCTAGCTTGCCTCATCCGAGTCACTGTAATGGGAATGGGGGGAAAACTCCCCGTCGCTTCTGTGGGACCGGGGTGAAGTTTTGCTACTTTCCTCCTGCATGGGTTGCAGGATGCCCCCGGGCAGCGAAGGCGACAGGTTCTTTTGAGCCATCATTGCCGTCAAGGCGCTGTCCTCGAAAGTCGAGAAATGCAGAGTGTCCAGCTGCACCGAGAACCCTCCCGCGGAGGCCGGGGCAGAGAAGCGAGTCCGGCAACTCCCGGGCGGGGTGGGCCGCTGCCCACCTCCGGAGGCCGGCGGCGCCCCCGCTGAGGCTGCAGTGCCCGCGCCGCCATCGTAGGAGACTGCGGCGCGAAGATGGTGGTGGTCGCTTTTGCAGGAGGAGGACGGCGGCGGCGGCGGCTGCTCCCCGCCGCTAGGCGTTTGCAGTAGGTCGGACAAGGCGTTGATGTAGATTTGGGCCATCTGCAGCGTCTCGTACTTGGACAGCTTCTTGTCGTTGTTGAAGGACGGGATAACGTTGCGCAGCTGGTCGAAGGCGTGGTTCAGCCCGTGCATCCTGCGCCGCTCCCTGGCGTTGGCAGCCAGCCGCCTTTGCTTCTGCACCCCGTTCACCTGTTTGCTGGAAGGGGCGCGCTGGCGGCTGCAGCCCAGCTCGTCTACCACCACGCCGCCTTTTAGCTTGCACAGCTGTTCCCGCACTTTCACTGGCCCGGGGCTCTTGTTGCTACCGCTGCCGCCGCTGCTCCTCCTTATCAGCTCCCCCCCGGCCGTCCGCCTCGTTCCGAGGTGCCGCGGCTTCGGAGGCACCCAGCTCCGGGGAATGCAGCAAGTACTGCGCGGCGCGTGCTGTGCAGATGCCCTGCAAAGTGGGAGCCAGCCAGGCGCGTGGGTCGGTGCTGTCTAGGAGGGACAGCTCGGCCGGGTAAACCGGATGCTCCCTCGCCTGTAGGGTCACAGGTGGCTGTGGCGGCGGTGGCTGCGGGTGATGGTGCGGGTGGGGATGGCGATGATGGTCCCCCATCTCCTTCACTTCAGCCCACTCTTCGGCATGCAGCAGGCGGGACATTGCGCTGCAGAGGCTAGGAGGCTCAGGGTCGGAGAACGCGCTGGCACACCAGCCCAACAAAAACCCTTCCTAGGTCCCTTCTGCAAAGTCTTGTTGTTTTGGGTTTTTGTGTGTGTGTGTGTTTTTTTCTCCTCGACCTTCCCCCACCCACTCGGAGATCACACAACCAGGTCGCGTGCAAAGAAGCTTCTCCGGTTGCTGAAGGCGCTGCGCCCCTTTAAAAAGCGGCACGCGCCAGTGTGTCTGCCCCCCCGCTCTTCTCCCAGCCCCCTCCTCGCGCCGGTCGCGTGTCTGTCAGCCAATGGAGGGCGCGAGCAGGCGCGTGCGAGCAGCCAATCAAAGAGTTTTTCGGGCGCCCGCAGAGGTTTTTACTTTTTTTCCCCTTTTTTTCCCTCCTCTTTTAAGTTCGTCAAATTCATATGTTAATTGAAGGATTGTAATTTGACTCCGGTTTGTCACCGCCGGGGTAGCTGAGGTGCTTGAGCTAGGGCGGAGTGGGCTCTTGTCTGGAGTCGGAGCCCACTGGGGCCAGACATGCGCGGCCGCGGGCGGGAGGACTGCCAGGCTGGAGGCTCCCGGCGAGGCTAGACGCGCCTGGCGTCCGGAGGGGACTATCGGCGGAGAGAGAAGCCCGCCTGCCCTTGCTGCCTCCAGGCAAAAGTCACAGTTCCCAACGTTTATGCCCAAACATTGAAAATCTCATAGATATATTTGCTAAATGACGTCTATTATTTAAAGTCAGTTAGAATAAAGGGTAAAAAAATAAGTAAAACACAAACTGCCTCAGAATACGTCTCTTAATCTTACTACGTGTTTTCATCTCTCCTTCCAGGTTTCTTCAACTTTGTTATGTAATCCTTTTCTTAATGGAAAGTAAAACTGCGGCATGTTCATAGAAATTCCAGATCCTCCAGTCCTCTCTGTTCGCTTTCCTCAGCACCCTGTGGCCAACTAGGAACGTAAACTGCAAAAAGCGCTCCGCTGAGTGTATTTTGGGGGCAGGGATATTTTACAGTATTATGCAGAAAGTTTCAACACCCACAGTAGGACAAAGCTCACTAAATGCTGAGCCAGCGAAGGATGCCCAAAGAAAAATGAAAGGTCCTTATATTTCCTGCAATTCTGAACACTTCCAAGGTACAGAAGCCCCGAGTTACCTATCCTTCAGCCTGCTCCGGGTATAAGTAGGGCGCGCGGCTTCTCGGACAAGCGCCCAGTAACCACAGCCCCGCCCCCCACCCCCCGCTCAGTTTGAGAATGTGTTCACCCCGAGCACCTCCCTTTTCTCGGCCAGCGGCTCTAAACCACCCGAGGTCCTCGGCGAGGCGGAGTGAGACCTCTTCCAGGTGAACAGCCCCATTAGCCAGGCCTGGTCTAATAGCAGCAAAGAGCCAATCAGAAGCGCCCTGTCCCGGGCACGCCACGGCTCGCGCCCAGCACGCCCGGGCACTGGCGATCCTCTGTACCGCCCTTAAGCCGCGGGAGTGGGACGCCGCCAGTTTGTGCTGCTGCTGCTGCTGCTGCTGCTTTTAGGTTGCGGCTGCAGTCTTCCCGCAAGGAATTTCGTACTCGAGGAAAGACTGAAAAGAGACGCTGGAAATAACTCCCCCAGAATCTGCCTTCGCAGTGCCTAGAGACGCTTTAAAGTTGTTCTTGCTAGTTTTCGTTTTACCCCATAAAGGAATAGAAGAGAACAGAGTGCTAAAATGGTGCTTACTCCATCATTTTTCGGTGGTTTTTCCTTAACCCTTATCCATATGTAGTATAGGGACAGTTTTGGGCCTACGGACTTTGAGAGCCAGGAAAAGTCAGAGCTGGAGTCTTATGTGAGTTCTTAGCTCTGCTGAAACAAGCATTTTAAGTAAAGGCAGGTGGAAACAAAGCAAAAAGGGAAAGAACCCAAACCTAATCTGAAAACCTTTAATGAGAATAAAGAAAAAGAAATAGTGAAAAGGTAAAGCCTTCTAGTACTTTTTTGGGAGAAAATGCCCCATTTGTTTTTGGTGTTTGGACGAGGTATTATTGGAATCAACTACTGATGCTATCTGTGTAACATTTGCTACTTAAAAAAATAATTGCTGATAGCTCTGGGTACCAAAATGGAACTTGCAGGAAAATAATTAAGCAACTAGAGCCAGGAGGTATCCGTGGTCAATAAAACATTTTCGTCCATATACCCTGACTTTACCTAGTTATATCAGAGAAAAGTTACTCCTGGAATTCTTCCACATAATGTCACTACCAAATATATGGGCAGCCCATATCTACCTTGGGCTTGCATCAACCAAACTTTTAACTGTCTTTTTGAAATATGACCGTGTACTGCAAAACAGTCATTTTCCTTTGAGTTTAAAAAGCTTGATGGGCTGTAACCAAATATTTGCCAAATACATAGACTATTCGTCCTAATTTTCCAGTTTTACAAATAGCTATTAGTATTATTACAATTTTTGGAGCTACCCTCAATTTTGGGGTAACTTAGAGTGCCCCAATAATATTTTCTATAGATAGTGCTGAAATGCAGTTTCTTTTTGCCTTCAAAATGAATAGGAGGCTATATTTCCTCCTCCTCCCTTTTCTTTCTCCTTCTCTTGCATTAGGAGATGTTGAGGAAACTAGGCATCTGAGCTGGGCAGGGGACACAGGGACCCAGTTAGATCCTGAGAAGTGTGAGCATGATGTCCCCTTGGAGGGTTTGTGCCATGGGATGTCAAACACCAAGTAGAGTGAGCCTCTGTGGGGCCAGGTGGTGGCAGCAGCACCGGGATGTTGGAGTTCTAGCAGGGTGCAGAGGGCTTTTGTGTGCGAGTGCAGCCTGCTTAGCTACGTACAGAAAGATTAATGAAAAAAAGTAAACACTTGAGGACAATGTGAGTAATGTTTCCCACTGTAAAATTAGGGAGTTACAAATACAGAAATGGAGAAAATTGTGATGTTGGATTTCATCTGGAGACTGATAGGAGCTTATGATTTTCAATATATATTTTATATAAGATAATATAGAAATAGGTCTTGATATAAATGTGATGTGTGTGTGTACCTACATATATTCCCTAGCTGTTTTAACTGGCAGGGCTTGGGATCAGTGATAGCATATCTAACTCCTAGATATTAGTTTCTAAATAGAATTTGTCACTAAAAAGAATAAGGGTACTTGGGACAGTGGGTTGCTTCTACGAATGGGCCATAAAACATACAAGATGAACGTAAAACATTGTGTTGTGTCAGAAATAATGAAGTGCCCAAGGAACAATGAAAGCGTGTCAAAAGAACACAGAATCCTGCTTGACCTGGATTAACTGGCAAAATCTCAGGACAATTTGAGCATCAAAATAAGCAATGATATTAACATATTATCTGCCATTGAAAAATATGAGTACATGAATCCTTACTAATATAAATAGAATAAATGGATACATCGAAACTTTGATATGTACTTAGGTACAAAATACATGTTGATTACAAATGAAAGACTGAGTACCATGAAGTATGGTAGACACCAACTTAATCAAGTGATCAAAATTCACACCACCAGTAATGTGACAAATTGAAATCATGTGCCATCTGTTCAGATGCAGAAAATATAGCATAATTTCAATGATATTCTTCTTGTCAAAGATATATACCCTGAATTCCATCAAGAGGAAACATCAAACAAACCCAAGTTGAGAGACATTTGAGATAATGACTGACCTGTGATCTTTGAAAATGTCAAAGTCATGAAAGGCAAATAACATCTCAGAAGTGATTCCAAACTAAAGGAAGATAAAGAGACATAATAAATCAGATGCCTATTTCTAATCTGGATCCTTTTCTTATAAAGAGGATCAATGGCACAATTGGCAAACTTGAATGATGTCTGAGAAATAGGTGGTAGACATGTTGGAATGCTAATCTCCTGATTTTGATGGTCGAATTGTAGTTATTCAGAAGGCCTTACTTTTTTGAGAATGCTCACTAAAGTATTAGGGAGTAATGCAGCAGCTTACTCTCAAATGGTTTAGTAAAAAGGTTCTTTGTACTTGCAACTCTCTATATGTTTAAGATTGCTTCAAAATAAAGAGTAAACAAAAGAAAAATAGGTATAGATTGTCCTTTAGATTTATAGAGTTAGTAATCCTAGTCAATCCAAGCATTATACCTAGTATGTTGAGGCCTGCTGAAAATTCAAGTTAAATTTCACTCTACCTAGCCACAGTAGAGAATTTATTGTTTATTAGTCATCAGGATTTTCATGACTTCCGTTTACAAGAACTCATAGAATATTTCTCAAGGGGTTCCAAAAATTGAATATTAATTTGAAATATATTTTCTTACAGGTTATTTTAAATAAGAATTTCCAAGTTATAATGAATCTTTAAAAGTTTCCAGAGTTTATCTCTTGACTTTGTTTATCTTTTCTTTCTTAAGATCAGATAAACTTTTAAAGAAAACCCTTTGAAACCACTCCCTCTATTCAGATCAGAGGCAACACCAATGGATTCTCCTAGACTGAGGGGCCTCTGATTTGTGGAGTCTCTGATCTAATGGACCTTCCACACTAAAATCTGCCTTATCTATTTAAAATCATGATAGAAGTCTTTTGGGGTCCAATTCTAGAAACACAATGAAACACAGATATAAAACTATTTTCATTGGCAAAAACAGAACAAAACATTTAAAACTATGCTAATATGTACTTTTAGATATTATTAGTGGAATGGTCTGGGTTCTGGGCTTTTAGGTTCTTGGCTGTGTTGCATAAAAGAATTTAAGGACATGCCATAGGGTAGGAAAGGGAGTAAAGAGTTTATTAAGAAATAAGAAAAGAGTACACAATGTGACACGTAGTTTGTGGGTATGCTACAGGGTGAGACGCACTCCTGGTGCACCAGGTTAGGCCTTTTTAAAACCTTTACTCCTTCCTTTTCATAATGTTGGGAAGGGGACCCAGCTGCTTGCTGTTCTGATTGGTTGTCCCACCTGTTAGCTCTCAGGGGACCAAAGGAGGCCTATTGTTTGGAGGTATCCTGGGCTTCCCTTTGACTCCAGAAAGAGTTCCAAATGGGTTCTTCTGGCCATGGTCTCAAGGGGTCTTTCCGGCTTTGTTCTTTAGTAGGAGCCTTCCCCTCCCAAGGTTTCTGGGCGGGGTCTCTGCCTGCTATGTTCTCTGCTGGGTCTCAGCAGCCTTCCCTCTTTCCCTAAACTAATCTGCCTCAATATAAGTTAAAATTATTCCTAATATATTGTTTTGAAGAGACTTCTAAGAACTAATATATTACCCATTTCTAAACTCACAAATTGAGTCTATTTCATTTTATTTTAATCTTTTTAATTAATGAAAAATAAAATTGTACCTACACTTGCTTTTTAATTTGTTTGGGAGTACTGAAATTCTGGTTGATATCAATTTGTCTGAAATGTGACTGACAAATTTAAGAGATGTGACTACTGCATTGGTTACTTTATATAAGTTAAATTAAATTTCAAATTCTGGCAACTTCAGGGACCCCACATTGCATATTAGATAAATTACTACTATGCATTTTCAACTAATAGTCAGCCTCTTGCAGGGAGGAATTGTATCTTAGTCATCTTTTATCCCCAGTACCTGGCACATATTAGGCATGAATAAATATTTTTGAATGATTTCTTTTTTAAAACATTTTATTAATGATTTTTTGCTCATTTTCCCAATTCATTTGTTATTTGGAACAAACGGATACTTGAGATGATTCTTGTTGAAGTAATTTCTGAGGATGAAATGTTATGCCATTAGTGTAAGTCAGGCCTTTATTATTTCTCACTTAAGTTACTGTTCAATAATGATATCCAACTTATCTTCCTGCCTCTGGCTAATTGTTCTCTAAATATTCTGCATGTAACTACTAGATTAATTCTCCTAAGCATTGTTCTGATCAGGTCACAACATTAAAAAAATAAACAAACAGAAACAAAAAAAAAAAACATTGTTTTTACCACTGGAGGTAAACTTATCTTAACAATTGGCAAATATGGGACAGAATTAAGCATTTATCCTATCATTCTTATATGAATTATATTTTAGGGTCATGAAATAGCTCTCATTCATGAGGACAATTTCTTTTCGGAATAATTCCAGCTAATAAATGTGGAAAAAGTAAAGATTTAGAAAAATCAACATTTTGTAATCCCTAATGAAAAAATTTACTGAAGAAATGTTTAACAATGAATGAAACATTGAGATCAAAATTTATTGGGGGAATTTTACAATGGAGGTATCTGTCCTTCACCACTTGAACCCATTATCAATCTTAGCATCATTTAGAATGGAAGTTGACATTATATGCTCCCTGACTTCATCCATTTGAATAGTCCACCTACAAATTATTCTTAAAAAAAAAAAGAAGAAAAAAGTGACTCAATTTAATTAAGCCTCCGAGATAACTTCATGTTTACAGGAAATATGGGGGATACCATATTAAGTTAAATTATACCCCAAGAATGCAAAAAGGCAAACCCATGGCATCTAACAATTTGTAGAACAAATATTCAGTTTCAACAAGTGAGTGACTTGAAGAAAAAAGAGGAGAAATGAGGAGGGATGGCTCTTGATAAAGACAGTCTTAAGATAAACAACATCAAATGCAATGTGTGGACCTTGTTTGGATTCTGATTCAAACAAGTCAACAGTAATAAGACTTGTTTTGTTGTGGAGACAGTTGAAATATACATGCGAACTCAGTATTAGGTGATACCAATGAGTTATTGTTAAAATTTTTAAGGGATGATAAAGGTAATGTAGTTATCAAAGATGATATTCATACTTTTAGAGATGCACACAGAAGCATGTGGGGAAAATAACACGAGGACTGTGATTTGCTTTAAAATACTTTAGCAGTGATAGTAATATGAAAAAGGAATAATGAAACAAATGTAAGATAGGAGGGTTCATTGGACTATTATTTTTAATCAGATATGTTAAATTTTACTTCATGTAGCACCTGGGTTTTCTATCATGGTTAAAAATGGTCTTTCAATTTTTAATTGAACATCTTTCAAAGATTTTTCTCCAGGTTTTAATTTTCATTTCATCCACAAGGACTTTGTATTAATATATTATATGAAGTAGTGACCGAGCTTAAATTTTCTTTTAGATTGATAGCAAATTATGCTAGCATTATTTATTAAACTATTGTATCCTAATTAATTGCAATATCAACTTTGTTAATAGTAAAGTTTTTAGATACATACTGGGATTTATTTCTGAGCTCTGATTTGTGCCATTGGTCTCTTTGTCAATTTCTATGACAATAACTTATTGTTTTGACTCTGACTTTTAATTTCATAAGGCAAGTTTCCAAGCAAACTTTCCAAAACACATGTCTTTATAGACTGTCTCCATTTTCTTGTTCCCACTCAGTCACTTCTAGAACCACTTTAATCAGCTAGCTGTCTCCTTCATCCTAGTAACAGTCACAAAGTACCCCTTACCATGGACTGTAAGGTTCTGCTTTATCTGGTCCCTCTCTAGCTCTTGAGTCTCACCTTCTCCACTCTCCTACTCACTTATGGTCCTCTAGCCACATTGGTCTTCTTTCTTTGCTCATATGTACCAAACATTTTCCCATATGTGCCTTCTATTCTCTTCCTTTCTTGACTGTCCTCTCTTTCCCTAGCTACTTTCTATTCAACTTTCAGATCTTACTTCTTCAGGGAAGTATTCCTTGCTTCTCCAGAATACTTTTTTTGGTACCTGTTTTACACTTTTATGGCACCTTATCTTTGTTCTCTTTAATAATGATAACCATAATCAAATGATTGTGTGATTATTTGATGTCTACCTTTCCTCTTTCTCCTTCCCCAGACTGTAAACTCTGGAGAGCATGGCCTATTCCTGTCTTGTTCCTTGCTGTAGCCTCAAAGCCCAGCACAGTATCTGTTACAAATGTATTGAATAACTTCCCTGTCTCCTCTCCTTCTATATTCATATGGAGAGTTTAGCCATCTAAATTGTCCTTTATGTTAAAGACAATATATACACATTCTAAGATAGGCATGCTTTCTGTAAACATACCCCTCTCTACCCCCATTTTGTAAAAACAACCCTTCCCCCTACTCTGTGATAATCAGGATCAATTGCCTTTACCAATACATTAATTCCTTTCTTTCCAAGCTGGTCTATTGGCATGAGAAGTTCAATGTAATAATATAGCTGTAGATTTAGGTGGAATCATTACTTTATCTTCTGGTAGGATCAGGATGTCTAGTCCATCAGAGATGAAAATTTTGGGTGTGGAACACAAATTCCCCAAGTGAATAATAGTAAGGACCATTCCTGCTTCCATCCCTTGCTTTCTAAACCTAATTGTTCTATTTATAATAGCACCATTTAATAGCCATTAGTTCATAATGAATATTGCTACTCTCAGGACAGTGTTTCAACCCATAAAATGTCATCTCCATGTTGGCACAATAGCTATACCACTAAGAAACCATTTTTATAGACAATCAGGCCAACTCCTTCTGGATGATGATCTGTATTGTAGGACCAATGGATCCAATGGTCATGTGTCCATTGTTGTGTACCCTTTGCTGTAAAATGGATCTCTTGGTCTGAGGCAATACTATGTGGGATCCTATGATGATAAACCAGTTCTTGGTTTGTGATGTTGACTGAGTCACTGCAAGCAGGGAAGGCATATTTGAAATATATGTATCCCAGTAAAGACAAATCAAGGACTCCTCCAAGTAGAAGGGTCTGATGTAATAAATCTGCCACCACATTGGTATTTTTAAGGGATGATACCATATCAAGCATACAGCATTAGTCACTGCTGCTACCAGACCGAATATTCAGCATCAGCAGTATCCAGATTGGTCTTGGTAAAGGCCATGCTACTGTGTCTAAGCCTAGCCTCCATCCATGCCCGCAAGGCTCCTTTGTTCTCGGACCCATATATGCAAGCAAGCATTGGGGCAGCTAAGGAAAGAAGCTGACTGACTTTCATTTGATGAGTTGCCTTTACCCACCTCCTTCAATGCCTCATTTGTGGTCAGCAGTCTCTGGAAAGCATTGATATGAGACATAAAGATCTGCACACTTTGTGCTTACTCCTATAGATCCATTCACACACATCTTCCCCATATGTCATTGTCTCCACTTTTCTAATCCACCCCTCCCCCCAGGTCCCTGATTAACCAGGCAATGCCCAGGTATCTATGTATATTCTTACTTTAGGCCATTTCTCTCTTCATACAAAGCTGATGACTAGGTGAACACTGTGACTCTTTGTATCCTGGAAGGGCTTACCCTCACCACTGTCTTTCAGAACATCGTCTGAGAGGAGCAGTATGTAAGAGCAGCTTATTTTCAACTTAAAATCATATCTAGCTACCCTATCCATTAACCAGACCTGAAGTTGTCCTCTGTTAGCTGGTCACAGGGAATGCCATAGATGTTCACTGGGGATGAGTCATTGATATATAGTATAAGTATAAATAGGATAAGGTCTGGGGCATTTGTTCATGTAACTTACTTATGTTCTTTGGACCTGCTTGTGTCTGATCCAGAAGGTACCATTTATATAATATGATAGATTGCTATTGTGCTCCCCATTTGTACCAAACTTATGACTTGATGTGACACCCAGCTCAATATGGATAGCTCCAGTTGCATAGTCACTTAATATTCCTTGCTTAGAATTTCAGTTTCTACTAAGGTCTAGTAACATGTTAGAAGCTACTTTTGGAATGGGGAATAATTCTCTACTAAAGATGTCATAGCCTTGCCCAATATCTCTAGAATTCTCTGCTTCTGTGACTCTTCTAATGTGGCTTGCCAGAGACTCCACATGCATCCTTACAATCCACAATTACCTCTAGCACCAAGAGATTTGCTGGATTGTATGATCTAAATAACAGTGATGTTTGTCCCACAGCTTAAATATTCTGCAAAGCCCCACTGGAAACTAGTTGCCTCTCTGAATCAATTGATAAATGAGTTGGAGTTGTATTTACACATATGGTATGTGTTTTCACCAAAATCCAAAGAGGACTACTGGTTATTATGCCTTTTATGGTGGCAGGAAGTGCAAGGAAAAATAACTTGCCCCTTTACTTAGAGAGGGTGTCTTAGCATGACCCAAATTTCTTGGATCTTTAAAACCTCATCAATTTGTCAGGATTCTGGATTTTTGTAATATTAATCTTCAACTTCCTGGCCCACATGTCTTACAAGGGCATTTCTTACAAGGCCACTTTCTACTCTCCAGTCCAATTAATATGATGCCATCAATATGATAGAACACCATGATGTTTTGAAGAAGTCCACATGATCAAGGTCCCTTCATCACAAGAACTATATTGTAACAGAATGTCGACATAAGCCTGGCTCAAGGTCAATAATGTATACTGTTATTCATTCCAAGTGAAAGTGAACTGTTTTTAATAATCTTTTCTGATAAATTCATCAGATCAATAGCTGCATAATGAGTGGATCAGTAGCCAAACAGCTGAGATTGAGGCTACCACTTGATTATGGTTACAGTACTCTACTTCCATCTGCCACGATCAATATGATTTTTAAAGATGCTAGACTGGCAAATTAAATAGAAATGTGAGAGGGACCACTCCTCCTCTATCCTTTAGTGGTGCACTAAAGAGTGATACTAAATCTCTATAGTTTCATCCAGTTTGCAATATTTTTCTGATTTGCTATCTTATCTTAGAAGAGGTGCACTTTCACAAGCTTTCACTTGACTTTTTCTGCCACTATGTATTAGGCAGCAAATGTGAGGTTTCTGACAGCTACCAAGCATTTCTGTCTAGCTTATGCACTCAGGGATTGGAAAACTACCACAAAGTGGGTCTCTGGACCCATTGGACCCCCTATCAGATCAACTTGGGCAGGACTTCATTTATCATTTGCCCTCCATATGCTCTAGCAAAAGATCCATAATGGTATTTTGGGTCTCCTGGCATCAGTGTCAGCTCAGATTTTCCATCCAAAAAAGCCCTTTAATGATTGTATATTTTTCTTTCCCAATTATATTCTTATAAGTGGTTATAGGTCCATTTGAAAAAGGATTGGAGGAATCCTTAAGGAGACCTGGAGTCCCTTTCCATTGATTAGCTCAAACCTGGTTGGATTAGAAACTAGGGAAGATTAGTTAATATTTATTGTGGTGACTGGTATCAATCTTTGGCCAACCTACTTTTTAAAGGGTAGGTTTGTCAATCTTCCCTTGTCAGGTACTTATCTTTTATGCTCTGGAAACACCATGGCCTACTAGCCATTGCCACAGATCCCTGCAAGTCAGAGCTCCAGTCCGTCTTTGTTTAGCAATACATCCACCTTGCCTGACCATTAAGTGACAAGAGCTAGCGTCTGCGCTTCCAGAATTCTATTCTCTCCACTGACATCAAAAAGCCCATTCTATGGTAGCTTTCCCTACTGTATATCCTGGTCTAAAAAAGACAGATTCCCTGAGTTTTTTAAATATTTATTTATTTCTAACCATGCCATTTTTTAAAAACAATGTCTGCTACTAAACATTCTTGTTTGCTTTAGTGAAGGGGGTGTCTTCTGGGCTCTACTGGGAAATATATTCAGCCAGTAGATTCTCCGGTCTTAAGCAACACATCAGTTTAGGCATATCTTCCCCTCTAAGCCTTTTTCTCCTTTCCTCAGAACTTTGATAAGGACATTCTGGCATTTCCACTTTATTTACTATAGGTCAACATTTATTCCAAGTTTTGAAAAGCATCATATTAGGACTTCTAGGGCATTAAGCCCTGAGTTTTGGGACAGTGCCCCAATACATCTAAATTCATCCTTTTTAAAATCTTTATTGTCACCCCTTCCCCTAGTTCAGCACCCTCAAAATTCATCCTAAGGCATAGACTTTGGGTTCCTACCAATACATATTAGTTAGTTGTTACAGCACTTTTTGAACAATTCTTTTGAGTGCAAGACAAGAGCAGTACTTACCTTGCTGAGACTTGACCATTAACTTATGCCTACCAACTGTGAGGAAAAGTGGAGGCAAATCTTGACTCATTAAGTATTATTGTATGAGGCATCTTGCTCAAAAGACCTCTGTGTGGTCTCCAGGCAAGTGGAGTTTGGCTATTCTTTTTTTTTTTTTTTTAAAGATTTTATTTATTTATTCATTTATCCCCCCCTTGCTGCTTGTGCTCGCTGGGTCAGCTAACCGAGCCGTGTGGGCGGGCTTGCCTTCACCAGGAGGCCCCAGGAACCGAACCCGGGGCCTCCCATATGGTAAACGGGAGCCCTACTGATTGAGCCACAGCCGCTTCCCTGGCTATTCTTGAATAATAGAGAGTGGGCTGCATCAGGAGGCCTAGATGGTTCAACAGAATATAGAGATCTCAAGCATATTCATTTATATGTCTCCAGTGCAGTCCTAGGTTCCCACTTCTTCTCTATCAGGGACTTGAGTTTAGCATAGGAGATTTTTCAGGGCTGTGCTTTATACCTCCTCCATAATTCTGCTAGTCTCACAATCAGGCTTGGCTTTGGGTCACACTGCCCTCTGGCTACAATAGGTGCATAGAGGTCTCTAGAGTTCACATTGAGTCCTGAATTGGTGCATCGCTGACTTGAGACCACCAGTTTCTTCCGTTGGTGCATCAATGATATTTAACAATAACCTATCATCTCCACAGATTTTTAAAAATGATTATTATTGCTGCTATATCTCTCAAATGGTAGAGATATTGCATAAGTCCGGACACCCTGTTCCTTCTGCATCTTGTCGCAATTCGCCTCAGATAAGAGTCTTAGTAACAGTGGTCCTACAGCATGCCAGGGGTTATCATAACTCACTTATTACTAACAATGCAGTTTTTGTTGCTATCTAGCTAATGAGTAACCTGACTGCAGAAACCTGTATGAGGATATACTTCCCAAGTTGACTTCCAGTGTGAATTATTTTAGTTTAGGTGTCCCCCAAAGCAGATCCTTAGATAAGGGTTTAGCTTGTGTTTGATGGGTTTTTGCTTTTTAATTATTTGTTAAAATGTATATTTATATTTTATGTATTTGATGATATATATGCTATATGTCACAATTACTGTTTTACACCTTCCCTCATACTACACCTAGAAATAAATTCAAGAAGATTAAAAAGTTAAATCCTGAGGGAGAAAGGTCCCAGTCCTGCCCTCTGAAGGGAGGGATGTATGATGGCTGGGATCTTGGGTTCCAGGGCCTTTATGCAAGTGAGTGTCTTTAAAAAAAAAAGTTATGGGAAGCGGCTGTGGCTCAATCAGTAGGGCTCCCGTTTACCATATGGGAGGCCCGGGTTCAGTTCCCAGGGCCTCCTGGTGAAGGCAAGGCCGCCCGCACGGCGTGGTTAGCTGACCCAGCGAGCACAAACAGCAAGGGGGGGATAAAAGAATAAATAAATTAAAAAAAAAAAAAAAAAAGTTATATAAAAAAATTATAATCTATCTAGAAGATAACTTAAGTAGGTGTTTAACTGGTATCAGGCTAAGTAAGGGCCTTCTATGCATACAATAACTGGAAGAGTTAATAGTTAAGTAATTAATTAAATTTTAAAAATTAACAATAATTTTTAATAATGAAAAAGTTATACAAACTATAGTACATAAACATTAAAAGAAAGTTTTTTTCAAGTACAAAACCTCATAAAAGTTGAAAATAAATGACAAAGTAGAAAAATATTTGCATCAAATTTGACACACAATGGGTTACTATACATAATGTAATAGGAAGCCATTAAGCTTGATAAGAAAATGTCTATTGTTCAATAAAAAACAGTCAAAAGATAAGATCAGGTAATTCATGAGGGAGAAGTCATACAGATTCACTCCTCAAACATTACTAATATGACAGAAAAAGACACAAAAGGCATAAATTCACAGAATAAAGGGAATGGCTAAGGAGACAATAACAAATGAGAGATGTCAACACATTTTTACACAATGGAAACAGATGGACAAGTTATAACTGACTTAGCAGAACTGAGAAATCCAACATCTTAGTCTGCAGGGAAAACCAAGGAGAAGCAGACCAATTTCTGCCATAGTTCTCTCTGAAGAGATTCTGTTACTGGAGGCACCAGGGATCTCTGAAGGTTGGGGTGAGGGAAGGGTTAATGAAAGACAGAGGGCAACCTAATAATGCTATTTGGTGTGCATGCAAATTGAGCATCTCCGTATTTCTAAGGCTCCTTTATTACCACTTTCCATTCTAAATTGAACCCCATCCCTTGTAAAATAGTAAATAGTAATGTTCCCTTTATTTACTCTTATGGAAGCTTCCAAAATACTGTCATCTGTAAGGCTGTTATGGGGACAGTTTTTTTTTTTTTTAATCTGTTTTAAAGATAAGATCCCTGTACCTAATATGCATACGATATTGTTGTAATAGCTTCATTCTTAGTGTCACTTGAAAGTATTTCAGAATGGAAGTGGATGTAGAAGTGGAATTTTCTAAGTAATGATTCTAATAATCAATTCAATTTAGGAAATATAATAATATATAAAAGCACAGTTCTCCAGGATATTTTGAGAAAATTTTCTTCCTCAAATCATTCAACATATATTCATTCAATATATATATTGATTCATTAAAAATAAATTTACTCAATTATATCTTGATTCACTCAATACATTTTGAACACTCTCTCTGTATACAACACAACACAACACAACACAATAAGCCAAGCAAATTTAAGAATTGACTCCTGCTAAAACTAGCAGGCTTTCCAATTCTCTTAAGCTACTACCCCGACCATAAACTTGGCTAATAAGACTCTACATAGACTGGACCCTACCCATCTCTATGACTCACCACCTACCAACCCTACCTTTGCTTTCAGTGCTCCAATCACTTAGACCTGCTTTTAGTTCTTTTGGGCAAATTGGCACTTCAGTTCTCAGATGAGCTTTACCAAAGGATGATTGTTGGTCTCTTGGTCTGTACTCTCTTCCTCTATTTCCCAAAACTAGTTAACGCCTACTCTTTGTTCTTACCTCAGCTCAAGTTTTCCTTCTTCCAGCAAGCAAGAATTCTAAGCTAAGTCAGGTTTATTTGTCATACACTCTCATTGTATCTTATTCCTTTCCTTCAGGGAGTTTATCTCGTTGATGATTACACATTCATTGGTGTAATTATTTGTAATGTCTGTCTCTGACTGCAGAGGGTAAACACTGTAAGAACAGAGATTGTGTCTGATTTTGTTTACTATATTATGCCCATTTTAAAACATAGTGCCAGAAACATGGTTGGCACTTGATAAATTGCAAGAAAGAATGCCTTCAGGGAGTTTAACCTAGTTTTATCAGTTCCCTCAAAGATGGGTTTAGTTGCTGCCAAATTTTGATCTAATAAAAAAAAATCCTCTCTACTGATTTGCAGCTTATAAAAATTTAGTTTTGTTTGTGGGGAGTAGGAAATTAGAAATTTGAGATTATATTTGCAATCAAGGCCACTGTAATACAGATAATATCATTATATCTTCCAGGCATAATGCATATATATCCAGTTGGAATAAGTTTTATGAAACAAAGAGTTGCTGCTTATTTGACTTTCCCATTCTAGAGTACTGATGGTAATTATCAGTTAGGGTCTACCTTGTTCAGTTACTAACAGGTACTTTGTTAACTTTGAAGAGTTCTTTAATTCTGGACTTTTAAAAGACAGTGAAAGGATTCAGTACAGAAGACGTGAATTCACACAAATGATTAAGAACAAATTGCAATTTACTAAGCAGTCAATCTAAGCATAACCATATATACAGCATTTTGGGAGGGACACACAATGGTATCCTCTGTTAGTAATCCAGTCCCTCATGCTAGGGATTTTATGGCTCTGTCTTTTCGTGGTGCTGTTCAAATTATCTTCTTTCTTAAATCAAGGATTGTAATCCATTGGCTTCCTTCTCCCCCCACACTGATTCATGACTTACCAGGCTTGGTTAGAACAATCACTTGAAAAAAACTCAGTCCTTGTTGCCAATTGTAGAGAGTTCTTAGTCTGTTTGAAAGTGTGCAGAGTTCAGACTTTAATGACAGACACTTCCCATCTCTCCCCAGCATTGTGTCTATAGGCCTGGTTCCATCCACTGCTGGACCTTCTAATGTGAGTTCTCTGAATAGCCCGGCACTCCCGCCACCAGGGAGTGGCTGGTGTCTGTGTTCACCTACCTCTTTCTGCAAAGTTCTGCCTGCATTATTCTTGGCTACTTATGTATCTGCCTCTCACTCAACGGTCTCTGCATCCGGATGTGGCAGTGGGAGAGTTGGTTGCCTCTGACTTTTTAAAGAGATGTACAATTTGCAGATAGAGGTTAAACTGGAATTTTTGCTGTGTGTCACTATCAAACTTCCCCTTGGCTGCCCTCGTTTTGTTTCAGTATAACCATTTCATGCTCACTTTCACATTGTCTATATTAGAACATTCCATCCCTCTCATATAGTGTTGGGAATGCAAGGGCAGACAATTAGGGTAATTCATTTGATTACCCATTTTTAATCACCAAAGAAGGAATTGGAATTCAACCAGGGAATTTCTTTATTAACAAATTTTTTATTAATAAAATAATTTATCAAAGATTTATGGAAAAATTAAAAACCTCTGAAAAAGAAAATGATATCAACCAAGATAGTAAAAGGTATGTCTGTGTGAAAGGCAGGGTTTTCTACTTTGGGCTGACTATGTAAGCAACATCAATAATACTAAGGATTTTATCTCTGAAAAAGAAACTAGTGTATCATATTAAAACTCACAAGAAAGGCTATTTTAAGACAAACCTGGTGTGACCATAGGTGACTACATCTCCTTCCCAGCCTCATTCACCCTGATACCTGTTACAACATCTTAATCGGCTTCCCAACTGGATCTGTCTATTCTTCTTTCTCATCTACCATGACCTGGAGATCATCTTGTCTCATATGCTTGGCCTGTCATTTCAGCAACAGCTTTTCTTCCTGGCTTGGGTCTGCTCTTTGCTGGGTCCTTTGGCTCAGTGCCTTTGACCTTGGGTGGCTGGTACTCTGAGACTCTCTGGCTCCCTTCCCACAACAAGTGGTGATTGTAAACTACAATATAAGACACTATTTTACATTTTTTCTGATTTTTAAGTATTAAAATGAAGTTTTAATATTGTAGCTCTAAGAAAAGATTTGGGAATTTCTCAGTTCACTGAGCTGGCACATTAGCTCAGCCATTTTGACCTGCAGTAAGTAAGAGATTGTAAATTATTTTTCATTCCATTTAAAGAATATTTTGGAAAGTGATATAAAGATTGAATCAAAATTTCTCCAATAATCCTCTTTCCTTGTTCTAGGAACTTGAGGAATGGATTATAATTGAATTTTCTCTTTTACACTTAAGAACTTACACCAGAGCTTCTGGGATGCCAATCCTATCAGATATTTCGGTACATAACTATCATTCTCTTCACTCAGGAGAACTTTTAGAGAAACCTTATGCTATTCCTGGAGTTACCTGCTACCATGTTTTTAGTTTTGGAGGAGCTGGTGAATTCTCTTTGCTTAAAGAATTGCTGGAAATCAGTGGCTCTGTAGGCACTCCATTTAAGCTTCTACCCTGGTCTGAAATAGCGTCAGAGTCCCTAGCTGGGATGGACCAGGACTGCTCCTGTGAGACTGGACCCATCCAGAACCCATACTGAAACATCATAAGTAGAAGGCCAGGCTAGGGCATGGCCATATAAGTAGGGTAAGAAACATGGGTAAGATTCCTCATTGTCATGTGTGAGTGTATGTTTGTGTGTAAGGGGAAAATATGAGACTTGCAAGCCAGGAACACGTCATAACAGGTCTGTGGGACAGAGAGAGAGCAGACAAGTCAGGATCAGCGGTAAGAATTAGGTTGGCTTGAGGGATAAACTGCTAAAAGAAGAGATGTATCACAAAATTCTGGCTTTAAATGAGTATCTAGGGGATTCCCTTACCAGCCCTACTGTGATAGGTCAGCCAGTTAGGGATGGTTTGTGGCTTTGTTTAATCCCGTCAGTGTCTCCTTGAACTAAGTCTTCTGGTTCTATCTTAGGAGGCAGCCTCTCTATTGGAGTGGCTGGTGATTCCAAGTAGAAACCAGAAACCAGGTGATTCCCTGCACCACAGCTGTCTGAGTTCTCTGGGGCCAAGAATGGTTCATTACAGTCGGGCTTGGGCACATTCCTTCCCAGATGCCAACAAGCGGGGTTGGCTGGTGTCCAGGTCTGTGATGTATTAATGGTAGAATGTCCATGGGCACAGCTTTGGTTTCTGGATTATATCCTTGTCATTCTGTGAAACATCCAAACTCTCATACTGAAACCAGTTATCCAGGAGGGCATGGACTTCATCTCCTTTGTACCACTTACTTGCATAGCAGGCTAAGAGTACATCTTTCTGGTAAATTACAGTATTATATTTAGCAGGAAGGATGCAGAACCTATGGGAAATAGGGTGACTAAAAATAACAAAGTTTACAAAGTGCTTTCACATACATTTTCACTTGATTCTCACAACAGCCCTGTGAGGTAGGTACAATATGTATTGATTTTATTTTTATTTTGCAAAGAAAGACACCAAATATTTAAGAGTTTAAGTGATTTGCTCACAGTCATAAGTATCAGAACCCAAACTTGAAGTCACATCTTCCAACTCCACAGCACGATTTTACCTATGGGCAGCTACAACCTGAGGGTTACCAGTTTGATGACATAATGAGGAAGGTGCTCAGTAAGTGAACATCGAACTTGTTTAAACATCAGGTGGCTTAGAAATAATGCATTAGTAACCAGAAGCCACCGGATAACCACTTGCGAGAGTTCCCCTGGGGAATGCTGCTTGTTGGCTTGGATCTTGTGGGTTGCTTTGGCATGTTAGAAGAACATCTGTATGTCAGTCTGGGTATCTAGGAGTTCCCTAGGGTGGTCCAGGAATATGGATGAGGGAACTCTCATGGTAACCATATACTGAGCTAGCAAAAGAGCACTGTTTATTTGTTTGACTTCCCACTGGAATGCAGTGTTCTTACGGGCAAGGACTGTGACTTATTCATCATTGTATTTCCAGAATTTAATACAGTGCTTGGCACATGGTAGGTACTAATAAAAATGTTTTGAATTCATGAGAAGTTGGGATGTTTCATGGGACACCTCCACATTTTACTTGTAAGAGAAGGAATTTGCATGGAAAATATAATGTAGATGAACATGGAAGTAGGTATAGGGAAAACCCAGTTATCTTGGTGGCAGGTAGCATACACAAGCACAGCTATTACAGGATGTAATGTCATGATCCAAGTGATCTTTGTCTACAATGATAAATCTACTAGGTGTGGATTCAAACTGGAGGCTGTACATTAGCCAGGAATCCATGCAGAATGTAAGTATTTAATGGCTACTGGGGGTAAGGGCAATGTCTGTTGGCATGGAGGAAAGTGGATCATTTTGGCAAATATGAAGATAACATTGTTTTAGTAATATCAAGAGAGTTTTGAGATAAAAATCTTAAAATATGGTTAATCACAATCACCAGTGATTCAATAATCAGAAGAGGTCTCTTTTTTTCCCTGGTGCTGTCTGCCAAGGCACGTTCTCCCTGGTCTTCCACATCTCCTGCATCCTTGACCAAGTGCCAAGACCCAGAATTGAGACTGTGGTGAATCTTGAGCAGATAGAAACCGGAGGACAATGGACCTATGGGTCTACGGACATGGACCTCAGTGTGAGTGCTCCTGACCAGGACACATAGGCAAGAAATCCACCACATAGAAGCATCCCTCCAAGGCCAATGGGCTGGCTCAGGCAGGACCCATGATCAAATCTTAAAGCAGCAGTTCTGTTGTTGCTCTTCTATGAATGGATTACAGTGAAGGTTTCTGGGTGTCACAGCCTGGTGAGTTCAGCTCCCTTGAACTGAATAAGAGTTCTTAATTTTGGAGCTAGTACATCAGCTCACCAGTTTTGGTGAGGATCTACTGGGTCCTGAAATCAATAGGTGGGAAAGTGATCAGCAGCTCTGGTGCTGACAGAGGTTAGGGGTCATCCAAAGATCCTCCTAGTTGTGATGGTTGGTGCAGGCCATGACTAGATGCCTGGCTTCTCCAAGTATTATTGCCAAGTTTCAAACATGGCCTTAACGGCCAAACATTCCTTCTTGCAGATGTTGTAGTTTCATTCTGCAGGGATGAAGCCTGTGGGAAAATAAAATATAAGGTCACATCAAAGTTGATTTTATACAAGGTTTCACTTTCCATACTCCTACCACTACTTAAAAGGCATTTAGCTTCACTTTAAAGTCCATTGTAAACAAATCCTTCTGACTTAGGACTTAGACTTTTTGGACCCCAGGCAGCCATTAGAAAGCAGAGCACATGAGCTGCTGGTTTGCTAGAACTGTTTTAAGAAGGGCCTTGAAGTTCAGCCAGGTCAGGGCTAGGAAACATAGGTAGTTTAGACTGGGTGAGTCTTCGGATACTTCCATCAGAAAAAAAAGTCAGTATCGTCCTCATATGGAGAACTAACATAGTGTTCTACCAAAGGTGGTTGTGATATACAGTCACACACAAACTCCTGGAGCCTGTTTCCTTAGATAGTGAGTCTTGGCTCTTGACTTTTAATTATTGTTTCCAGCCATGCAGAAGCTTTAAAACACGTATAATTCATGATAAATATATAAATCTTACTATAGTTGTAATCGCTTATCAAATTTGATACTGTTAAATGCAGCTTAATCTGCCCATTTAGCTATATACCCTTAAATAAGTCACTTCCCTCTTTCTAAGGGCTAGACCTCGTAATTCAGCGGGTAAATAATGAAATAATAGAAATTTAGGTCAGAGGTAAGAACATTGAACTTAGAAATAAATCACGAAGCTTAACTGTGTTCAGCTTATTGGCCTCAGAAGGGATCAGTGTGATCTTTACCTCTATGTCCTTGTTAGGAGAACTTGTGTCCAGGTTTTATGTTTACCAAAATCTTTGCTAATGTTATTTAATTTAGAGAAGACTGAATGTTTCTAATAATGTTAGTGGAGTGATAACACTTACCAGTTAATTTAATTAAAAACCAGTTATTTCAGTGAGCAAATGGTTTGACTGAGTTTTCCTTTAACTGACTAAAAATGCAAAAAGCTTTAAAGATCTTAGAGGACATCAGAATTTCCCAAAGTGAGCTCTGTGAACACTAACACAAAGAAATGGGTTTTGTCATCAGTTGAGTTTGGGAAACACTGTATAATGTGTCCTTCTCTTGAAGATTTACATTATACAAGTTTTAAAGTCTCTGAGAAGTCCTGTAGCAAATAAACTTATTCAACTATGCTTGACTCAGTATGTCCCCAGCATATCAATGTGGAGTCAAGTTCGTGAGTAATATTTATTATCATTATGTAGAACTGGTGCTACATAGAACAAATTTTAGGGAATTTTGGCAAGCAAGTAATGTGAAAAAAGACTTAATTAAAAATGTATAGGGGGTCGGATGTGGCTCAACTGGTTGGGCGTCCGTCTCCCATATGGAGGGACCCGGGTTCGATCCCTGGAACCTCCCGGTAAAAAAAAAAAAAAAAAAAAAAAAATGTATACATTTTCTCCATCAAAAGCAAATAAATTACCTAAACTAGTTATTTATTACAACTGTCTGAGAATTAAGCTAACTGCTTTGGAAAATGGAAATGCACTTGTATAAGACACGAATCCTACCCTTAAAGCTTCATAATGTGGTTAAGAAGATAAGTTTATCATACATAAAACAATATCAAACACCAAAAATTCTATATAACTAAGTCCTAAGTTAAATAATGCACATTTAAATAGATGCAGTAGTCCCAGAGAGGGGGAACAGGTATTGGGGTAATGAAGGAAAAAATCATGGGGAACTGGAATTGGTTTTGTGGGGATGGCTAGGAGTTTTGAGAGGCCAAGTGTATTTTTAATTAAGGGAAAGAATACAGACAAACTTGTGGTCCCCTAAGGCTCCGAGGAGCAAAAAGTAATGTGGTGAACAATACTTTATCATATTGTAATCATTTTTTTAATAATATATTTTGAGGCCTTCCCACTCAAGGGCAGAACATTACAGTGGTATAGTTCTCTTTCATTTGTCCTATACTTCTTTAAGGTTTCTTCTTACCTGGAGTATTACAACGAGTTGTTTGTCTATGGTCTGTGACAGTTTTCTTGTGGGCAGGGACAATGTTTTATTTATTTTTACAGTGCTGGAACCTAGTATCATTGCATCTCTAGCATTTGGTTCCCAGGGGTTCCTCAATAAATGTTTGCTGGCTATTTGAGGAAACCAATGAAAAAAATTATAATATGGCTAAAACCTGCCTAGATCAACATGGCTCTTGCCTCAGGGAATAATGGAAAGGTTGAGCAGAAGTTACATGTGTAGGTTCTCAGACACCAGACAGAATAACAGGAAAGAGAGAACCTGTAAAAAAAATTTTAACAGCAATGGACAGAATTATTGAAAGCACTATTTATTTAAAAAACTGGTAGTGATATGTAGTTTGAAATGGAGTAAAAATGAATCAGGGAATCAATTGAAATTGTTAAAGAATATGGTTGTGAGAAGATAAGAGTCTAAAATCAAGCTAGAGTAACTAAGGAAGTAAGGGAAAAAACAAAAGTGCAAAGCAGATGGGTCTCTGCAACTGGCTGATATGAAGGATCCAGGAGAAGAATGAATCAAAGAGTATTAAGTATAATTATAAAGCTAAAATTTAAGGAATAAATTGCACTGGACACTTGGCTTTAGTCTCTAATCCAGTCTCATTTGTTTCCCACAACAGTTCTAGGAAGTGAGAACTATTATTACCATTTCACTGATAGAGCAATAGGTTAGAGAGGTTTAGGAATTTGCTTAAAGTCACACTGCTAGTAAATGGCAGACTCAGGATTGGAATTAGGTCCCTTCAACTGCAAAGCTTATTTTCTTAACCCCAGTAAAACTGCAGACAGCATGATGGTTCCTTCTTTTGGCAGATAGAAACATTAGATAAAGGGATTGGTTTTGGATAGTTAGATTTTGAGATGTTCATGAAATATATGATTGGAAAAGACTAGCAGTACACCTCCAACAGCTTGGAGCTTGATTTAATACATGATTAGCTTTTCAAATGGCCTGCTGCTTAAAATAATGTCACATCAGTCCCATGCAGCAGGACTTCCCTCTGGGAGAATGCTCCCAAGACCTCGGCCTGGAGTTGTTACCCAAAGACAAGATGCTGCCTCCTAAAAGCACCAGGACATCCAGGGGGTCAGGGTAGATGAGACTGGCCTTAGGGCTTGTAAGGCCTACAGTTAAAGTGAATTACCTGACCCTCAGGAACCTGAGGGCATACAAAGCCTTGATATACTTCTCCTCGAACACATTGTTGTGCTAGAGAGGCTGTACAACCTGCAAACCTCACATACAAGCTCCCAAGGATGGGATGCAGCATGGTAGTGTTTGGAGTTTTTCATGTTGTTTTTGTTTTTAGTCCTTAGGAAAGACTTATGTCTGCTTTTTCCATTGTTGCATTTATACTTTGGGGAGGTTTAAACGTTAATTAGAAACAAAGCCTGTAAAAAAAGAGCAACCACATAGACTCATATAGTGAATTTGTGTGGCATATTTTTAAAAAGGGCTGACTTTGAAGACAGAAAAAACTTGGACCATGACTATCAACATTCAAAATTGTGACCCATGTTTAATTTTTCTTTATGACTTCTATTTCTCTCTCCTTTTCTCTCTCTCTCTTTCTCTCTAAAGAAGAGCTTTAGGGATAATTCATTGTAATAATGATAATGAAATATAATTTTATTTTGTGCTATAGTATCAGAGTTGAGAATGAATACTTCCAAATTCTAAATGGTTTGAAAATTTTAATTATTTTACTTGCTTAAGAAAATGGAAGAAAACCAAAAACAGAGGAAAAGTCTGTAAATGTGTTTGAAATTTCACTGTAGTTATTTAAGACAGCAAAGTTCCACTGTATGTAAACAGGGAGTAGAGAGTCTAATTTTTCCTTCCAGACTGCTGGCTGACAGATACCCTCTGTTTGTCCAGCAGGGCTGTGTGGGCAGTGCTCTGCATAGTCCACTGAAAAGCCTGACACAGTAACCTAAGTGTGTTTATGACATTTTACATAAGCCTTTTTCCAAAAATGTTTAGTTTCTATGTAGAGTACTGACTAATGAAAACAATTCATAAGAGTTATTATATTTTATTGTAGATTGGTACCAGTGGTCTACATAGATAAAAGTAATGCAAGCATAATAAAGCAGAAATTAGAATAAGAATATGGTGATACATGGGAAAAATACAACATGGTTAATAGTAATATTGTAATGTTTTGTAACATGCAAAGAAGGTACTATATCAATACCAAAGGTCAAAAACGATGGGATTTAGTTTTATGAGATGTGAATATGATCAAGCTTTTTTTTCCTTTTTTTTCATTAACAAAGAGACCTTGGTCATGTCATTTAACCAATCTGTGCTCATTTATTTACCTTTTGGAACACTGAAGAAACAACTGAGTTTATTTCTAGGATTAAATAAGATAAATATGCTTGGACAGGGTTTTTTAAATTAATGCTTCCATAATTTGAAAAACTGCCTTTTGTCTGTTATTTTATTTTTTGAAATTGAAATAAAGTAAAAAAATAAAAATAAAAAAGAAATTAGAAAGTCTCAGGGAAGAGAAAATAAAATACCTATCATAATTTTAGTATGTATACACTAGTATTAAATTCATTTATGTTATTCAATTAAAATCTGAACATTAGATGATTGTTTCCTATGAAGTGGGAACAATCTTGAATCTACTATTTATAATTTTGGTAACAAAAATTTGTACTGAAGTTCTAAATGGGGCCATTACTGTAATGTTTTTTTAAATATTTCTAATAAGAAAAGTCTATTTAATAGCCCTTCCTTTCTCCCTTTCCTTTCTCTCCTTCCTTCCTTTTTTTCTTTTAAAAGTTCAACACTTCCCATTCTCTGTTAAGTTACTTACCTCCAAACTACCAAAATTTAACGGTCGTCCTGTTATGGGACTGTTGTGAGGTCAAGTCTGGCATTACACTTTCTATATTCCAGAAAAATTTGTGCAGACATTCAAGACCATGATCCCCATGAGACAATAAAATTTGTCAGAAGGGATTTATCAATTGGAATATATTTTTTCAAGAACATACAGAATCAGAATTAGAGACATTAATTTCAAAATAGAATTTGCATGGACTCAGGAAACACTTCCCTTGTTCCTTCAGTTGTTTGGGTCATTTCAATTTTAATTATTTTTTATTTATCATACAGAATCTATCTTGTTGCAGGGATTTTGGCCATGAGTTTGGATTCTAAAATGTTAAACATGTACAACACTACAAGAAAAAAATTAAAATCTCACATGCTTTATGATACAATTACAGAAGGTACAATATAAATTCTCTAGTAAAGATGTTAAAGCAATGCACAATTAGAATATTTTGCTATAAACAGTTTGGATTAATTAATTGAAGACCAGGCTAACTTTATTTACTTGGGCCTTTGGTAATTTGTGTTTTTGAATATCTTCTTTTTAATTCTTGTGAAGTAACAATGACACCTCAAGAAATGATTCCTTTTTGTGTTTAATACACATCACACACACACACACAAACTCACTCACTCACACACAGAGTCAAAGTCAATGGCAGTGGGTGGTTTATGTCAGGGCTGGTTTTGACGCCCCTCTCCCAGAATAAGATAAATGTAAGTGATGAAGAGCTCCTGGGGTTGGTTGAGCTCATTTTGTATTCAACACTGCCTGGCCCCTTTCTCATCTCTTTCTCCTTCTCTTTGTATGTTCAAGCCTACTCGAGTTTCTTTTTTCTTTTGTAGAACTTGGTTCTTTTGATGTGTTTCAGGGCACGCCCTGCAGCAAAGAGAACTTCCCAGGAATCGGAAATATAAGCACACAGGTCTGGAACAGATACTGTACAAAAGCAAGAAAGCTTCAGGTCTAGAAGCTGGATTTTCTCACTCCCAAAAAACATCACAACACCTTGGGAGGAAGAGAGGGCACGTGTGGAATGTATGCTACATATATGATTTCAAAGTATGCTATACTATAGATTTTTTATGAGAAGTAGGCATTTGGTGAGATTTTTTAAAACTGGATTGAGCCTATGATAGTACTCTAACCTGGGCTGTGTCTATATGCACGTACGTATGCATTAGTTTAACCAAATTTCGCATATAATTACAAACTAATGTTTTTTTGTTTTGTTGCTGTTGTGGCATCAACATATCTGAGATTTTCAATGGCACTTGCTGCTTAGTTATCCCATTTTCTATCATTACTTTCTATTAAAAAATGTAAGGAAGTGCAGTGCTTTAACTCTGTCTTATAAAGTTGAAGAAATGCTAGTAAGTATTGTGAAACTACTGTTAGAAGGTACTAATATTAATAGAAAGTTTAGATAGAAGGAGGAGTTAATTATTTTATACTCAATATCAGTATTTCCATTTTTATAAATTAAAAATAATACAGTGTTATGTTTTATTAAAATATCTCTGTTTACTCACATATTATACTTTATGTGACAAATCTTTCAGGAATATGTCACTGAATTAGAACTTGGAACTGAAAAAAAAAAAACCCAGAAAAATTAAAATCATAGTGCAGTTTAAATTTATACATATGCAAACTCATTCAAATTAAAAACTGTAAACTAAAACTAAAGTTTAAATAACAGTTATATTCAATTTTTTCCCAGACTCTAAAAGAAATATTTTACTTTAAAAACCAAAACAGAAACGCAAACTCAACTAGAAATTTGGTAATTATCTGATTTGTTTGGCCAATTTAGAAAATCAATCTGTATAAATCAGGTGCATTGCTTATTTTGTATAAATAATTGAATTCACACCCATGCATGTATATTCCTAAGTTTGTTAAAAAAATAATGTTACAAGCTGAGTACCAGATCTGGGGAAAAGAATAGAAATTTGACCAGCAAACAACTGATTATTTTCAATTAAATTTGATTCATTTCAGTAAACGTATTGAATGCTCATTACATATTTGTGCTAATAACTCTGAAAAAGAACTAGTTGTATCACTGAACTAATTCCACATATTTTATGCCAAGATTGCAGAATAACCAGCTAATTGCCACAATTCCTTGTAACTTTGGTATATATATCCATAGTTTATAAGAAAGAGAGAAAATGATTTCTGAAGTTCAAATATGTACATAATGCATATTTTAACAATAATTTGGGACAGTTATTTTAACAAACTGGGAATTTTAGTGGTCTTTTATAACTACCATGTCTTTTGCATTCTTTCATATGTAACCAGCTTGCTGCCTATGAATACTCATGCAAATATCTATAAAGACCGTAAGGAAAATTTCTCTGCCAATAGTGAAAGCTTTGAATACACAATACACATTTAAATGGTATCTGGAAAGTTTAATGGGGGCTGTTGTCATTAAATGAAAACCAAACTTTAATACAATACAAACATGTATAGAAGAACACAAAAGTGTTTTCATCTTTCTGATGCAACATAAACTAATTCTGTTTTTTTTTTTCCTTTAATGTTACATAAAGTTTCTGGAAATTTGATGTTTCCAAACGGTTTGATCCTAAATTTGATAAGATACACAGGTGCATATCAGACACTGCAATACTTTCCAGCTTTATGGCAAGTGGTTGTTCACAGAGGGTCATATAATCTTCCCATTCTTGTTTATAAATGTCAGTGAAAGTCAAAGGTTTTAAAGGATACATGTACAGGGCCTTCCAGTTTATACAGGATTGCACTATCGCACTACATCACACTGATTGTCAGATCACGTATTTTAATTGTGCTAGTTTTGCTATGATTACAGTTGTTTTCTATCTCTTCCTTCTTTTCTGCAGAGGTGTCATCTTTGATCTGTAAAATTACATAGAAATTTGGCATGCCAGGTATCAGACTCTAACACATACTCTACATATTACCCCAAATCCAGGTAACAGAAGTGCTTTTAGTTTTTTCTTAAAGATATAAAATTTAAGAAAAATTTAGCCTTTTGAAATGGATTGAAAACTCCTAGACTTAGCGATGTTTTCATTTATTTGACTAAAATAAGCTTTCATTAGTGTCTTACTGAAAACTATTACAGCCATGTTTACAGAAATCACTTGGGAAAACAAATGAATTTATTCAAATATTTTTCTTTTTTAGCAGAAGCAAAGTATAGCAGTTGGATTAGAAACTGAATTGAATTGGATTTGAAATTAAACTTTAAATTACGTTAAGAGTCAAAGGATATACTTGAGATACCATATCAACTAAGCAATACTGATTGGTTACTTCTATTGATTAAATTTACCAGATGGACATGTAGTTTCTATTTCACTGAAAGGAATTGTGAAGTGATACAATCATTCAAAATATCAGTTATTAGCCAGTTTCCAACCATTTTGTTTCTATTTATTAAAAAAAAAAATAGTTGTTTGGCTAACTTTAATTTTTATTTCATTTTGTTTCTATTCCCCCCCACACACACCTATAATATGTGGATGTAATGTAATATAAATACATAAAAATGTAATGTAAATATATTCGTAGAAAAGCAATGGACTAGTGTTCTGTGCAGTTCCGCCTGGAACTCGCCACCAATTTTTCAGGAGTGTTAGAAACCACCTATTCCAAACTCCTCATTTTCCAAAGGGGCTAGTGTTGGAGAGGTTACTGACTTTCACCATTCAGGTCCAGGAAGATAGTAAGCCCTCAGTAAAGTTTTGTTGATTGGAAGAATCCATGTCTAGTCATAAAATCAATAGAAGTACCATGATACTTAACACATTGTATTACAATGATGTATTTATAATAATAAACTTTTATACACACTATTTCATTGCCACAGCAACATTATAAGGCAAAGCCATGAACAGATGCTATTAACTGTAGAAACTTTGGACAAGTGAGATAACCATGGTTGAGAATTTTTAAAGGTTTGGCCAAGATCAGATGCTAAGTAGCCGGAGAACGGAGATCTGAACCGTTTTCTGATCCCAGAGCCTCTGTGCGTAGTAACCACTGTGCAATATTGCCTATACCCTGTTTCTCTCTCTCTCTCTTGCTTTTCCCCACTCTCAGGACGTTAAAGGCAAACCATGGTCTTACATACCTTTGTAAGCCCAGCATGGTGCCTGGAAAATAAAAAAGTGCTTAATAAACGGTTGCCACATAAATAAACTCAGAGCTCCGGTTTCCTAGTCTCTCTCTCTGTCTGCTACACCTCTCTCCATTCCCAAGGATGAAAATCAACCTCTGAGAAAGTGGAAGGAAAATGGAAATGTCTAAGGTACAGAAATGCTTCAAATCATTTAAATTAGCGAAACCTTCTTTATGGTAGTAATAACTTTTTATAAGTAATTCATGGATGTGGGTTAATGAGGACAGAATTTGTTAGCTGTTTTCCGATGAACCTGGTATGTAAGTGCTCAATATTATGTGCATAATGACTGGTGCATAACTCATACTCAGGTTTAAACATGACTCAGGGGAATTCAATCTCAGTCACTATCGACCTTCCCCTTCCCCTCCGGCACAGGCACCCTCTAACCGAACTTTTATCCCAGGTCCTGGGTCTTAAACACCATCATTCTATCCAGGAGTCTACTTTGGTCGTGGGTCACACTGGTTTTCTAGTGAGTTGTTCATTGTGCCAGGCTGAGGGAAGAGTCCCTTTCTATGGCTTTGCTGTTTCTGGTCATGCTTTGGAAATAGGAGTATTTGGGGAAGCTGGGGTCCCAGTGGCTACCACACCACAGAGCCTTTCCCCAGGTCCTGTGACCTCTCCAGGGCCCCCTTTCACAGACAGCTGTTTCTACCCAACCTACTGACCTTTCCTCCTTCCCTTCCTTTTTAATAAAAATTTAATTCTGAGGGAAAAAAATATTTCCCTACCTCATCCTTCTTAATTATCTGATAGTAACTCTCTGACAGCCCTGACTCTAGGTCGCCTGCATTATCTCTCTTATAACTTTAAATTCTTGCCAAAGATAGGAAAAACATCTGACAGCTCTGCTTTTCACTCTGCAAAATCCCCCAGGCAAGGAAACGTGAAGGTCTGGGCTCTGTACTTGGAGTAGGGAAGGAAAGAAAATGCAGAAAGCAGAATATAAATTGATATTTCAAAAATTTTCTACCACAAATGCTTTTTGAATAAATGAATGAGTGGTTTCAGCATGAGCATCACAACAATATTATTATTATTGGTTTCCAGGGAACTTTCTCTTCATCTTTTTAATGGCAAACCACTTAGGTATCTCCCTGCCCACATGCGACACATTTCTCTGCAGCGACCCTGGAAAGGCAACTCACTGTTATGTGCTCAAAGATATGGCCAGTTTTCTCTCCTGCAGAAACTGTAATTAGAGCTTCTAGAAAAAGAAGTTTTATTTAAAAGTATGGATTTTAGGAATTTTCTTATTATAAAACCTTAAAAAATTTAGCATCTACTTCAACATGTAAATGAAATTATAACAATATTATAGTAATACATTGGATTTGAATAGCAAAACAATAAATAGCCTTTTTAAGTGCATTCCCATGACTGATGAATTCTGTGCCCTACGCGGCTCAGATCAAGTATCATTCCAGAGAGGCCTTTTCTGATCATTCTATCCACATAGGTTCCTCCCTTCCCTATCCTCTACTTTCTTTCCTTCTCAGCAATTTCAGTATCTGTAATTAACTTGTGTGGTAGGCAGAATTCTAAGACGACTCTTAAGATTCCTGTCCCCTGGTGCACACATCCATTTAATCCTTTCCCATTGTGTGTACTTTGGATATGTGATGCGATTGGTGGTCCCTCCCTTGATTAGGTTACTGATCTGCTGGCTTTGAGTTAAACAAAGGACAAATTATTTGGGCAGGCCTGACCTAATCAGGTGAGCTCTTAAAAGGGCCTGGGCTCTGCCACAAGTCAGAGAGAATCAAAGCTTAAGAGGACCTATGGAGATGACTAAGTGGGAAGGAAATGTGGGGCAGCCTCTAAGAGCTGTGAGTAGTCAAGCTGGCAAAAGAGTAAGAACGTCAGTGCTACAACCAAGAATTGTGGGCCCAAAAAGGAATGCAGGCCAATTGACTTCAGCTCTTTAAGACCCTGAGCAGAGAACAAACATGGGCCTATCCCACTCTCCCCCAACTCTTCCTCCTACCAGCTGTGCTACATTACTGCCTCATAGGAAGCTTATGAAGTGCTATTTTCACATGAACTACATGCTGTTAAGATACTTGGGAAGCAGTTGTGGCTCAATCAGTAGGGCTCTCGCTTACCATATGGGAGGCCCCAGGTTCCGTTCCCGGGGCCTCCTGGTGAAGGCAAGCACGCCCGCACGGCGTGGTTAGCTGACCCAGCTAGCACAAGCAGCAAGGGGGGGATAAATGAATAAATAAATAAAATCTTTAAAAAAAAAAAGGTACTTGCACTTAAGACTCTTAACTAACTTCCTCATACACGTGTTCCTGTTTAAATCAGGTTATTTTTATACCTCAAAGTGAATAATATTTACATAAGAAGATCTTATACTCACTCATCTGGTTATGAGTAATCGTAAAAATAAAAATATTTACATTAAACAAGTATAATAATTGTAATTAAAATATTTTTTCCTAAGCACTAAAGATAAATTTGCAATTAATACTTATTAAGTATTAAAATTAATTGAAGTATTATTAATATTTATTTAGATAAGAAACATATTCATTTGGGGGACAACAATGGTTATTTGGAAAACTTTCATATCAAAAGTCTATTTTCAGTTGCCATAGGAAAGGAATAATCAATGGAAGAAAAGTGAAAAAACAAGGAAATTGTGATATGACTCTGAAAATGACAACAGTACTAAATTTAAGTTGTAAGGGCATGTCCTGCCGCATAATGCATACAGTTAACTCTCAGTCTACTTCTCTCTCTGTAATCTTTTATATAATGGAAATCTTTCATCAGGTGGAAATGAAGTTAATTATATCTGGTACATTTGTATAAGTATTAGGTATAGTATATATTATACACACACATATAATCTTTTCCTTCATGTTTCTGTAAATCTTTCAGCTTTATTGTGATTCTTCCAAAATGTTTTTCTTAAAAAAGTATTTGAATTTTAGTACCTTTACAGTCATGCTACATTAGACTATGGTTATAGTATACTATGAAAAGAAAAATATCTATGATACTGTTAAAAATATCTAAGGTTAAATATATCCTAACTATGATTATGCTCATTAAATATGTCTATCCCTTTCTATTAAAAATATCTTCTTAAATAAAAAATATGACATATCTGAAACTCAATATGGAGTTTAGTTATCAATTGTAATCTCCATTTGAGTTTGTTTTCTAAAATAAATAAGGTTGTAATAATAATTAGGAAGTATTTTATGGAAGTACTTCAAGGTAATGAATTGGGAAATGAGAAACTATTAGTTCTTCTTATCTTCCTCTCACCATCTTCTCATCCTGAAGCTTTCTCCTGAGTCTTCTATTCCTGAAACATGTCCTAGTAAAACAATAGATGCCAGGAATTATAAGGAAAGGAGGGGAGATAAGGAGAAACATTAAAGAAGGAACTGGCCAGGCACAATTTAAATCGTGAGGGGGCATGCAGTATGTTACTTAATTTGAGCCACATTATGCAAAAATGAAACAAAAATTAGCTGCAAGTTGGCAAACCCTGCCGAAAGTGCAGCATATGTAAGAAACGGGGTTAACATGCAGCAATTTTAAGGCATGCTAGCTGCGTAGCTTTGAAGAAAGCAAGCTGCACGACCCCCATCCTCAGGCATAAATAAACTCCAAACAGACTCATTTGCCATGAAGGATGAAATGTAGAGGTGCCGCGGCGCCTGGTATCTCTGCCTCTCCATGGCTTCTTTCCCTAAGTCGTTCTGGTGGGTTTTTGTGTCCCAAAGTTGTCCCTATGCAAACAACAGGTTGAATATTGTAGGTGTGGGTTATTAAAGTGTCCCTAGGACAATGGCAGTCTGTGTCCCATTTGTAACGCTTGGATTAATCTTTGGAAAGTGCACACAAAATGTGACATGATGTTGGCTTCCAACATTATTCAGTCTGCATAGCAGCAAATCCTGCCCTGTCTCCCTGGAAATAAAACCCCACAGACGTATCACTGCCATCTAAAAGGAACCTATCATTTATGTTCAAGATTAGGGACACTCTGATATTAATTGTGTTAGTAGTTTGATCTTATAGTAGGGAGAAGCATTTACAATGAGAACAATTTATATTCTAACATCTTATTTGCAGACTCCCTAAGGCAGATTTGCAATCAGGTAAATCATTGATTTCTTTCTTTTGCTGTTGTTGTGGATGGGAAAAATAAGAAAGCCGTTATCTTTTAAAGATCCACATTAATTTAAGATTGTAACCCAGAAGTGCTCCCTGACAAAAGGCAGGACTCTTGACATTTTCCTCCTTCCCACCCCACTTTTACTTTTTGATTTTTAAAGGCTATAGAGGAGAGCAGCACCAAGATGTGAAAACTGGATGAGAAAAGCATGCCAAGAAGAGACAGTGTTCATTGTATTTCCTTTCTGTTTTCCTACACTCTTGGCGCTTTGGAAATTTTGAGGCTCAGCTTCAACTCTTTGTACATTAGAAAATTCTTGACCTATGGCCTTGGTTCACAAAAGTGGTAACTAGCATCATGGAATTTGGAAAGTTCTCTCAAATCATTTGTTTTGAAGTGCATATCAATATCACATTTTTAAGAATACAATTAGAAGTAGGAGAACAGAAATAAAAGAGGCATGTTAAATTACAGACAACCATCAGTGATGGTTGGTATTCCCATTAAACCAAGATGGGAAATACTATTTTTCATTTAAGATCAACTGCACATGTAGAGGAATTGGAAGATGCCTAACAAAATGGGATTAGGAAAAAAAAAGTCAGAGTATTGTAATAGAACAATGGTTTTTAAAGTGTGTTTTTAAAAATAGAACAATGGTTTTTAAATATAGATCAATGCCCCTATCCTCATTATTAGAATTCAAGTTCTTTTTTTTTTTTTTTTTTAAAGATTTTTTTTTATTTATTTATTCATTTATCCCCCCCTTGCTGCCCGCGCTCGCCGGGTCAGCCAACCGCGCCGTGCGGGCGGCCCGCCCCCACCAGGAGGCCCCGGGAACCGAACCCGGGGCCTCCCATATGGTAAACGGGAGCCCCACTGACCCAGCCACAGCCGCCTCCCAGAATTCAAGTTCTTCATGCATAATATTTTTTTTCCCCATAGAGAGACAGGGCAGCATGAAATGAGGCTAAAAATGGCTCCTCTAAAATTATGTGATATAGACACTTTTTTATATTGTTTATGTGTGCTGGCCTATGAAAACACCAAAATAAGTTGAATGCTTAATCTTTGATTTAAAACAGTTGTCCATTTCCCTCATTTATTGTCTTTTAATCAGCAAATTTCAAAATTTTTAAGTTATAAAATAAATTTGTGTTTAAAATACAAATTTTATTTGTATTTTTATTTGTTTGGCATATTGGGAATTGGCATAAGGTTTTATTTGGAAAAGAACATATTTCCCTTTGAAAAAATAGGTTACTGTAGGAGTGCAGTAGGCCTGCAGCTAAATTGCATATACACTATTGCACAATTTATCTGGAAGAGGTAGGTAATCTCTAGAAGTTCCAAAGGATTTACTCGAAGCAGGGGAGGTGGCCTTGGACAGAAGAACAGGTGGTACCTTCAGCTGGAGCACTCATAAACTCTCTTGAATTCTTGAATCTTTCTCTCCAAACCTTCCCTCATTCCCCAAGATGACACACATGATAGTGAGGCCGCACCCCGGTCACAAGAGTTATTGCTATACAGACAGTAAAGATTCCACATCGCCTCTTTTTCAGGTGCCTGCCTTCTTGGGCTTTATTTTTCACCTGCAATATGTCAACTAAGACCTGGCATTCCAATCATTGCACTGATTATATTTTCTTGACATTCACTTTATTCAGAATTAGGGGTGGGCTGGAAGGGATGTGGTAGGATCACCCAGGATGATTTCTATCCTTGGGTTGGGCAAAGGTAAAAGGAGAAGAATATTGATAGCAGAGTAGGTGGGGAAGAAAAAAAAAGACCCAATTTATACTTTTGCATTAGCCACTTAGGTTGTAAGTCAGACTAAACTCAGAAGAAAGTGGTTTAGTGAGATCAGCAGAGTGGTAAAGGTGTCAGGACAATTCAAGGCAGGGGGTGTGCACGACCAAATAACCCAGTAACATCGCTTCAATAGGAATAAGGCTTCTCACCAAAGATTTGTGAAGGTGAGAAAGAGCGATAGAGAGGAAGAGAGAGTGGAAGAGATAGAGTTAGGTTGCATTTGAGTTTACTTTTGTTGAGAAAAGTTTTTTTTAAAAGAAGAAATTTGGTGGCAGAATGTGGAAGTGTGGAAAGACATTTTTTTAAAAATTATGGATATTTGAAAACAGTATGCTATATCTAATTGACAAAATATAACATTTCTTGTCATTTTTATTCTCTTGAATTAAGAAAGCATCAATGATACAAAACAGCACCACCCATTTTAAGTCCTTTAGAAAGTACCTTGTAAATTGCCTACATTTTCAAGTTTTAGACGCCTCTTTGTAAAGAGAGTAAACATTAAAACAACCTTTAATGGTGGGCTTGCCTACCAGTAAAGAAAGCAATAAATTATTTTCAAATTTTTTTTTTTTTCATAAGAGAGCATCAGTCTTTAAAAAAATAAAAAAGTTACTGTTTATAGAAGCCTCACAAGCGAAAGCTAAATTCTCGACAAACGGTACCACAGCGCCACCGTCTGGCCTCACAAAACATAGACGGGAATCACAATATCGGAGGAGGACGAAGTTGGCTTTTTCTGTTCTCCAAAGGACGTTTATGGAAGGAAAAGAAAGAACGCTTTTAGTGTAGCCTAAGGTTTGTGACTACTTCAGCTGACAATAAATGCCCACGACCCCAGAAAATGACTATCTCCTTATTCTATTTCTGTTTTAACTTGAAAAACGAACACATTTTTAGTGGATTAAATCTGAAAACAACAAAAACCTTTTTAAAATTAAGTCTTTTTTTTTTTTTTTGACAGCATTAAAAGTCCATAGTTTCAATTATAGTTCTGCAGAACGTCTATTAATAGGTTTATATCACTGATTTTCAACTTGTATCCTTTTAAAATGTTGCTGAAGCTTCCTTGAATTCTTAAAGCTGGAGAGATATTTAAGACAAAACATATTCTAATTCAATACCAAAATAATTTTGAGCATGAAGGCATGGGCATATTAAAAAATCTGGCTTGTTTGGTTTAAAATTCATGCTTCTACAATCCAAATATCTTAGCATATTTTTACACTATATTATTGTCAAAATTGCCAAGCCACAGTTTGGTATTTTCATTTGTACATCTCTTTCAATAAAAATCTTTTAGAATTGACTGAAAGATGAACATTATCTTTTACTGTATTTTGTACTCTTGCAGCAAGTCTTTTATTAATTCTTGCATTATGTTAAACATAACTGTTTATAGAATGATATTATATTTTGAGCCTACTGTGAACAAGGCACCATGCTAAGTGTTTTAGGTATGCTAAGACATTAAATCTTTTCAACAATGCTATGAGCATATCCTATTACTATTTCCATTTTATGAATGAAGAAAATGAAACACAGAGACATTCAGTAACTGGCCTGGAGTAACACAGCTGAAAAATGGAAGATTTGAACCCTGGCCTTTAGTGTCCATGTCCTTGATCACTATAATAAACCTGTTTTCTTAGGATACAAATATTCTAAAAACATTTACAATTTTATTCTCTTTCATATTCTGGTATTTATCCTCTCTTATGTATGAGCCTATTTAATATAAAATATTATTTTGAAATATTTTTTATTAAACATATTTCAACAATATAAATGTAAATCTTGTAAACAAGATTTTGAGGTTGAAACTAAGAAGCAACCATTATGTATACTGTTTTTCTCCCTATAGGGTAATATACTATGTATTCTAGATAAGTGACTTGCAAATGAATTTTGGGAAATGAGCCTTTTGTAAATTGAGGACTATTTTATTTTTTATTTTGCCTTATTTCCTATCTCAGATTCTAAATAATTTAGATAATCATATTGAGCTATTCATGCTCATTTTAATTGTAGCATGTTCTATAAAGTAATTCAGGGAAACCATTATTTATATTTTGGGTATATAAAAACAAAGAAACCTCAATTTTTCTTATATTTATCTAAACGATTATATTTTAGTTTGCTAAAGTATGCCAATGCAATACATCAGAAATGGGTTGGCTTTTACAGTGGAATTTGTTAGGTTAAAAGCTTACAGTTCCAAAGCTGGGAAAAAATGTCCAACTCTCTCCTAGAAGGTCAGCTGCTGGCAATCCCGGACTCCTGCCATGTTGCAAGGCACAATGGCAGCTCTCCTGGTCTCTGCCTTTCCCTCTTGGTTCAGTTTCTCCCCAAGCTCAGCTGTGGGTGATCAGGCACATGGCAGGGCACCATGGTGGCATCAACTCATCGCTCCCCTCTACTCTGGGTCTTGTTGCTAGTTCTACTTTGGGCTGCTCCATCTGTGGCTGTTCCCTCTCCTGGGTTCATTGATTTCAACTTCTGGAGGCTTCTCTGTCACTGCAGGCTTCTTTTTTCCTGTGTGTTTGACTTTATTCCTCAGTTTATAAAAGACTACAGCAAGAGGATTAAGAACCACCCTGGGTCGTGCCCTACTGGAGCAATCTAATAAAAAAAATCAACTGAACTAATCTAATCAAAGGTTCACAATAGGTTCAATTTAAGAACATACTTTTCTGGGGTCAACATAAAAGACTCAAGGCAACACAGTTTGGAATTTTCTAAAATGCCCTAGAGATTAAGATACTTATTGTATTCACACTCTATCAATTTTAGCCTGTTAAACCTCTCTCAATTTAGAATATATAAAAAAAAAAAAAGTTAAAAAAAATATATATCATGTTAAAATGTAGCTTTCACAATCCTCATTTTCCTCAAGAAGTTTAAAAAAGCATCTTATGTGAAAATAAAATAATGTAATGTTTATTTATTCAAGCTTTAAACTGATATTTCTTGAACTGGTGTTTTTTCAAATGCAGTATAGTATGTCCTACATTATTCTAATGGAGATAGAAAAATATGGGGCTGTGTGAATTATTTCGCTAAAAATTTAGTCGGTGTTATGTGAAGACAAAATTTGAAAATATGACTCCAAAAATATCATAAAGTGTACTTATTTTCATGCTGTATGCTGGACTGGAAAATCAATTTTGACCAAGAACACAGAGATATTGGTGTTCTTGTTTTAGTTTTCTTGATATTGGTGTTGACCGTTTTAGTTTTCCAAAGACCTGCCAATGCAAGTACCAGAAATGTGTTGGCTTTTATAAAGGGTATTTATTAATGGGGTAATAAGTTCTAAGGCTATGAGAAGTCCAACTCAAGGAACCATAAGTGGTGTTTTCTCACCAAAGTCAGCTACTGTTGATCCCGGCGTTGATGCCACATGTTGAAGCAAGATAGCTGCCAGTCTCTGCGAAGGTCTCTGCCTTCCCCTCCAGAATACCATCTCTTGGAGCTCAGCTGTGAGCAACCAGGCATAGGGCTTGTCTCTTTCCCGGTCTCCTATATCATTCTCGGCTGTTCTGATCTCTTCCCAAGTTTGGCTGTAAGCTATCAGGCATATAGCAAGTCTGGTTTCCTCTTGAGCTGCTCTGTGGGCCCAGCCTCTTGGGGGCTTTGTGCTTAAGCAGTCCTCTCTCTCACATTTGCAGAATCAAATATGACAGCTCTCTTCTTCCTCTGTGTGAGTTTCTGTGTCTCCCTTTATATCAGACCCAGCAAGAGGCCAGAAACTCAACATGAATCACACCCCACTGATGTAATCCAGTCAAATGAGTCTTATACCCCCAGAAATGGATTAGTTTAAAACATAATATTTCTCTTTTTAGGATTCATAAAATAATTTCAAACTGCCACAGTGACTAAATTACCTTTTGGTGTATATGATAGATAGCAGGAAGCATTAGCTCAATGTGAAGGCTAACTATTGTATGAATCGAAGTTACAACTGGAACATCAGCAATTTATTTATTTTAAAAATTCGTTATTATTAATTTGCACACAGCTGAGTGATTACCTTCATGTTAGTATTTGTAAGCATTCATACACATAGATATGGAATTAATAATATTTCTACTTATTTCTTAATAAGGTTCATAATTGCTAATTTAAATGAATCTGAAACAAATAAACATTTAGTATAGCAATTAAAATCATGTATATGGTTATTTACCAAAAGTTTGAATTTAAAAACATTTAGATCATCACTCTAGTAATTGTTAAGTGTTTGTTAACTCTCTGATTTTTGCTGTTTTTGCTATCTTAGCTTTTGCTTTGGGGGGGTGGAATAGATATGAAGAAGAAGAAGTTTGTGAAGAGGCAAAAAAAAAAAAAAGGTTATATCTCTGTCTTCCAAGGATACAGATGCAGAATAATTAAAAGAGGTAACACTTACGCACATCTCAGCAGGATTCATAGACTGCCAAAGTGGATACTACCCAAATAGTGGGGCTCCGGAGGGCTCTGGAGACACCCAGGTCCTATGATCAGGGCAGATAGCTTTGGAGTTTGGTGCCTTGCCAGTGGGCCCTACTTTGGAATTTGTGCTCCTGAGGGTGACAGAGTTGGACTCAGTTATGGCTTCCCTACACATGGCTCATCTGCCCCTTCTATCTGAACTTATACTTGGTGCTGGAGTTTGTAGGTGTACATCCAAGAGACTGGAATCCTTGGGCTGTCCATGTGCCTGCTGGGCCCAGAGCCTCAGCGGAGTTGCAACACCTACTCTCCAGTTCTTTGGACTCACCCAGGACAACTAACAAGGAGGTGAGGATTGACAACCACCATACCAAGGAAATTAGGGAGGCTACAACTGCAAGCAAGAGAGTCCCAGCTATTGGCTGTATGGAATGGAAGCCCCTCTCATTTAGAGGTGGAGTGGACATCAGCATCCCAGAATCCTCAGTATTGGGGAATGATCTATGGACTAGAGTGGACTTACTGGTATTCTACTATAGACTTATTGTGATTCTAACAATGGAAGAAATTATAACATTGATGCGGAGGCAGTGGCCACTGGAGGCTCTGGGGGCAGGGAGAGGGAAAAACAGTTGTAACACGGGGGTTTTTTCAGGACTTGGGAGTCATTCTGAACGGCATTGCAACAACAGATATAAGCCATTATATATCTTCCCATAACCTGCAGACTTGTGTGGGAGAGAGTGTAGACTACAATGTGAACTATGGTCCATGCTCAGTAGCAATGCCCCAGGTTGAGTTTATCAATTGCAACAGATGTGCCACACTAATGAAGGATGTTGTTTATGTGGGACGGTGTGGGCAGTGTGGGGAGCGGGGCATATGGGAATCCCTATATTTTTTTGTGTAAGATTTATGTAATCTAAGTATCTTTAAAATTTAAAAAAATATATATATATAAAAAAAAGATAATTTCTTTTTCCATAGTGTTCTAAAAGAATGATTCAATTCAGTATTCTTCTAGCAGTAGACCTGTTTCTCTCCAGAACTGCCACAAGAGGGCTTAAACATGGATCATATTTCATGAAGAGATCCATGAGAAAACAAGATTTGGATTTCTGTTGTGTATGTGATATACTTTATATAAGTACATCGAGATATATTAAATGATGTAGTAAAAGATTCCTTTATCAGAATAATTTTTGACAGAAAAAGGTTCTACCTGGTAATTGTTATTCTACCCAATAGGAGGCCACCAGATTAATTGTATTTAAATGTCTCTTAGGTCATTTAATTTGGCCACTCAGAAATTTCATTGCCCAATGAATTACTTTCCATCTTCGTATCCTGAGAACCTTAAGTACCGATTCTAAATGATTTGCCTAAACTCAGGTTTTACACTGTCAATGTCCAGCAGAATATATCCACTGGGATAGTGTACTTCCATCTTAAATATGACATTTCTAAAGCTAAATATTATCTTCCACTGCACCCACAAAATATTTTTTCCTGAGTCTACTTTTTCTCCAGATTTCCGACCTTGAATCCCTTTCATGGTATTTGAGTCTTCCTTCCCTTTCTACAGTGAACATTAGGAAATGCATGTCTGCATACTCCATAGCCACTGGACTTCACCCTAGTGGCCCTTGTTAATCAGTCATGGCATTCAGTTGCTTAGCAAGTCATAATTCAGTGTCCCCCAAAGGCCATTGTTTTAGGCACTGGGGAAAGACAAGCAAGCAAAAGAGTGGAAAATCTGTGCCCTCAATTTGCTTACATTATAGTGGAAGGAAAAAGACAATAAATAAGTAAATTCTACAGTTAGTTATAGTATGTTAAGTGACATGTGCTATGAAAAGGAATTGGGCAAGCTAAGGGGATGTGGGTGTGCTGGGGAAGACATAGCAACTTGAATAGAATGATTAGGGTAGGCCTCCACTGATCCTGGATTTTGGCCTCAGAATTCTTTTTAACACTGCTTTCGACAGAACTTTATTTATCATCCTCGGTGAAAGCAATTACCAAATTCTGTTGATTTTCTCCCAATGTGTTTCCTTTTTCATGTACAGTGAATTTTACCTTGTTGTGCCTCATATTTCTTTATCTTTAGATTATTACAATAGCCTCCAAACTTGAATCTATGCCTCGGTGGCAGTCAGATCAAATGCTTACTGAAACCATTTTAATATGGCCATGGGACTGTGTCCTATCCAATGGAATATGGATGGAAATGATGACGTTTGTGCCACTTCCAGATCGGCTCATGATGACTCCCACAATCCTTCACATTCTCTCCCCACCAGCTGATCCATCAGAGGACTCCAAAGTCCTGGGGCACAAGAGATAGAAGGAATCTGGGTTCTGAATCACCAGACAGAAGACAACCCTCTGTCTGCCCTTTCATATTTTATGTGAGTGAAAAATTATTGATTATATTATGCCACTGAGATTTTTGGGGACTTAATTTTTATTGCAGGTAGCATTATTGACTTCAACTAATTTAGTCTCTCTGCACTTCATATTACATTGATACTCCACTGAGATTAATTTTCTTTTACTTTAATTACTTTAAGTGGTCACTCTGTTGCTCATTTATACTTACATTTTCAACTCTGGTTAAATCCAACTCTGTGTTTTTACATGCTGAAGATGGTTGTAGAAAAATCACAACTGTATAGATTAGTGCCATGATAGGTTGATGGCTTCCAACCCTTAGTTGAGCCCATAATGCCATACACCAATCCACTGTTTTGCACTAGTCAGCTCTCCCATTCTTTATTCTTCTAAACTCTCTGACCCTCCACCTTCACAAGCAATTTGTCTCCTCCCTCTTATGGAAGAAATGACAACAGTGAGGGTGAGCCAGTGGCCAATGGACACTTTTGGGGTGGGGAGGGGAAAAGCAGTTGTAATACAGGGACATTTTCTGTACTTGGGAATTATCCTGAGTGACATTACAACGACAGATATAGGGCATTTCACATCAGCATATAACATGCAGAACTGTGTGGGGGAGAGTGTGGTCTACAATGTGAACTATGGTCCATGCTTAGTGGCAAAGCCCCAGGATGTGTATATCCATTGCAGGTGATGTGCCACACTAATGAAAGATGTTTATGTGGGATGTTGTGGGTGGTGTGGGAGGTGGGGAACGTGGAAATCCCTGTAATTTTTGTGTAACATTTATGTGATCTAAACATCTTTTGAAAAAAAAAAAGAAGAATGCAATAGAGCTCTCACTAAATCTATTACTGAACCTAGATACTTACTTACACTCACATTCCTCCTTTCCCTCTTTCATGTGGATACAATAAAATCTATCTCTTTTCTACTGAAGACTAATTGTTTTACCTGTTCCCTGGATCCCACAGCATTTTACCTTTTTAGGGACCCCCTTTTATTTAATATTCCCACTTGCTTCCATATTCTCTACAATTACTTCATCACTGGTTTCTTCCTATTTTCATTTAAATGTGTTCAAGTATCTCCTATTTTCCAAACAGGATCCTATTTTCCTCTCTACATCCAACTCCTTTGATTCCCTCTGCTTTGTTGCCATACTCCTCAGAAGAACAATGTATATGCCCTTCCCCTCAGTCTTCTACCAGTTGCAGTTTGTCTTCAGTTCTCCCCATTCTCCTGAACACCGCTTTTGTTGAAGTCCTAAGAACCTTCATGTTGCTAATTCCAATGGGTATTTTTCAACCTCTGAGTGTCACTTGGCAATATTGACTACACCCTACTGAAATTGTCTCTTCTGTTGGCTTCTGTGATCACCCACTCTCATAGTTTCATTCTTACTTCTCTTTTAGTTTGTCAATGTTTTTGACACACTCTTCTGTCTTTGTTGATCTTCTTCAGGGTTTTATGCTTTGAGCTTATTTTCTGCTTAATAGACCCATATATTTCTGGATGATTTTATTACATCCCATGGCTTTGATTATACCAAATGTGTTTCTCAAGTCCAGGCCCAATGGCCTATTGCCACCCTCTCCCAGAAAAACTGTTTCAAGAACCTTGCTACTTCCTTCCATCCATGCTGCTCCTACCAGAGACATGGCTATGCCCTCTAACTGAATTGACACAAGAGATTTGTGACTCATCTGCCTTCCTCACACTTTGTCCCACTCTAAGTCTTTCTCTTTAGGGTAGCTAGAGTGATTATTTTAAAATTGGATCACCTCATATTCTACTTTAAACACTTCAATGGTTTTTCAATGATCCTTAGAACATTATTCATTAAAAGTACAAATTCCTTAATGTGGTTTAGGGAGGATTTCAAGGCCTCCTTTCTACCTCTTAGTTTTTTGCTCTTGATATTCTCCTTTCATTCAGTATTCCAGCTTGTCTTGTCTTCTTTTGATTCCTTGAACAGATTTTGCCCTCTGGTTTCAGGTCTTTGCACTCACTAGTCACATGGTCTGGACGACCCCTATGTGCATTGTCTGGCTTACTCTGACTTACCTTTCAGGTCTAGCTTGGGATCCCATCCTCTAGAAACTTTTCTTATCTGGGTTGCAAATCACCTTGCATTTCCATTACTATCTCACTTCTTGTAATTTATTGTCATTGCCTGTTAAATGATCTGTCTTTTCCAGTAGACTGTGAACACTATCCCAATCCTAATATTCATAGCTGTTAAAAAATGGAATGGATTGGGAAGTGGATGTTGCTCAGGTATTAAGCTGCCGCCTACCACAAGGGAGGTCCATAGTTTGGTTCCTGGTGCTTCCTAAAGAAGACAGCCAGCTGGTGTGACGGGCAGGCACGGCAAGCTGGTGTAACAAGATGACGTAACAAGAGACTCAAGAAGAAAACATAATGAGAGACACAACTAAGCAGGGAGCAGAGGTTCCCGGTGCCTCCTAAAGAAAAAACAAGCAAGACTGCAAGCTGATGCAATGGGCAGGCATGGCAAGCTGATGCAACAAGCTGATGCAACAAGAGACACAAGAAGAAAAAATATAATGAGAAATACAACAAAGAAGGGAATGGAGGAGGCTCAAGCAATTAGGTGCCTCCCTTGCACATCGGAGGTCCCGGGTTCAGTTCCCAGTGCCTCCTAAACACACACCACACAGCAAATGCAAACAACAAGGGGGTGGGTTGAAATAAATAAATAAAATAAATCTTAAAAGGGACAAAGCTCAAACATTAGGTAGGTGGCTGGCTCCTGTTTTTATGCTTTTGTTGTTTCATATCTACACTGCTTTTCATGGATAATATGTTCCAGCTAAATTATTTGTTCTTTCTCAAATATGCTTTGAGCTTTCCTCCTCTGTGAACCTGGATCATCTCTTTCCCTTTCCCTAAAATCGTCTCTCCTGACTATACCTGTGGAAATGATACTTCTTTGTCAAGGTCCAGTTCCCAAACTGTCTTTTCATGAAGACAATTTATCACTCTGGCAAGAAAATATCTTGCCTATCTCAGAATTCTCAAATGCTTTAGACTATTTCTTAGTGGTTATCATGTATCATTTTAAATTACAGTTATTGCTGTACTTCAATAAAAGGGTACCTAGAAGAATATCATCTTTCCTTTCTCTGAATTCCTATAATATGTTGTATCACTTTTATGGAACACACCAAACTTTGCCTTATGTTGTAGTTATGCATATATGTAGCATCTCTTCTATAAGGGCTTTGGAACACTAGCATGTTTGTACACACTGCAAAACTTAGCATCTTGTTTTATGCATAATGGACTCTCAAAATATAATAGTTGACAGCATCAGTGAACCAGCTCTTTCATCGTATCTTCAGCCTGTTTCCATAGGAACTCCTCTTTCAAGCCAAATAGTCTTAGTCCTTGTCCCCTTTTTGCCAGTTACATTTTTCCATTTCCTTTTTGCACATAGTCTGTATAGTCTGCATTTGTATCTCCAATTTTCAAAATCCTACCTCCTTGGCCCAAATGTTGCTTTTCTATGAAGGCTGTCTTAGTGCTTCCTACCAGAAAAGATGTGGTAAGTCTTGTGGCAGGATATTTTTCTGAATCTGTTTGTATTTACTAAGCTATGGCATGTATGCATCATCCATATTCATCTTTTATGAATTTTTATTGTTTCTAGTTTCTGTTTCGAAAATATACTCTGAAGACCAGTTCATTTTTTTGGATCCTAAAATGTGCAAAGCCCCTTGCAGCAGTGAGGGACTATAAAAGGGCCCTTTGCTTCCAATCTCTTTTTTGATCCTGGGGAGCAGCCAGGTGAACTGGAAAGCTAGGCTTCTGAGTTAGAAAGATGCGGGTTTGAATTTTGTTTTGTCATCCTACTAATTGTATGATGGTGGCCAGAGACTTAGGGCTTTTTGTTTGTTTGTTTATTGTTGTTTTAAATCAGTTAAGTTACTCTCAACAGCAGCAAACTTAGAGAGTTATTGTAAAAACTGATTGAGACATGTACAAAGCACCTAGCGCTGTTTCAGGTACATGGCCAGCATGCCCTACCTATCCATAGTTGCTATACCTATAAAAACATAAATATCATCTTGTAGAGGACAAGAATTGAAGCAGACATAAGAGACTTACTTCTTCAACTGAGAATGGGCTAAACTTTCTTACCTATGAAATAATTCTAGCTGAGGACTTATACCATGTATTTTATTAATTGCAATTCAGAAACATGTGCCTCTGTAAACTACCTTGAAATTCTTACATTGTGTAGATATTCAGTGCAACATGTGCACACGGTTTATGTGCCATTCTCTTTTATAGGAAAGATTTGTTGTGTGTGCGAGGTTGTGTAACTCACGGTTTGTGCTTTATGGTTATCGTTTTTTGTGTAGCAAGAATAAATTGCGAGGAATTATATTCTCAAACGTTTTGAGAAGTAGGCTTTACCAAAACTAGTATAAATTCATAAAGACACGTGCTACCTATTTCTTGTTTTGTATTTGATATATTACTTTTTTCCCCTTAGAATTGGGAAATCACTCTTGACCTTTTAAAAGTGAACCATTATAGTGACCTCAGGGTTGAGAAGGAGTTAAAGTAGATAGACAAGATCCAGAATGAAATCCAAGTAGTTTTTGATGGCACCTGCTTGATGGACGTTCACCCTTTAAACTGTCAAAGGATAGGATTGGTGGTGACACATATTTCAGACCTACCTTTTAGTTTCTTGTAGTGCTCTTAACTGTATTAGTGGATGCTTTCTGTACCCTCAAGTTGAAATAGACCCAGAATTAAAAACACACAGCACAGTTTGGTTTTGGGGAACCAAACACAGTCCCACAGATAACTCCTTTGATTTATAGTGCCAAGTATATACTAGCTTGAGCATAACAGGTGTTTGTAATGTTTGGTCTTAGTTTAGTTTGTTCTTTTTCTAAGAAAAGTCTGCATTTGGAAACATTTTTTGGATTGCTATTAGGTATGTCTGATCCAGGGTTGTTTTAGTGAGCCTAATGTAAGGCAACTTTGGCCAAGTTCATTCTCTCTTCCAGGACTTTGGAGATAGTGGGGTCTATTTCAAGCTTCAATTATGGGATCTGAGCCTCTGTCACCGTATCACTGGACATTTTGGTAAATTCTGGGTATTCACCGTGTGGGAAACATGAAAGTTTGTGGGTAAAAGACTTACTTGTTCTGTAGTACTTCAAAGAACCAATAAGGGTCAAATTCCAAGAATACAAGGCCAAAAGTAAGGAAGAATCATCTAACAATTAAACAATTAAACTTGTTGAGCACTATAATGGGCTGACTCAGAAAACATTGAGTTGAGGTTTTGGTCATCTGTCAGTGAGGTGTTATCCAGAGGATGAAGGAAATCTTAGCTAGAAGTCGATTATATGAAGAGATCAAAGCAGCATTGTTCTGACTGAAGCCTAGTGGGCCTCATCTCAGCCTAACAGTATCCCTAAAGTCCCAGAAAACACCTTTAGGAATCTGTGGAGCACAGTTTAAAACTCAGAGACTCTATGATCTCTCAGAGGTCCTCCTCTTAAGAATCCATCATTCATGCTCACAGTGAAAGAAAAGAAACTAAACAGTTTTCAATTCTATGAAATCTTCTCCCTAAACTCCCCCAGTTTAAAATTAAACTTAGCATACAGATATTCTTCTGACTTTACCACTTTCTGGTATAATTATTTCCATCATTTCTAGTATTTGAAATAAAGAAGTCTAGTCATGTTTGACTTGTTTTTCTCTTTTATACTCTATTTTCAGTTAGTTTTCAAGTTCTCTTGATGCTCCTTTCAAAATATATCTACCAATTATATCTTCTTTCCTTTTATGAGCTACCATAAAAATTTAGCTCACATCTGAACTAAAGCTTCTTACTTGGCCTCTTCTCCTCCATTCCATTTTATGAATTTCTACCAGCTTAATCTTTCTAAAAACACTCCTTTTAGAACAAGTTTTTTCCTTGGACAAAACTTGCCATTGCCCACAATGGAGGTCTCCATATATTCCATGGTAATGAGCCTCTGTGAACACCAGCCCAGCTTCAATCTCTCTCTGATGGTTCAAGGGCTGAAATTCAAAAAGCAGTATGGCCAGGAACTGGAACCACCGTAACACCCTCTCCATAACGCTACTAAAATGGGGGCAAATAGTTGGGTCCATGGGAGGATGGGAAAGTGGCAGCTATTATTATCCCAGGATTGACTTCTCTCTGGCTTTGTAACCAATCTGTTTGAACTAGGAGCGGGCATGCCACTTTGCTCAAAATACTCCAACAGTTTCCCTTATCATGCAGAATAAAAGCCAACATCCTTACAATGGCCTTCAAGTCTCTTTAACAGGTGTGCCCCCTTTTACCTCTCTGAGCTCTTTCCCTCCCAATCACTCACTCTGGTTCAGACACATTAATCTTCAAGCTTTTCATCAAACATGGCTGGCATACTCCTACTTTAGAAGCTTTGTACTAGCTGTTTTTTGAATGTTCTTTCTCCAGGCTAACTCCCTCACCCCGTTAGGGTTTTGATCAAATGTCAACATATCAGTGAGATCTTCTCTGACCAGTTTATTTAAAATGGCAGAACCCCACTTCCTCCTTAGCTTTCCTTCTCTGCCTTCTCTGCTTTGTTTGTCTACTGTACTTATCTCCTACTAGACTATTTACTTCATTTATTTATCCTGCTTATTGCCTGTCTCCCCCAATAGATTGTAAGCTCAATGAGGGCAGGGATTTCTGCCTTGTTTACTGATGTAGTCCCAGTACCTAGAATAGTGTCTTGCGCATAGTAGGACCTCAGTGAATATATGTTGAATACATGAATGAATGAATGAGTGAATGAACAAACAAGATATAGTTTAATCTCTTGAGTATGGCATTCAGGCTTTCCACATTCTCACCCCAGCTTTACCTTCTGCTGCTCCTTGATGTGAAGCCCATATTCCAGCCACTGTGATTGACTGCTCCTCCAAACACTCTTTCCCACCTTGTAACTTCAGTTGCCCTTTACCCTCTCCATTTTTATGACCCTTCTATATTCTCTAAGATTAAGCTAAATTTCCAATTATTCCATGAAATCAGCCCAAACCACACAGCCTACATTATTCTTTTTCTCTTCTTACTCACAGAATGTCTTCTGTATTCCACTAATTTGACAATGAACTATATTCTGCACTGTGATGTATTTATAGCAGTATCTTCTGTTGTTAATTAAACAATGAGTTTTTATTTAACTTTTCAATGTTAAAATTTTGTTTTACAAACTTTTGGAAGCTCTCTGAGGAGAGGCCCAGGCATAAACGAAGAGATGTGCTTGGGGCCAGAATTCTAGCCCTGGGCCCTGCCCCACCACCCTCAGAGATGAGGGACCAAAACTTCAGCACACCAGAACCACTGGAGGCTCAGGGGACCTTTGCCCTTTGGTGCCTTGCTCATAATAGGTGCTCAGCGAGTATTACTGTGGTCTGATTGATCTCATGTGACTGTTTTATTTCTAATATACTTTCTGTAGCCTTTCTAAAATTTAGGTATGTATACAATAGTAATAAAAAAATAGAGACACAAAAGCATCATTATGGAGTAGGAAAAATACTTCATTTAATGGTGATGAACAAGAAAGAATTAATTAAAACCTTAATTTTTGGTGATTGAGCTGTCTATATTATGGGTCTTACCATGTTATTCAGGCACACCACAAAGTTTGGAGGCTATACATGTGAGAAGTGTTTTTACACACGTGTTGCTCAATTTATGAACAGCCATTTTTACCATGATATTTTGACAAAGAAATTGAGTGAGCGAGCAGTAAGTTTTCAAATGCTTGGCTATGCAAAATTGATCTGGGAGACCCAATTATGTATATATATCTTGCTGCATCGCTTAGTTATTTTTAATTTTTATTTTTAGTGTGTTGATTTGGATAGAAGCATTGTACTCATTAAAATATATTATGTGTGAATGCAGTTCTGTATTTGATATTTAATGCTCATAATGACAGTTGGGTATATGATTATATCCACCCATCCAGCTATAATCCACCTAACTACTAATGTTCAAAACTTTTTTTTGACAGTGCCTGAAGAACTACCTGACCACATTAAGTATTCAATAAATATTTCTAGAATGAAAAAGTCAAATGAAATCAGCTGGACACAAAGCACCCCTATTTTCTATTTAATTTTAGTATATTTTTATTTCTAAAAGCAAATCTTATAGTCAATCCTTGTAAGCAGGTACTAATAGATGGCTTGTATTACTTTTAAAGTCAACTTTAATATAATTCTGAAAAGGAATTAAATGTTATCACTCAGATGTTTGTTTACCAAGTGTGAAACAGATACAAGTACAAGACACAAGGCTCTAGGAAATGGTTGTGATCCAGGAAAGTTTAACGTCACTTAAATTGTTGCAAATTGAATCTTATTTCATTACATTCTTAAGGGCCTCCTAATATGAATCTTTCGTATAGTGAATAAGCAAGTGGCAATTTGTTTACTTTTTAAAATTCAGGTTTTATATATTATCTTTGAAAACATGTACCTGTGAGGGTTTTCAAAAACAACATTGATGTCCAAGTTTTACATATTAACATAGCCACAGACATAGGCTACTTAATTCCTTAAACTTTTCTGTAGCTCCAATTTAAAAATAAAGTATAACAACTTTAAACATTAACGTTTTCTTTCTACTAATATTTCAAATTGTTTGGTAGGTAAATATTTATTAAAAGCAATGTTTTTCATCCCTTCTCTGATTCTGATGTTGTATCATTCTCTGATTTTGTGACATATGTTTCCCCCTTCTAAAGCAGCTGTTATGAAAGCTCAATTTGTTTTGTTTATTAATGAGAATTAATGTTGCCTTGAAAATTGTGTGAATTTTCTGTCACATCACAGATGATTTGAGACCTTTGAAATATGCTGCTTATTTCCCTGATGAGAACCTGTGGGGTTTCTCCAAAAGGAAACCAGGTCCTCTTCTTCATAAATGCTAGACAGAGACGTCTATAGTATAAGGTAGGTCACGGGTCTAAATAGCACAGCCAGTTTCTTTTCTCCATTCTGAAGAAATCCTAGGAAATGAGCAAAATTAGTCAAAGATGACACTGTCCTCAATTGCATGTAATAGGAAGTCAGCATAGAGCTTTTAGATAGGAAGAAAACATCCACAAATTGGGATGATTTTTGCTTGGTCATTAATGTTTCAGGGAAACAAACCAAATGGCTACTACTGAAAAAATAGGAATTTGGAAAATTCAGGTGAGGAAATGAGAGGCAGTTTCTTTAGTCTTTTCCCCATGGTAGGCTGAATCATTATGTCATTTTACTGCTCCGTGTCTCGGCACTGCTCTATAAAATGGAGAAAAATTTTGGAGTTTCTATTCTTCTGCTGGTATCTGTGGGGTGGTGGCTGTGGTCATGTTGAGCAGCCTGTGAAACACTTTACATTCATCGTGCTCACAGGTAGCACAGTAACCTGTGGCTGGGATGACAGGAAAGATGGCCAGAAGGCCCAATTGCAGTAGCTTCAAGATGAAAAAGAGCCTGAATAAGATTTGCTGTGTTTGGTCCCTTTGAAGCAAGTTGTTTAAAACACTATGGAGCCCTAACTATCACAATGAGAACTGCGGGGATAGAAAATGAGTTACTGTGGTCTGACTCATTCTGAGGTGGATACCTGGGGGTAGGAGTCAGTCTCTGCATGCCGTGCAGGTGTAGGTAAGAATGAAGGGTCAGATAGTAGTTTGCCTGTGGCTTATGGTAATTATCCCTTTTATGAACATTTGGCTTAGTGGTCTGGCATCTTGGGATGTTTCCCAGTCTTCTTTGTGTAGGTGGTCTGAACCTAAGAGACAGACTAAATTAGCTGTTGAGAACCATTAGGATGGATTCCTCCAGTCAGCTGGATTGTCTAGGCCCAAAGAGGACCGTGCTGGTTTGGCATAACTCATTCTGCCACCTCAGAAAGGCTGTGAGGTGTCTCCATTCTGCAAGTCAGAATGGGGCAAGGAAAGATCTGTAGTGGTAGGATACAGACCCATTCCTAAATGTATCTATTTTATTTACATCTTGTGTAACTGTTTAGTGCAGTAGCTATCACGTAGTAGGGTCTCAGTAAACACAAATAGAACTAAATCAAATCTATCAAGTCTAAGAGGCTTTATTTCCTGATATTTTCATTGTCAAAATAAGTCATTTCCACATATGCTACCTCATGAGAGGTCATCTACTAAAATATTTGTTGAAATGATGATTATGGCCATAACTGGGAGCCATCCATTAATATCTATTCAGAAGAGTTGGTATAGGATTGGTTTTTAGAAAGAAGGTAATTTTTGATGAGCCCATTGTATTTTATCAATTATGACATATATATTTAAGGAAAAAAATCTATGCTTACCACCATGTAGGTTCTTAGCTCTGCCTTATTTACTATACTCATAATTCAGAATGTGTTTCACCTTTCCAAAATTCTGATTATAAAATAGAAATACTTTGTTGTCCAATTCTGTCTTTTCATCTTATTTTTTTCTTTTTAACTGATGAAGCAATGTATTATTCAGCTAAGTCTACTTTAAAATAAATCTTTAATCAGTTGACAGCCAATCTCAAATTAAAGGAGAAGAAAAATAACATAATTAAGAAAACAAATTGCCTATAGCTTAACGTGTCAGGAAGAGACGTTAAGTACGTATGATTAAGCCAAAACTTACGCATAAGTTCTGATGTGTGAAAGTGACAACCTGATATCTTAATGATTTACCAATGGAATGAATTGAATATTTAAGTAAAAATTTGTCTTGTATTGAAATAGCAAGATTAGTACACATGGTACACGCCAGGGCAAACAATAGGCTAAAGGAGCTAATGCTAGCCAGAACCAGGTTTTGGTGTTAAGTTCTGCCACTAGCTAGCTCTATGACCTTGGGTAAATAACTTGAGTTGTTCACTTCCTCATCTGGAAAAGGAGGAGATGGGTCATATGATCTATGTAGTTCCAAGGCAGGAAAGAAGGTTCCTAGAGATCTGAAGCTTAGGCTTGGCGAGAGGAATAAGTGAGGCACTATATATGAGTCATTCCTAAGTTTATATTCATAAGGATCCATGTGAATTTGAGAGAGAATGGCATAGTGAAAAGAAGGAAGGGAAGGAAGAAAGGAGGGAGGGAGGGAGGGAGGGAGGGAGGGAGGGAGGAAGGAAGGAAGGAAGGAAGGAAGGAAGGAAGGAAGGAAGGAAGG